>JAFIDM010000002.1:56021375-56040527 GCA_023159025.1 Thereuonema tuberculata
TGTTCAGGTAAGTAAATGTTTAGTGTTGTTTTTACTTTAATATTGCCGTTCAGCGATGCATTGAATAACACAACCGTAATATGCATATTAAAGGCGACAATCTAAAGATCATTTTAAGCTATAGTATGAATTGAATACTTAAAGTAGTCGATAGTTACAACTGAAGGAAACGCCAAAATGGCGATGGGGCAGAGTAGACCGAACGACACGGGGCACATTGGACCAGTGGTCCACTCTGCTCCGCTGTTTGTACAATAAAGTATTTAGGCACTTTACATTATATTTTTTTTCTATATTATATATTTATTAGGCCTATTATATTATATTGTATTATATTATTACATATTAAATTTTTTTATATATTTTTTTATGTAGGCTATTATATATTGTGTGAAGCCTATATTATTAAAGGATATTACCCCTTTAGTAATTCCTCTCAGCAAGTACCGTAATAGGGGAAGACTTCGTGCGAAGGCATCTTAATCTTCGAAAATAGCCAATTTATACATTTAACTGTTATTAAATTCTAATTAAAAACTATGCAAACTGTCACGTTGTGGAATTGGCAACATGACACGATTAAAATCTTGGTCTCTGAGGGAATATATTTTGATTTTTAATAATTGTATTGTTGTAATTATGTATTTGAATTTTTGTATTTGGTAAAGTCTTGTGTATTATTATTGTGATATTTCATGGTTAAATATTATTTTAATGGTTTGAGCTTATTTAGAAAACAATTTGTGCGAAAGAAAAAGAAAAACTTCGAAAAAACAGTTGTGCGTTGATTGAGTGATCATGTGGTTTTATCTGTTTCGTTTTCCCATGGGAACAAAAAGAGAAAAGTTAACTACACTCTGGCGGGAAAAATCAGATCAGTTGATGAATCTGAAACACACGGGCAAAAGTACACCCAATCAGTCTAAACATTTCAGGAGAGGGAGCGTATTCTAAAACACACACAATTACATCTCTAAGTAAACTAACACAATTTTCAGTAAGTGAAACTCTAAATTGAATGTAAATTCTATACACACTTTGTTACATTAGAAAGTATTAAAAAATGGCATAAATAACAATATAATCTTAACAGAGAACAAAAAATGATCAACGGCAATACTGACGGATACGCCAGTAAAAAAAGCTCTGCAAAAGAGCAACGAAAATCTAAAGAAAGAAAAGAAAGAGTAGCAACGAAAAACATGACTCGGCCAACAGTCTCTAAAAGCAACATAAGCAAAAACAAAAACAAATAGAAGCAAAGGAAAATGGATAAAGAGGAAACAATTACAGATGATTAGTGATGATGAAGATGCTGTGCGCCTCTTCTGTTTGAAGAACTTTAAAAAAAGCAAACCGTGGCAGGAGTGGATTCAATGTAAGCAGTGCAAGAGATGGGCCCATAGTTCCTGCATATAGTTGAACCATTTGAGGAAGGCAGTCCCCTCAGGCGTTGGGACTGAGAACTTGAAAAAATAGGGGTGAAAGGGTATCAGGGTATTGTTACGGAATTAAAAAAAGGCCTTAAGTCATCCTTTTTTTAGTATTTTGAGAATTCAGCTCTTCGGAAATATAGTTACTTAAAGCCGATAATAACGAGGTCAAGCTCTGCAAACACTGTTGTAATCTTTCCTCCCTACCCCCACTTACCTTATGCTCTTTCTCCCCTATTTTTTCAAGTTCTCAGTCCCAACGCCTGAGGGGACTGCCTTCCTCAAATGATTCAACTATACCAATGATATTCGGGTTTTATTTTACGAATGCCTCAACTGCAAAGAAGATTTCTCTAGTGAAAGTGATTAATTAATTCAATGTAAACTTATTTGATATTATTCATTTACGACTTTCAACTGCATAATGATTATTTTAAATTTTCACTTGAATATATAATACCTTAGGTGGTCTATGTTAAGTTAAACTTTATTTCATGATATCCTAAATGGCTTATTATTTTGTAAAAAACTTACTTTAAATGTTGTTATTCTTACCCGGACCAACGTGCCCCTCTATACCATTTTTGCTTTGCGAATTAATACCAATTTTATTTATGAATATAATGAAATGAAATCAAGTATTTACATTCTTGAATAGTTCCGAATTCTGACAAAAATAAATGCAATGAAAAATCTCTTAAAAAAAAAATAAAAAAATTCAACAAAAAAAAGTGGACCGCTCTGCCCCGGTCTCCCCTACTTGTCCATTTATTCGCATTTTACCGCTCCGTGCTTAACTTTTGGAAGTGAGTGTAAAAAAGCGTAAGTCCTCATCTATCCCACGACTAGTAAATGTATCTTTACTTTAAGAACCCTTTCCTAAACAAACGATTGTCTTAATTTTTGGCACAGAAACACTGAATACATAGGTGATGATTTAAAAAAGGAAAAGAGAGAACTCAAAATCGAACCAGTTGAGTAAAAATCACAAAGGAACTGTAGCCATTGTCAGAATTGATTATTTTAAAAATGGAATAACTTTGAAGTTCGTTTTGCTTTAGGTTTCATTTATTAATTCAAAGCTTGCAGATGATACTGTAAGCGAGAATAACTTGATATCTTTTAGTACAATTACGACAAATTATTGAAGTTTAAAATAAACATTATTTTTGAAAGCCTTCTTTCTCCAGCCTCAAAGTGTAGAAGTTTCTTTAATCACGTGAATATCTTTCTTGAAAGTGTAATCAAAATTTATGTCAAGAATTTTGCAATTGTTAACATAAAAATTATCAAACAATCATTTATTGAACCTTACAGAAATCTAAGTAAACTTCTTTTATTTATAGAAATCTATCAAAGCTCGCAACAAGTTACTTCGTTCCTAACTAAAATTAAGATTCAAAATAAACGACAATTAAAAAATCAAAAATGTTCTAGTTTCAAGAAAGATAATACTGACTACTGTAAGTTAATAAGAAAAAGCTTTACAGTGAAGTCTCAAAATGGACTGCGCATGCTTCAAAATATGTCATTTTTTTTTATCGGATTTCTGATTTAGTTGTTAAACTCTGAATGTTTATTTTAGGTTTATTCGGATTTTATGGACATCCCCTTCCCCAATTAGTTCGTTGTGTCGAGAGTTTAATGTTCTCATTCTGAAGAGTAGTAGTGGTTCATTTCCGCCTTGGCAAAGTTGTAACAATTAATCATATTGGAGGATTCGATAATGTAGCTTTTATGATGATGTAGCATCGACTGAGACGGCAATCAATGCACTCAGGAAAATGGGAATAGCGCTTAGATCCTAATGGTGTTTCTGATTGGGTGTTTCGACCAGCTGAAATAACAAATGAACATCAGGAAAGCAACACAAATAGATAGCGTGGGGTCTGATTTCTATGAAAGACGTTCCACCGACCCACGTCTTCATCAGCAACGAAGATTAGAAATTTGTAGAAACCCATTAAATTACCTGAATCTGAGTCTTCCTGATCCTTCAGTTCCACTAAACCCATCTTCAAACCCATACGAAAGACGAAGCAACTCCCAATAGCTAACTTAAGAAAACTGCAGTTTTCATCAGCTAGCTTTGCAACAGTGGTTCTCAAAATATAGGGCGCAAAATATTTTTTTTCAACGACTAGGAAAAAAGGGGAATACAGAAAATGCAGTTTTTCCTTTCACGCTTTGAGTCATCAAATGGAAGCTGGAACAACTGTTTCGTTCTTGTTTGAACAATAAGAAAATCGCCGTAACCAGTACAGCATCAAAACCTTGGCCAGCTAACTGCTGGCCAGAAACGCATTTAATTAAGGGACAAAATAACACAAGGATTGTGTTTTCCCTTTTTTTCATGTTTCATTGTATGTGCGTTCTATTTAAGACCAATGGGTACTTATGTTGAATCCTTTTGTGCCTAGCAGTTAGCTGGTCAAGGTTTTGATGCTATCCTGTTTACACTCATTTCCTAATTGATCGGGAACCCTTTTACTCTTTCTGTATTATTTACAAATGAGTAATTGATCAGTCCTAACAAGAAAGAAACAGCGGCCCAGATTCCCGTTGTTGATGGACAGGAAAAAACTCTGTATTCTCCTTTTTTTCATGTTTCATTATATCATGTTAAACGTTCCTATTATTCAAGAAGTGGTTTTTTTTTTCTCTTATAAACAATTTATTTACTCATATAGTAATGATTGTTTAAACAATTGCACCGACAATTAATAAAACTATTACTACAAAATAGACCTATTATTATATCATGAAACCAATGATTTTAATATCGTTAAATTGTCTGTTTTGTAATAGTAATATTTAAAAAAAATATAAGTAAAAATATATATAAGTAAAATATATTATATTTTACTCATACATTTCATAAGTTTCTCATACATTTTTCTCGATCTAACGATTGAGCAATACATTATTATCAAACAATAAAATTCTTTAGGTTTTTGCCCGTTTTTAACAGTAGTCCATAATTAGCAAAAGCGTTTTAATTAGAACTGAAACTGAATTCTACGAAAAGCGCTATTACTTTTGAACAATCACAACCATCATTACGAACCAGCGTATTATTAACTGTATGGCTTGTTTTTCTCAATTAATCATCGATGACCGATGGTCATATCGAAAATTTCTATTGTTTAGGATCCTAAAATGAAGAAAACCCACTCAAGTACAATTGATGTTTTAATTTCAATGGAAGGACAACTTGGCAACGGACTTAATTTGCCTTCAAGAGCCGAAAGGATCATTTGGAGCACGAGTGAAGTTAGATTTTGACAAAACAATTGCCCTGCTAATGTCTATGTTACCTAAGTACAAGTGGAAAGTTGCCAAAAAAGCATGTATAAATAGTTTTTAAATGAAAATTTTGAATGAAAATATTGAAAACAATTCTTGTCTACTATGGTCATACAGAGGAAGCCTTATCAGCAATTGCTAATAAACTGATTTCTCTTAAAATAATACCACCTAAAAACAACCAAATATTATGTTCTTGGTATATATTTCTTCCGTGAATATAAAATAGACATTCGTAGAATTTCTGATTACACCAGATTATGGTATCGTGACAGTGAAATCAATTTATTTAATAGAATTTTTATAATAAATACATTTTATTGTATTGATGTTCTGTTTGATTTTGGCCGTGTTCAGTGTCAAGAAATTGAAAATTATGATTATGCTTTTATTCAATGTTCTCACTGTTCGTTTTATTATTGTTTCAACCATTGGTTAAAAAAAACCAATATTTTTATTTCGACCAACAGTAATAAACAATTTTATTTTATTTCTACTTTTGACATTTGCTATCAATTAAATATTGTCTTCTATCATCAATTTGTTTCATTAAATCTAACATTTCTCCTTTTAATTTCTTCTCGTCTCCCCAATATTTTAATGTTGTTTTATCTTTTAGCCACATTTAAAGTAATTCAACTGTATTTTTTAACTCATAACAGAGTTAAATTTCATTTTGAAATTCGCGTTCTTCCCGGATACCTCGACCTTGAATCAGTCAAAAAAAAATTCTTTCTATGCTTTCAGGTGCTGACCTCTAGGGAGTTTTAAAAGAACTATAGACAAATGAACATCATCTGACTACTACAAGTCTGCCAGCTGGTGGGAGATTTTTAAATGACTGCCTTTAGATTCTTAAAAAATAATAAAGAACTACAGGTTTTTGCGCAGAAAACAAATTTTACCTTTATGTCTAACATTATTTATCAACATAATTACTTAAAAAAAATATTAAATAGAAATATAAAAAAACCAGATAGTAATAGAAATAAGACCCGGGATACTAACGTCTCGCACCTTCTGAGTCTGTTATCGGTGGAGTTTGGCTTGCTAATGAAAAAGACGAAACGTGCTAAAAAGGACGAAACGGTCCGTCCCAGTCTCTTCCCGGTGACAACTCAGGGTGCGAATCCTATCTTGTAACGTTGTGCCTTCGTTTGTTTACTTATTTTTGAATCATCGAACACGTTAAACTTCTTTTCAATAGAAATAAGTTTTTTCTATTTTTTTTTCGGTAAATTTTAATCTAAACAGTATATTCTAATACGCTGACGTTTGTCTAAAAGGGAGGTACCTGAGGTCGAACGCGAATTTCAAGATGGAATTTAGCAGAAATGTGAATTTGACCCAAAAAAGTAAAATCCCAAAGCTATTCATTTGTATGGCTTGTTTTAACGATGGTCAAATTTCCATTGTTTTAGTGTGTAAAACTTATTATAATGGACAATTTTAAGAAAAATATTAAAATTAAAAGCTTTCTTATGACTAATTTAGATATTTTGTAATTAAATTAAACACACATGAACAAATAAAAATTAAAGCAAAATTAGAACCAGAAAAGCAATTAAACTGATTGGACAAGAGGTTAACAGAGTTAAAAAATTGAGTAGAATTAAATTCAATCTGGCTAAAAGATGACCCAACATTAAAATATTGGGGAGACAAGAAATGAAAAGGAGAAAGATTAGATTTAAGTAAACAAATTGATGAGTATAATGATAGAAGACAATTTTAATTGATAGCGAATGTCAAAAATAAAAATAAATGAAATTTGTTTATTACTGATAGTCGAAATGATAATGTTGTTTTTTTTAACAATTAAATGGTTGAAACCACGGGGGAGTCACGGCGCTGATTGCGCCATTGAAATTTTTTTTTTTGGGGGGGGGGTCAAAAAAATTAAAAAATCGTTTTTTTTTTTTTTTTTTTTTTTCTTTTTGGGGGGGGGGGCCAACCCCCCCCCCCCCTCCGTCAGATCTTTGAGGGGGTGGTGAACCCTAAGGTCTAGGGGGGGTGGGCACCTCTGTTGAAACAATAATAAAACGAACAGTGAGAACATTGAATAAAAGCATAATCATTACTGTTTACATCATTTTCAATATCAATTTCTTCCTGATCTCCAAAAAGTTTATTGTTATTATTTCAATTTTTAAAGAATATTTTGGTTCAATAATTTCTGTTATTATTATTACTATTATTTATCTTCTGCTCCTGGATTATGCAATTTTCCATATTTCCTTGCTTTATATAAATCAATTAATTATTATTATTATTATTATATTTTTTTAAATAGCGCGCGAAATAACCTAGAAATTAACATAATATATTCAATAATTGTAATTAATTTAGATTATTTTAAAGTTTATTCATTATTGGCTGCTAACGAGATGCCTATTCCCCAGATCACGAGATCTTTTATTATTAATTTAATCCCTACCTATAAAATGCAAAACCACTGACTGACTGAAGCATCACAGAGTGGGTGGTGACACCTTTGATGCGACTCTGGTGAGAAAGTTATTATCCGTGCGCTCAAAGATGACCCTCCCAGAATGCAACGCAGCTTATAGATTGCCCTTTCCTGGCTTTTCGTAGTTATTCAAATAGAAGAGAAAATGGGGGTGGCCGGTTCACAGTCAACATTTCGACCAGGAAGAGTTATCACCAGTCAAGGTAGGGAAATTATTCTTAACGTTGCTCACCTCGATTTCTAGAAGATGCATCGCCCAACAACGATTTGAAAAGTAAAAAGGATGCGTTGAAGGTCACTGCAGAATATACTGGAGTGAGTTTGTCAACGGTGAAGAGAATTGTACAGTCGCCGCGCCGTTGCTACGAACGCCAGGGAGAAAAAGGCCTCGTTTGGCTCCAAAGAGTTCGCCTGACGATTTCGATTGTTCCTGAAATTCAACTGTTTATTTGTTAATTTTGAAAATTTCCCCTGATTTCAATGAATTATTTACTAATAAAATAAAGTATTACCCCCACCCCCAAATAAACAAGTAAACAGTAAAACACAAACATGTAACCACTGTAACACAACTGAGTTTCCGTACAAAAAAAAAAAAAAAATGTTTTTTTTGTTTTAACAAAATTAATAAAAATTAGACTAATAACAATACCAGATGTAGTGGTTAAAACAGCAAATTTCAATAACCCCTGAAATATTTTCTATCATTGTAAAAACAAACATTTCAGTGAATCTCCAGGATCAAATAAATTTCTCATTTCAGTGTACTGATTTTAAAGTATGCTATTTGGTTTTTTTTTTTAAGAAATGAATTTTTTTGATGAGAACTTGACTCATAAATCATTCTGAATATTACAGAAATGTTCAGAAATTCAATTAACGTGCGTTATTTTGTTCAATTAACTTGTAAGGAACGCACAAAAAAGAAATATGCATTAAATTAATATTTACTTGTTTGTGTGGGGGTGGGGGAATATTTTCTTTTACTAAAGCAATATTAACATTCTAATTTTAGTAGTATATTCTGCAGTGACCTTCAACGCATCCTTTTTACTTTTCACATCGTTGTTGGGCGACCGCCATTTTCTCTTCCATTTGAATGTTAACTAAAAACCAGGAACGGTCAATCTATAATCTGCGTTGCATTCTGGGAGATTCTTCTTTGAGCGTGCGGACTTTAGGATTAGTTCTTCTGTCTGCGTGCCCGGCTCCAAACGATACTGTCCTAATCGTTAAGAGAACGAAAGTGTGCCTGGTAACTGCTGAATACAGTGAAGTCTCACTTATAGGAATATGAGAGGGAACCAAAAATTATTCGTATAACTGAATGTTTCGTATAAGTGAGACTTCACTGTATACAGATGGCAGACGAGTGGTGAGCTGTGGGTGAGTGGGGAGACCGAAGGGTTCATGATCGCGATACAGGACCAAGTCATCCCCACATAAAACTACAAGAAACACATTTTACACAATGCAAACCCGCATGACAATACATGCAGGAAATGCCACACTACGCATGAGACGATCCACAACATAATATCAGACTGTCCCCTTCTCTCCCAAACAGACTACCTCCACCGGCACAATCAGGTAGCGTCGATCGTTCATCAACAGCTAGCACACAAACACTCACTTATTAAGAACACGGTCCCATACTACAAGTACACACCACAAAGCGTACTAGAGTCACCTCACATAAGCTGTACTGGGACCGCCCTATTCACACAGACAAAACTATACATCACAAGAGACCTGACATCACACTTGTTGATAAGGTCAACAAACAGACCTATCTCATTGACACTGCAGTGCCTATCAGCAAGAATATGTAGAAAACTCACTCAGACAAGATCAGTAAATACACCGATCTAGCACAAGAGCTCCAGAAGCAGTAGTGGTAGGACCGAGTACGTGTTGTACCCATCGTCCTGTCCGCCACTGGTCTGGTGCCTCACACATTGCACCACAGCCTCAGCACACTAGGACTTCATAAAAACACTTACGCACAACTCCAGAAGACTGTGGTACTCAACACAACACGCATAGTTAGGAACTTTATGCCTAACCATTCTTGCACACATTTTTAACACTTGACAATATGTGCTTTGTCTTTGCTGGGGAAATCCAAGGTTTGAAACATTTACATAATAATAATAATTGTATTAAAAACAAGAAGTAAATAAATTATTTATGTATATATTAGTATTTATAAAAACGTCACAGCTTTTGTGACGTAAAAAAGAAGAATTATGTATCAAGTTTATTAAAGATTTAAACCCTGAAATCCCACTGATAGTTTTAATGTGGTGGTAAATTTTAATTTTAAGCTAAACAAAATTAGGAAAAACAAGAAACTTCAATCATATGGTGTGCGCAAATAAACCTCATATTGAGTATAGAGGTCTCTAAATGTAACCGACTACCATTCCAATTTGTTAACTTACAATTGGAGATTTGTGGGCTAACACAGTCTAGCGAAAATAGAATTAAACTATTGAATTTCCGTTTAGTTTGCGCAATTTAGGAGTGGTTCCTGCTTAATGAACTTATTTTGGAAAATCAGGTTCTTGCATTACCGTCATCTTGGTGCATGTTTAATAGGAAGCGCAAGTATTTTTTAATTTAAAAAAATTAAATATTCAGTTAAAGATTATTGAAAAAGATTTTAATTTTTTATGTTTATTATAAAGTATTCTGACAACTTTTATGAAGGTTGTGTGAACTTTCACAAACTGAATTACTAGCTGTCTGACTTATTATTTTTGTATTAACATTTTTTATAAATATCATCCATATCCAAAAGGCTTCGGACGTGCAAAATGAAATCTGCGGGCGAGGAAAACTGATCGGATCCTATCGATTTTAGCTCGTTGACAATTCTCTTCACTGTTAAATGGGACAAATTTGTAGCAATAGCCAATCTTCATTCTTTTTTTTAACGCCAAAATCAAATCATTTTACTAAGGCGGGCATTACATGGGTGAAAAATGGGTGGTTCTGTGCTGGAATTCCTGCTGGCTAGCAGTTCTTAGGACGTGTTGTATTTCTTGCTGACTGGCTGGCTGATTTTATAGCGAACAGCGCTCCTGATGGCGAATTGAAGAACTTTTAATCGATTTGTATTTGAAGGGGCTAGAATCAAAGGCAGCTAAATCCATGTTTAGAAATTTTACAAAACTTTTATTTTTTTTTTAAGGTGGTAACATTGTACAGTGGTGGTCAAAATTATAAGGACAAGGGGAAAAAATCGCCAAACTTGGTTACAGTTGGCCGGAAAATTACGCAAATTTTATGGCTGGAAACCAACGATAAATTCAGCATTTTTTATTAGTTTTTATGGAAATATATGGGAAATTCATATTCATAAAATGTATTTTGCATTTAGATAGCCCTGTGATATGGACAAAATTATAAGGACAATGCTATTTGTGTGTTCTAAAAAGCAAAATTTGCATGTTTTTTGTTCTGCACACGGCACTCCCAGACGATATAAATGCATAGTAAGAGATTGCGAACGTTGTATTCTATTTTTTCAGTCATGCCACTAGGTACGAAACTTTCGGAGTTTTAGAAAGGGAAAGTGGTTGCTTTTAAAAGTTCAGGACTTACTGTACATCAAATTTCGACAAAGCTGAATAGATCGAGAACGGTTATTTATAATTTTCTTAAAAATCTCGAAAAATATGGACGGCAAAGACGTATAGATAGTCCATCTTCTGTTTCTGTGCATGTGAAAAGAATGATAATAAGGCGAGCTTGCTCCAAAAAACAAACATCAACGGAAATTAAACGGGAATTAAACTTACGATGCAGTGTTCGAACTGTTCGACATGTTTTACAAAAAGAAAAAAAGGTTCGTTATGGAAAACTTGTCACGACCACCTCTTACAAAAGTTCATAAGAGACTGAGGATGGAGTTTGCCAAAAAATGCATTACTATGGAAAAAGAAGTGCGATGATCTTATCTTTTATGATGAGAAAAAGTTTAATTTGGATGGACCAGATGGTTTTCGCTACTTCTGGTATGATCTCCGTAAAGAAAAAGAAATTTTCGCAAACCATAGATTTAGAGGTGGCTCAGTGGCTGGTCTGGGGAGGTTTCGCAACTGGCGGAACTACTCCAATAGTTTTTGTGCAGGGCAAAATGAATTCTGAGAGTTATATTTATATATTGGGCAATAATCTTTTACCAGAAGCACCGTCAATTACGTGTGGAGACTTTTTGTTCCAGCAGGACAATGCCTCAGTTCACGTTTCTCAAACTTCGAAAGCATGGTTGATGCTAATTTTGTGAAACTACTTGACTTGCCAGCCAGAAGCCCAGATCTAAATCCAATGGAAAATCTGTGGGGTATTCTGGCACACAAAGTATACAAAAATGGTATTCAATATCCAAATAAGCAAGTACTTTGTCCTCCATCGAAAAAGCTTGGAAAAAAAATTTCTAAAAACGTTGTGAAGGAACTGTCAAACTCTGCCATCAAGACTGATAAAAGTGATTGAGAAGAAGGGGGAGATTATTAATTATTAGTGTGTTTCAGGCCAAAACATTCATTGTCCTTATAATTTTGTCCAGTTTTTACAATGACATTTTTTTGTTAAATATGGCAAAACATTCAAATTTTGCATTTTCCAATGTTTTGCGTTCTACAATGATTTCTAGCATAAAAAGGCATTTTATGTATAAATATCACTTTATTTACTTCATAAATAATTTTTTTCTGGGCAATTTTCAGTTGTCCTTATAATTCTGACCACCACTGTATGAAAAATGCTTCAAAATACTTAGAGTAGGAATTAGAACTCAATGGATAGCACACTGAACGTCTACAATGGCAGGTTATTCTTATTAGTTAATTAAAATGGATTTAGCTGACTTCGATTCTATACACCTCATTTGTTTATATGAAATTACTGACTACAAAATTGATTTTCAGAAACAGAGGTCATCTTCTCCCTATGTTTTCCTGGATGCTTCCAGAAAAAGTTACATTATTAACCAAATTCGTAACAGAATTCCGGTCTGAAAATTTGAATCTGCTCAAGGTTGGTAGACCAAAGCAAAGCATATTATAAGGTTGTGTAACTCAATGTAGATGGCGAGACAAAAGTCTTGATTGTTCATTGGCTCCCTGATGTGACGTCAGCAAACGCCCATTGTCGCCAATGTTACCATGGTTGCGCAATCGGCAAAGGTGGAATTCTGCGTTCGTTATTATTGGAAATGAAAATAAAACTAATATAATATTGTTTGTAATAATAATAGTCAATCAAAACATCAAAATAAAATTGTTAGAATAATCAAAAATAATCAACAATATTGCAGGTGATTTAAATTTTTAAAAATGAAAGATCGTCCTGTTTTTAACAAAATTACAAATACTAATTCTTGACCTTTTTTTTTTTTTTTTTTTACTATTAGCCAGTCCTATTAGGTATTCAAAAAATAAAGAATACCTGTAATATAGGTGCTGATAGATTAATTTATAATTATTAATTGTAGATTAATTAACTTTGTTAATTATCAAATACAAAAGAAAAGAAACGTAACAAATTTTAAAAGTTAAAAATTCATAGTAATATTCTCATCAATTACGTCAGCGATTAATGACAACCTTTTTAATAGTTTTTAACCTTTTTAATACGTTTTTTAGTGTTTTAGAATTATATTTTTCCCAATTCATTTGACTGAATAATTTATATTTTATATAGTTTTCCAATCTTAGACCAAAATTATTATTCATTTTATTGATTTGAAAGATTTTTAACCATTGTATCTACTTATTTTTTTATTATTTTTTTCCTATTAACATTATAATGTTATTCATAATTATTTTATAAATAATTTTTTCTATAATAGTAAGTATTTTTAAAAATTTTCCTAATCTTGTTTTTTTTTTTCCCAAAATTTTTCTTTTCTAACCCTCAACCCTATTATGAAATGAATTCTCCGTTTGAAGAGGCGTGGCTAAGTTTCAAATTTACCGCATGAAATACTGGAAAACTACACGCAATATCCTATACACGTAATTAAAACATTTGTAAAAATTCGTACTTTAATACGAATGGACTATTTAAACTTTGCAATGGTTGATGAAGCGCGCAAAAAAGTTAAGAACTTGTAAAAGATAACTACTTAATTGTAAGATAACTGCCTAAAATTTGTGATAAATAAGGTTCTGTAAACACTAATCCTGTATTGAAACTCCATGTTTCGTGTATTGCATTTTACGATTAAAACGTATTTCCGATTTTCTTTCTTATCTGAATAAAAATATTTCTTGAAGTTTGGCAACAATCTGTCAAAAATACTTTTCAAATATTCCCGCCGTAGCTTATTACAGTATCCGGGCGCATGATGACGTCACTCGCCTCGGCAAAGATTCGGTGACTGAAAATCGTTCAAATAATTTCCCAGTCGGGTAGGCTTGGAATCTGCTATCGCTTGAAATCTCGAAAAGAAATCGTCGTTGGTAGAGATTTAACGAGAAATATCGAAACTGAAAACAAAGAAATACTTCCTGTTTAAATTAATTAAAAACATTCTCTCGCCTATTCGATATATTGAATACATGATTTTTATATAAATCAATGTAAATTTTCGTAAATAAAACGTAGGCATGACTAACTGACAAGTGCTAAAGAGATAGCTTCCAGATTTCCTCGATGTGTCAAATTGGGATCTCGTCAACAACGAGATCTTCACGTGATTTTCAGATTGGTGGATGTAATCTTGCTGGGTCGTGTAACACACTCAAAATACTCTGATCACTACTATCGGGCAAACCAAAGAACGACCGTGGCCACCAGATGTCGCAATAGTAGAATTTGAATCGATTGTATATGTCAGTGTTTATGGCGGGAAAGTGCTTGGCTTCTGATTGGCGATTGTGAATAGTTTCTCTATACAAACTTCAGTCCTGGAATGATTAAGAGATCATTGTTGTAGTTCAAGGTCAGAGTCATTCTTTCGCTAGGAGGACAAGAACATTGATTTGAAAATAAGAAAGTTTTCCTAAAACAAATTATTCTATTATTTCTTATAAAACTAGCATTTTTGACGAATAGATGTATTTAGTCATATTCTGCGAATGCCCCCCGGATGCGGAAGCTCTTGGGATGCTTATGGCAAGCGGATTGAATACAGGAAATTCGTAATCAACCAAAACATTTACACAACTGCAGAGATTAGTTAAAAGGAATTTTAAATTATTCAACATCAGTGTCAAGAGTTTTGTATTTTCGAAGTTCGAAATCACTTTAATTAAAAACTATTATTTATTTGGTTTAAATTGATCTGGGTAGTATTGCATAGAAGCCAAGAGTATCTTGGTCCTGCGTTGGAAGCGCTTCTTGAGACCGGTTCCTTCTTCCAACCTACGCCGCACAGCGTTCAGGGAATGGGCATTTAAATAAATATATAGTCTCACCTTTAAAAAAAAAAAACTAACGATATTGCTTATGATTTACAATCGTAGTTGTTTTAAAGTTTACAAACGAAAGTAGGATTCACGATTCAAAGGGAAGCTGAACTACCATGATATTAATGCATTACATTTGCCAATTCACTATTAAAATGAATTTCTTGATACAGATTAACACCCAAATTTTGTTCAGACGTAGCTGCAATTCTTTCAAACCCATTTTCTTGGGATATTCATTTTTATCGTTTAGTTACAATATATATATCCATTCTATTACAACTGAGATTTTCCATCTTTCCTACCAAACAGACTAAGTTCTAACACAAAAGTACGTGTCATATGAAAAGAATAATTCAATAAGGATAACGGTACCATTTGAATTAATAGTTTGCAAAGAATAACTTAAAACAATAAACATGCTACCACGGAGGGAAGGATATAGTTCATTTTTAATATTTTTGTGATGCGTACAGCTCGCTTGTAAATATTTTATTCTTACTAGTCTCAGAATATATATTTTTGCTGTTATATTAATGATTTTCATTGAAGTTATTGCCATTTAAAAAAAAAAAAAATTAAATAAGATATTCAAGATAACCCACTGATGCTTATGACATTTATATACTATTACTTCACTTACTTGTTTCCGCCAATTTCAAGATAAGTTGATAGAATCTATCTACCAGGTCAACTGACTCGTCCTAATATAAAGAGCACAAACGTGTTTAGTCTTCACCTCCTTTCCACACATTTGACATTTCAGTACAGCTCGTGTCACCAAAACCGTAATGTTGTAAGTGACGTATTACCAACTTATTTACATATCAACCTTTCTACCAATCCAGTTGGAGATAAAAATTTACTTACGGGTACGGTGTGGTTTTTTTTTTCTCGGAAGAGAAAATGGCTGCAAGGGAACTACTTTTTGGAATCGGAAACGAAACCTGAAGTGAAGTAAACTTTTATGTTACCGAAGTGGGTGTAAATGTAATTTTTTTTTTCCAAAACATACATCCTGCAGCTAAGCCAAACTAACTTAACCTAATCCAAATGTAACCTTTGTAAATTGAACCTTAGGGGTGTAAATGTGAGCTAACCTAATTCTAACTGTATGTATACACGCCGTGGACAAGATCGCTTCTCATTGGCTCGTACCCGTAAGTAAATCCGAACCCAGTTGGACTTCGTTTAGTATTTTAGTTGAATCTCCGCGTTCCATGAACTTTTACTTTTAAAATATTTATCTTCATAGTAATCAATCCATTTGTCATTTACAGTACTATTGCAGTTTCTATTTTCTTATAATAAAAGTTGGTCTTACATTTAAATAAAAAGGGGAAATTCATTTACGATATCTTTTAATAGTTAAAACTCTGGCAATTTTGTAGGTGTGGATCATTCCTACATTATACACACATTATATATATATATATATATATATATATATATATATATATATATATATTTATATATACATATATACCTCTTTTAAAGATTCGTTAGATGAAGTAAAAAAATACAAATTTCTGTAATATTTTCTTTTTATATCATTTTTACAATATTTGTGCCGAAATTAGTCTTCATGCATTCTAAAATAAAACTGAAGGTTTTAGAAAATTATAAAACAAACTATAGACGAGAAAATTCAAGCGCTGGCATTAGCGAATTTCTTTTTGCCGTTAAAAGAATGTAAAAGAGCGAGAAACTGCCATTAACGGATGTCACTAAAAATCCATCAATGGTTCACCCATCGATGTTTATTATACAGTCAAACTTGGATAATTCGAAGTTGAAGGGACCAGAGAAAAAGTTCGAATTATCCAAAAATTCGAATTACATACATTCTCTCAAACAGAAGAGATAAATAAAAAAGATTAACTCCACGATCAAAGATTTAACACAAACTTTATCTAAGAATACTGCTACATTTTTTTTTTCATTAAATCAAACATTTTTCACCAGCTTAATTATTCATCACTTAAAAATATCTGGTTTTTTTTTTTTTAATTGCTTTATTGAATGCAATCTTTAAGTCATAGCATAGGATTCCAACCTATCAATTGATACAAAAATATCCCTCGCTTTTGTTTTCCTTAAAAAGACCGTTAAAGTAAACAATGACCTTAGCTGAGAAAAGTCTCGGGAACAATTTTTACCCTAATATTTTAAGGACAATTGCACGAAAAAAATCGAATTATTCACGATTTTTTAACATTATACAGAATTACGATTTTTTAACATTATACAGAATTCTATGGACCGAGCTAAAAATTCGAATTATCCAAGTTTGACTGTAGCAAGTCACATTTTAAAATAGTCATTTGCTAATTCCCATCTATCAACTCTTCACCATTTAAAGGCATATACGAATAATATACAAAATAGATAGATTAAAAATGGTAACACATTAAGATTAAAACGTTCACTCAACAAATAAATTAAAATACATGATCGATTTCAGGTTGCAACAATTTAATGATTTGTGAAGCAATACAAAATTTTGTTTGATATTGGGCAGGAGAATAGATTTAAATACTTTGTGAAATATATCAAGAGATTAATGGAAGCTTTTACGTAGTAAGGAGATTTATTGGAGTTGACATTACACTACAGCAATCCATATATACAACCCTGATTTAGGTTGCTATGGTTTATTATTCCCAATAGAAATTCTTTAAAATCAATTTACAGATATGCTACTTTCTTACAATCAATACTGTCAAAAGAATGGATTTAAACTTATTCTTACATAAATGGCATAATAACCAATTGCTATTAAGAATTAATGAAGTGTCATAATAATATAAGAAATTTAACATGCATTTATTTACTTTATATTATATATTGTAATGTGTTACGATTTACGTGTTAAGTTTGATATACAGTAGAACCTCATTATAACCGACTAATAAGGGCTGAAGGTTGTCCGTTATAATGAAAGTCCAGTTTATAACAAATAATTCTTACAGGGGTGTAATGCAGGGTGTACCCCAATGAAAATACATTTGTTAGCTATAAAAAGTGTTTATTATATATCAAATATAAAACAGCCTTCAACATAGTAGGCTGAATTGAAAAAGATGTGTTCATATACACTGCATTAATCTTTAGAACAAGAAAGTCCTGGTTCATGTTGATTGCTTACATTCATTGGTTTGAAAAAATAATTTTTCTGCGGGGTTTGTTCGCTCGATGCTTAATCGCTTGCTTGGAAATGTAAAACTCATCAGATAAAAATTAGCATCCTTTATTACATTTTTTTTTTTTTTTTTTTTAAACTGTCCGTTATAATGAGGTTCTACTGTATATATTGTTTTTCTACAATTTAACCCTTTATCAGCTAAGCATCTGCTAGTCGAATTGTTTGGTTGGACTTTCATTGTCAATTTAGATATTGTTTCTATGTGGAAGGCTGCTATTTTGTTTTCTTTGTCTTGAGATCACCGAGCTGTAGATATTGAGCAAATTCAGCTGAAAAGCAGCCGTCCTTGATTCTTATCAAAAATATCAAAAAGAGCATCAGTGAATCCTTATTTGTGTGCGTGTAATGGTAGTTTTTGTTTTACTGTGTGTAAGAATAAGAAATGTACAATCTAGGAGCATGTATGGCTTGGAAAATAAAAGATTCAAAGTTTGGACAAGGGAATTATACAATTTAAGTACAATAAAATAGTGAAAGTATCAAGAATGTGTAAGTAATTACTAAAATTAACAATTTTAAATTCCAAAACTATTCTTAAGAATGAAAGAAACAATCGAGGAAGTTTCAAGATTTCCTTTATTTCATTAAAATGTTGGCCATTACAGATTGACACTGAAGCAAAAACTGTTAACTATTAAGTATTCCCAAGAAGTTTCCAGCAAAAAAGAGAAGCCAAATTAACAACTGATCCACTCGCCGCCTATATTACTATTGGTCTGTCATCGACTGACAATGGAATGTACTGCAATGAATGAATTCAACAGTTGTCAAATTGTGGCCTCTTAGTAAAATACATGATTCAAATTATGATTATAAATATACATATGAAAATACAAAGTTTATTATTTTTTTTTTTACTCTATATAAAAAAAAAAGTAATGGATTTAAAAAAAGATAAGTCTTTTGAACCAAAGGAAAAAAAAAATAAAAAAAAATTGGTCAAGTTATTTTTTTAAAGTGCAACCTAGCAAAAATATAATCGTCATTTTAAACTAAATTTTATTTTTTAAGCAAAAAAAAGAAAATAAGTTTCCAAATGTTGAGTATAGTTTTTAAACATTCATAACACTTAGTTCAGAAAAAATGGGTTCCATTACAATTCCTCCTTCAGGATATAGAGGGTTTTCAGCAGTGTGATATCCAGTCTTCAGAACAACTGGATTGGAATCAGGTGAAAATACTTGCTGCAGATACAACCTATAATAAAGAAAAAAAAAATTAGTATGAACAAGATTCTTACGTTCAATGGAAACATTGTTATTTTTAGGCCTAGTCTACATTAGCAATGCGTGGCATTTTCAGTGCTCATGTTCTTAC
>JAFIDM010000002.1:56055527-56065984 GCA_023159025.1 Thereuonema tuberculata
ACATACAACACACATACACACTTTACCCCGGGATTCCGAAAGAAATAAAATGCATAAATATCCAATACAAATAAGCACTTAACACTGGACCAGTCATCATGGCTATGAAACCAAGTTATTGAACCGCACAATATCGGTCAGAGACCTTAAACAGTCCATACAGGTTCTCGGGAGCGGTGATGTTGGTCTGAGTCCAGTCAACACCCTTGGTCAGTCCTAGTGCAACCCCTGACAGATTGAAAGTTGACTAGATGGGACAGTCAACTTTGGTTTGCCTTCTCTTGGCTTCAGAGCTTAGATGACGAGGGAAGTACCAGCCAGATTCGATTCCAGTGCACTAAGATGAATTGCAGCAATGCACTTTCACTTCACAAGTCAGAGGATTTGAAGAACGCTCATTCGAAGCAACGAGTCTTCCGTAATGCAAAGTGTCGCCTCTCACTTTGCAAGGGGAAAGGACCCTCAGAATGCACCAAGCAACTCTGATGCAAATTATTGCTGGACCTACCCTTCCCAGCAGATCTCAGCTGGTTCTTTTGAAGATGGGTCAAACAGCCTTCACTAGGCACAGAAACTACCTTCTTTTAATGGGGCAAGCATTTGAAGGACAGCAAATAACTGGCCGCCTGTCCTTCTTGGATGCTCCCTTCACACTGATTTCACTATTCTCCTACATGCACTGTGCCCCACTGATGTGACATCACCCAATCTGTTGACAGACCCAGAGTTAGAAGGGACAAAGGAAGGCAATAAATGTGGAGAAGGAAGGCTGAAAAGTAATAAAAGCAGAGCTCAGGAGAGAAAATTGTGGAAAAATGGGTGGCAGATGAGAAGGAAGCTTGAGGGAGCATTACAAAGCATCTGGAAGACATTGTTTCAAAAAGACAAAGCGTTTAGACAATGTTTGGGTAAATAAAGAAATACGAAAATAATTCCAATGATGTTTTATACAAAAGTAATGAAAGAGAAAGATGTGGCAAACTTTGGGTCTTGCAATGAAGTTGATATTGAATATTGTAAAAATTAATATTTTGAAACCAAGCAAATAACTGTCCGATTTCAGTAAGAAGGCAGTTGAGTCGCATGCTTACAAGGAAGGGGCTTTAACAAATTGCTTTGTAATTGAAAAATACACCAACCAGGCAAGAGTGGTGTAGTAATTTAAGCTTCATATCCCAGTTAGAAGTGGACTCATCCAAGGTCATCTCCCTTCTTACTAGAGCCAAACAGTACAAACTAAATTATTTAAAAATATTGTATCAGAATTTCCTACACAAACACATTTTAAAAATTTAAAAGTTTAGCCAATTCTAAGCTTTAGTTGTAATTTAAGGTTGTCAGATTTCCTATTAACCTATGAAAGCTGTTGAAAATATTCATCAGCAATTTAGCAGTTGCAAAATTATTGACGAAATTATCTAATATTATTGCTCTTTTTGCTTTGGTTACATCACTCAATTAGAAAACTTCCATCAGCTTTTCAAAGACAGCCACATTGACCAATTCCAGTTATTTTTAAGAATTAAGATGCATATTACTACTAAAAGTTTTGAAAATAATTATAGATACAAGTTGTAACCTTAAGATTCCAGTCATCTACAAAAAATATATTGCATCTGGAGAAGTGTAAAAAAAGGAAGGACATGTTGAACAATACTGGATGTGAAATGTTATCCAGAAACTACAATAAATGTTTATTAACTAAACACTGCAACCTTTATAAACACTGACATTAACAGGTCCTTGTGAAATACTTGGTTAAACAAAAATTTACTAACATCTTTTATATCATTTGATGACTTGCTAATTGTGGTCTTCAAAGAAAAGTGCATATCGCTCTAAATTTAGAATAAAATTTGAAATAAAAATTACATTTCTGAGCACAAGTTTGTGTTTCTTTTATTACATGTTCTATTAACAATTAAAATCAGCATTTAAATATTTTGATAGGCCTTGGTCATAATTGTCAAGCTATTTCATCTTCAAACCAAGGAAGAATAACCTCAGCTTCAATTTCATGTATGTGTACAGGACTAAGGAATGCCCCAATCAACAAGTCTCAAATATTAACTGTACAACCAAAGAAATGTGACAAATTGTAATGAAGAGGCAAACTGTAGTTTTAAGCTCCTGGATGCATTCTATGCAATAAACAGTCTTTAATTTTAAAATCACTAGTTCATACAAGAAAGCCACCAGAACTGAAGATCACATACCTGACTCCTACAACATTAATTCCCAAATCCTTGGCTACTTTTAACAGGAAGGGTGCTTTTTCAGGTTCAACTCCAAATTTGATTCCAAGAGGGCATCTGGCACTTTCATCATTGATCCGAATTCGTAAAACCATTCTGAAACAAGAAAGTGGAAAGTCTTAATGCTATTTATAAATCAAACATTAAAATTACAAGAAACCTTTTTACTCAGAAGCATTATTGAATTACAACTAAGGTTTTGAAAGAAATACAGAAAATATCAATTATCTGATATAAAAGAAAAAGATAAATGTTCTTGTAGTATGCAAATACAAAACTGAGCATTTTTAACTTTATAGAAAGCCAGTGATTAATTTTTGTTAACATGAATTAAGAATTTGTATTTACCACAGAGGAATACAGATAATGGAGCCCAGAATAATTGGTTAAAACTATAAGAACTGGATTTAAAATGGGATGCATATGTATTTTAATACTGCAATGCTACATTTCAAGATTATTTTGTTAAGCTACAAAGTAAGATACATATTTACATTTAATTCAAATGATTTCAAATTTAGAAACATTACCAACAATGTTTAATCTCTTAAAATTTGAATCCATTCAATACAATCAGATTAATTGATTTAACTACTTACTATTTACTTATGCTAGGCGAACACGGAGCGATTTTATGGCAATATGATTGGGACAAGTTGGCCCAATTTGATTATGGAAAACTTTATCAAGCGCGAACAGTTTTTCATGAACCAATATTGCCGTGAATTTTTATGGTTACGGCGCTTCTCACTAGGGAGAGCTAAAGAGAGAGCGTGTTTTCGTACAGAATTGCTATAGTATTAAACGCCGTCCCTCTATAGAAATCAATTACGATTCTTTCATTATCAATTGACAAAATGTTGTTGTTGGAATTATCTGTTTTGGGCCGACCCATTTTGCTAATTTTAAGCCTTGTTTCTCAAAGAAAATGGCCTGCGTGAGTGACTGAATTTCCAATGTTCAAAGTCCTGCCTCCTTCGACGTCAGCATTGTCACGTGATTTCATCCGTTCATTTGATTCGCTTTCGTACAACCAATATTTTGAGCCAACTAATATTGGGCCAATATTGTTCCTTTGGTACCGACAATAAAATTGGGGCAATATTGTTCAGTTCGGGACAATCAAATTGGGCCAGATTGTCCCAAAATATCGCCTCGTGTTCGCCCAGTATTACACAACTAATCCCAATTTATGAGGAGCCCATACTACTATCAATAAACCGCATCAATAGCATTATTGCAACTACTTCAACCCGATTCTTATTAGAAGGGTCATGTAGAGGTTACAATGATTTTATCAATTATACTGCAGCTACCAGAAGATTGGAAGATAATTAGTTAAAACTGAATCAAGAGATGCTATCTCGGCTGAGAAACTACAGCAATTTTTTTGTCCTGCATGTTTAATGAACAAAATGTTATTGTAGTGAGCAGAGGTTCTAATGCAGCAATAATACTTTCATATTGAAATTGGCTACTTGCTTTAGTTTGATTTTCTATTTAATGTTATCTTAAAAGAGTGGTCTAGTGACAACCTCCAACTCAAGGGAATGCAGTTTTATACCCAGTTCCTTTAACTCAGCAGTTCGATATGAGTCCACATCTTTTACATATAAAAACAATGGACTAATCCACTCAAAAGGAATATTTTTGTACTTTTAATGAATTTAGGGTGAATTTTACAATGCTAAATTCAAGCATTAACCTCTTAACTGGGGATGACATATGTACTTCTTACAATCACAACACTGTAATGGATAGGACTAACTATTCAGTCACCCATGTTTTACCGCTAATATCTCCTGGGCATGATGAGTCATGGCTTAGATAATTGATACTTCATAATCTTTGGAGTTTTCTATGCTAGATGGCACCACTGTCAACTACTTCCTTGGTACAAGTGTAATTTCAAACGCAACAAAATGGTGGCACGCCAGTTACTACTTAAAGACAACCAACATATTGCTGATGTGCCGGTGAAAAGTCAGAAAAAGTAGATACAAATTGGTCCAAGTTATTTTAATGCTACTGTACGGCAAATTGACAGGGTCTAACTCCCAGTTTCCCAATGTGGGGCACACGCCTCACAGAGGGGCAATTGGAAAATGGAATTTTTTTGGTTGTGAAAGTTATATCTAATTTGGTGGGGCATAGCATACTTTAGATACTTTAGGTGGGGCACAGCACAAAAAAGGTTGGGAAACACTGGTCTAACCCTGTAAATTAAAACAATGTATTTTTTTTATTATGTCTAGCTTTCTATTAAGTCAAAATTGGAAGAGGGGATTTTATTACGTTAAATACTTGGGAAAACAGCAAGGTTTTGAAAACTTATGTATCAAATGGGATGTAATATGTTTATCAATGTTGTACATGAAAGTATGGATGTTTATGCATTTACATAAGTGTAAAAAGTTCACAATAGCAAGTAAATGTAAACAGACGTAAACTTACTTGGCATCAGGGAAGAGAGTTTTAATTTTGTGTAATTCTGTTTCATTGTCAAATGTCATCAGATTAACCCCTTGTTTGGCTGCAAATTTGATGAAAGAATTAGTTTTGCAAGGATTTGCATAGATGATTCGTGACTGATCCACTCCCAGATCGAGAACTTCTTGAATTTCATGCTAAAAGGGAGGAAAAGAAAAACTTCAGTCAGATGGGATCGACAAAAGCTAGTCAATTATGTGACTTGATTAAAAGAAAAAAAAGTCAAACTCAATTTCAAATACTCAAAACACAAGGACAAGTCAATAATTGACCAGTAACAAGAAACTAAAAATTAACACTTACCTGGAAAAATGCAAAAAGAATCCACGAACCAATTACTGACAAAAAGTTTTTGTAAGTATGTGGCAGAAGACAAATGCTTACAGTTGTAGTTATGGAAGCAATCATCATAAGACTAAAAGTGGTTATAAGCTCCCCCTAATTAGACAGTACAACCACAGGTTGTGTCTAGTTGGGAAGTCAGTATGGTTCTTGTCTCTCCTTTCACCACAGCACATTGATTTAATGTTATGCAAATTCCAACAAAAAAACTAAAAGGGTTGGGTGGGAAGAAGGAAGAAATCCCATTATGTCTAAATAGTGAAATTGACACTTTTCTACTGACGTTAACTTATCTTGACAGTAGTAAGATGTAAAAGCTGTCCAATGCATTGACACAGAACTACTCACTTTAGAAAATGTGTTTGAAAGTGTTTCTCGTCCCACAACCTCCTTTCTTTAAACAGTGAAAATACAATCGGGAAGTTACATTGAACTAATTTTAAAAACAAAATGCATATGCAGCCAAGTTCACTGTCAATTTAAAAACTTAATGTAAATATGAAATTAGCAGAAAAATTGTTAGACCTCTTACATCTGGCTCATTTCTGTTCAAGAAACTAATGTTTTTCTTCTTCCATTCTCCCAATTTAGAATAAAATAACCAAGGGTAAAATTGTAAGGAGAAGACTCGCTCCCACTAGCATTGAGATGTTAACCAAGTCCTGCCACACACTTTAAATGTTAGGATACTGTAAAGCTACCAAATATCAAAAATAATCCAAAAACATTTCAACGAAGAACTACAACTAAATCTTTAACTGCTCTTTGATTTTATTCTCCAACAAAAACATTAAACAAAATACATATACATTTTCAATTTCAGTTGAGTGATTCTTATATTTACTTTATTTAAAGTACAAATGTTCCATTCAAGCTTTGTCAGTATAGGATTGCAAGACAAACTAACATGAAACTTAAAACTAAACTTAAAAGCATTGTAGGGATTATATGCAAGAAATACGTCGCTGAAAACAGCACTGGACTCAAATTTCCCCGCAATATTTTTTAAGTTTACAGAAACTTTTCTTTTTCCTTCAAACAACTTCTAGGTTTGATTGAAATGCAAATCAGCAGTTAAGTTTTAGCAAGTTCCTCGAAGAAATGAAAATTACGAATACACTTTCTAAACTCCCATTTTAAATTCAAAAGAAAAGCAATTTAATCTGCTTCAATAACTCAAATGGCATCAGTGTGTTTTGAGTTTTAATAGCGATTAGCTTTACAGTGGTCTGGGTATCTACCGATATATACTATCTTCAAGAACCGATACTCAATTACATATATATATATATATATATATATATATATATTTTAAGAACAATCTGTAGATACTCAGATTGAAGGATTTTCTTGAATAACCTAATTTTAACTTACTTACACTGAGCAGTTAAGTTATTAATTGGCCTTAATTAAACCCAGCAATAATCAGGGAAAAAAAAACTAAAGTGACTGGAAAATGCATTTACCGTTCATTAAAAGAGGAATGCACTTTCACAAAACAAATCCGGCTGCCCACATTACTAAGAACAAAAAACGGATGAAATATAAAGTTTCCGACTTAAAGAAAAAAAAAAAAAAATCCCCACAAATAAAGTATTTCAGTTATATTTCATCCACGGCATTAATTTTTTTTCTCCCCTAAATGCCTAACGCCACAAGGCATTTAAATATTGCATCGCCTTTTTGTTCGATTAAGAGAAAAACCGAGCAAAAAGTCTGCAAAAACCTTCCCACAAAAGGTTACCTTATCCTAGTTCTTCGGACAAATCCCATCATCAATCCACCAATCTTAACTGCTCTGAAGTAAACTTCCTTCCGGAAAGACCAGTCTCAATGGATGTTGACGTCATCTTGCCCAGTTATGGAAGAGAATTGATCTTACCTTAGATGCACAATCAAATCCTGTGCCTAAAGCTGCCAGGACTTCAAGCACAGTGGTATTGTCATTACACTTGACGGCTAAAAGAAAAAAATAAAAATAAAACAATCAGGAAACGGCTACAACATAAACTTCAGCTGTTATAAAAAATACTTGCATCTCAGATGCCGCAACACTTATTAAAAAAAAAATTGTTAACAGCAATCCTAGTTTTAAAATACATAAGTATTGCATATCACAAAGAAACAGATTACATCATGTTTCTAGTAGCCAAGATGCAAATATTTTTTTTAAATTTATCGAAAAGTAAATTATCAGTGGTTGAGAATAATTTCTGGCTTACCTTGGAATTACCTGGTGAAAAATTTGAAAACTTCTGTGAAATTACTGAAATGAAAGCTGCAATTATGGGCTTTTTGAAACAGTTAAATTACCCCATAATAACACTTTCAGCACAGTATCCCCCAAAATAAACAAACAAATAAACACTTTCATAACTAAAAACAAAAACTAAGAAAGAGGGAGATAAATATTTACCATAAAAAGGTTCCACTCGTGGCAGCTTGAGCTTCCATTGCTTATGCTTCCAAACCAGATCAGAAATGTCAACGACATAAAAAGCCTCTTCCTGCTCCTGATAAAAGTTAACAGCATTTATTACTAGGTTATTACAAAAAAAATAAATAAATTGTTTGAACAACCTGCAATTTTTAATAACTTTAGTCAATTTTTGAACCAATTTCTGTTTGCCACAACAAATCTGCAATTATTCTAACTTAAACACACATTTGAATATTTCACTACTATGGACAAGTGCTAGTTTTAAAACTGTAGCAGCTCAATTTTATTCTGGTCGGGATTTTTACGAGTTCTTTTCTGACCCATTTACTACCATATTGGCCCGAATGTAAGACTGCTCGAATATAAGACGAATGGAGTTTTTTGAGCTCTGATTTGATAAAAAAACTATTAGTCGCGAATATAAGACGTTATACCTATTAACGAGGCGTAATTCGACAAATATTTCTAGTAAATTATTTAAAAAAAAGTTTGACAAATTATCTTCCCACATCCAGTTCATGATGAAATCGTTAATACTTTTGGTTGCAGTAATAGGCTTAATGTCAGTAATATTTAGTTAAATCTGCAACTTCTAAGCTGGGCGAAATGTCATTTATGAAATTAAATTAAACTATTTTTGCAAAAAAGTACAACACCACTAAGCGTGGTAGAATTTATTTTTATTTTTTATTTTGGAGCATGTTGGTTAGGCCTACGATCGACTTCAGCCAACGCCAGAACACGCTTGGTTTCGGTTTCGTGCGTGCTCCAAGTTTGGTTGCGAATATAAGACGAAATAGTACTTTCGTGGATGGGATTTTGGAAAAAAATGCCATCTTATATTCGGGCCAATACGGTATGTACACATAATATCAACTCTAGAACTTCTCCACACTAAAGACGGACAAGCATTTGTTCTTTACCCTCATCTTTGTTCCGTCAGTGGAACAATATTAGTACTCCAACCATAAGTTATTAACATTTCAACTTAATTCATCAGAAATATCAATTACCAGTTTAAATTAAAAACAATAAACACGTAGAAGCAGACTTTTTTTTTTTTTTTTTTTAAGGTTTATTCCTAATAACACTTTCTCCGAGAGAAAAGGTAATAGAATAAGTTTGAAGATCATATTTGAATCTATTGTTAAATTGACAACTTTTGCTGCAACGTTTAGGAAAAGAAAGCAGAAATTACTACAACACTGTTCAGTTTAAAAACTGCTGAATCATCGATAAGAAAATTAGTTTTTTTTTTTGCAAATATATATATATATATATACCCCCCCCCTCCCAAATACAAACTTAGCAAAATGTAGAGAACCAATTAACAATATTTGCTTGCTTTCAAAATACAGGTGAATATTTTTAAAGCCAGGAACATTATATGAAAAATCTTGTTTGTTTTTACAGGCATTTCATACCTGTAAAAAGTTATAATTGAAAATGAGATACTTCCTTACAGCATTTATTTTATTTCAAGCAAAAAGCCTTCGTATGTTTTTTGATGCATTTTCGTTTCCCCTCAGTCTCGTAAGCATTCAGGACAAGTTATTCTTCAAAATGTTACATGCTTACACTTCAGAAATAATGGTAGACGATTTTTTTTACTGAATCGTAGGCATCAAAGAACTGTTATAAACCAGGCAATTAAAAACTAAGAAAGATGCAACAAAAAAAAGTGAATCAATTTTACAGTCTTCAATATATCGGCTACACAATTACAGAGGAAAACAGTTTTTAAACAAATTACCTAACCTAAAATCTAAACTAAATTTTTAATAGAAAGTTATTTAGCAAATACTAACTGGTCTGGAAGCAGTTTCCTTTATTATATCCCACACCGACGTGCTGTCATCCATCACTCTGATTGTTCTGTCAACCTTCATAATTACTGATGATTGAATAGGAATTATTAATAAAAATGATCAGAGAAACCAAGCTGAAGTTGGAATTTTCTTGGAAATACGTAATAATCTGCAGAAGAAAAAAAAATAAATTACTTTTAACATTCAATGCTTCTGTACAATTCCTATGTCAATGTTTAATATGAATAGCAAATAAACATTTCTAGTGGATTCAAAAACAATATTTCTTTTTTCTGCACCTTCGCATCACATTTTCAGTTACTCAATTGTAGGGCAAAACTGTTCACTAAGTTTATACTACAAATATTAACAAACTAATGGTGAAAATAAACCAACTATTAAATAGTAGTTCGCAAATTACAATTTGATTAAGTTTGCTTTTTATTCAAAAACATTTCTTTGCAGTTAACGGAATTATCTGCAAACAATATATGGATAATAGTAGACATCTTTGAAATCTCGAATAGCAGCATTTGTAGATCCAATGGTAACTTATCAGACTTTAACAACTTTGAAAGAGGTTTTATTGTAGGGGCCTGGGAGATTATCACCATCTGAAATTACAATGGAGTTCGGATTCATACATTCAACAATTTTAAGGTTGTACAATGAATTACCCAAAATCAGGCAAAACATCCAGCGTGCAAGCGTCGTGGGAAGAAGGCCTACACAAACATGAACAGCAGTGTCTGGGATGCATGCCTGCATCGTAACGTCCAACCCAAGTGCAATATTGCAGCAAATAACAGTGCAAATCAATGCTGGGGCCAGTGTTAGAACAGTGCAATGTTCTATGGGTTTCCAGAGCCGACTGATTACCTTGGTGCTGATGCTGACCAAATAAGGCTCTGCATCTTGCCTGGACTCCGAACACTGCCACTGGACTCCCACGCAGATGGACATATCCAGCCATCTGAAACAGGCTACACAACCCCCAGTTGTGCCAAAAACTGCATGCAGCACGAATCCTGTAATCCTATACAGGACAATATAGAACTTTGCTACAGTATGGGACATTTTCAGCTGGCTCACATTAGGACCACTCATATGTCTGTATATTTG
>JAFIDM010000002.1:56065994-56097058 GCA_023159025.1 Thereuonema tuberculata
CATCTCAGTACTACAGAGCACTCGTGAAGTCCATGCCACATTGTGTTGCTGCTATCATCCATGAGCAAGGAGGACCCAAGAGGCATTCAACAGGTATTCCAGTTTTGGCACTTCATTATACGTGCATATTATAGATATACATATAAAAACACCTAAATTTCTGAAATATTTCCTCTTTAACACAAATTCCATAACTATAATCGACTCCAAATTTTAAAAACTTGTGCATGTATGTTTATAAATAATCATTCATTTGCTGCAACAGTGTAACTCAAAACATCTTTCAGAAAATGAGTTTGGAAGTTTTGAAAGTTCACAAAATGTGATGCAAATGTTGACAACTGCTCTCATGGCTCGTTTTAGAAGCTTAGTTATGTTGTTCTATCAGTAAAAAACACCACCCTCAAGAGACTTTGTTTTGCTTTGTTTTTTTCCTTCTTCAAACAACCATTGAAAATCATCTTAGTTATGTTGCTGTTGCAGTAAATGAATGATATAATATGTCTAATACGACTTAATAAGACTATGAAGTAAAAGTCATTCTACTCACATGGCCAACAAAATCTCTACACTTTTAGCAAATATCAGCTCGGTTCCCAAGGCGGGTCTGCGTTCAGAACAAGTCGGGAACTCTTCTTTAGATGGAAGACGTCCTCACGAATCTTGTGAATGTGGCAGGGAATTCCGCCCTAAAAATAAAGAAATATTATGTTGTAATTTCCATTTTAAGATTAAGACTTGAATTTTAAGTGAATCAAGTTTAATCACTTCAGTAAATTGAATAAGGATCTACAAGCATCTTATCAGCAAGTTCTCACATTTTTATATTACTTCAAGAAAGACATTTGGAGATAAAGACAGAATAATAGATCTTTTATTTCAACTACAAACATAATTCCACAATATTTCTTCTTTCTGTGCAAAGACTTGTTCAGGTGATTGATTGAGGACAGGAAATTCTCCCTCAAATTTTCGTTTTGTAAACACTTTGGTTGGTTTGGATTACAACAAACTATCAACAATACACAAACATTACATATCATTTAACTGTTTCAATTATCAATGTTATGAAAACTTTTGTTTTAAACAATTTCTTTCATATCACCGAATGAAATACTGCTCATTTTAAGAAGTTTATTAATACAATCTTGAGTTAATAAAGCAAGACTTATTATTAACCTGTCTTTTCATTATCAATTTTATGTTCGATTTTTACAATTGTGTCTTGCTTTATTAACTCAAAAGATTGTATTACTAAACTTGTTAAAGTGAGCAGTATTCATTTGGTTAAGCGAAAGAAATTATGTTTAAACAAAAGTTTTCATAACATTGATAATTCAGTAATTGAAACAATTCAATGATATATATTATATATATGATGTTTGTATATTGTTAATAGTTTATTTTTTAATCCAAACAAAAATTAAAGAGGAAGAATTTCCTGTCATCATTTATCTGGAGTCTTTTGCATAGAAAGATGAAATACTGTGGCATTATGTAGTTGAAATGATTCATCTGAAGTGTAATATGAAGAAATTTGACGAGGAAGGCAGCTTTTGTTTATTTATTTTTGAAAGTATCCTATAGACCAGCGGTTCCCAACCTTTTTCAGCTGACGACCCACCTTTCCATATCGTTTTTCAGCTGGCGACCCACCTTTCCTTATCGGAATACCTCCACATATTTAGGAATAGAAGAATATAGAATAAAACCATTTTTGTATCGTATCCCTTCCTTATATATGATCAATTTTTGATTTTCTGATGGTTTATTCAATGGTTTCTGATAGTTTTAGGATCAAGTCGCGACCCACCTGTAACCCTTCCGTGACGCACCGGTTGGGAAACGCTGCTATAGACAATAAAAAGGTGTTGTGTGTAGCACCAACTTCAGTACAATCAATATTTAACCACTTAAAATAAAGATTTTCTGAGAGGCAGGACAATAATGAATAAACAACAATTTTGCAATTAGAATTCCTACTTTTAGTATCATTCAGTTTCTGGCTTTGAATTTCTTTGTGAATGTTTCTCTCTATCTTTTATTATATTTTCTTATGAAACAGAAATTATCAAACTTGGTAAATGTGAGATAACAGATTAGAGTTATGATTACCAAGTAATTAGACACTTTACAACAGACGTTCTCAACCTTTTTAAACTCTTTGCAACAAAATCCAAAAATTTCAATACCACCCATTTACATCAAATATTAAAATGTATATTAGTTAACCTTTATAAGTGGAATTTCGTTATTTTTCATAATTTCATAGAAATCAAAAAGATCCAGTACCCGTTATTCATATATTAAGTTTTTTTTCAAATATTACCAGATGAAGACGCCCCCCCCCCCTCAGTTTTAAACAGGAAGGAATTAGTTTTAGTAACAAGTTCTCATTGTCTTTCTCAGCTAACGCATCTACCGTATATGCTCCAATAGAAGCTCCCGGCGTTTATTTGCAAAACTAGCCTCGGTTCCCGGCGCTTAATAGAGACCGGCTGCTATTAGAGGCCAGCCATTATTAACAAAACCTTCAGAACGCAATATTTTTACACATAAATAACGGCTAATATTCCAAACAGCTACTTTATTTGAATTTCACATGCTACATAAGACTGTTAAAGATAAATGGCAATGTCTTTCGGTACCTTTCGCTGCTATTCGTCGTCCGAATCCGCAATGATGGGCAGCCGCCTCACCGGAACTTTCTTTCGTGTCTTCCACCGTGCAAATCTTAAAGGCAATGTCAAATGACCATTTCGACGGCATTTTGTAAGGTAGTGTACCGTAAGGTATTACGCACGACTATAAAGATATGGACGCTTACACTAAGTACCGGTAGGCAAATATCAAAGACCCGGCTACTGTTAGAGACCGGCGACAATAAGAGCCTCGGCATTTATTGGAGCATATACAGTATGTAATGAAATCCTCTAAGTTTCACAAGAAACAGAACTTATTTGGCTCCAACTCCTTTTCTTCATCAGTATATTGTCATTATTGAAGGCCTGCAGGAGACAGAAAATTTTAGTAATCGTCATTGTAACAATTACTACTATATGTAGGGTGTCTACAAATGATTGGAGTGGGTACATTATCAAAAAAATTGTACCGAGGCAAACTCAAGTTTTGTTACATTTTAAAGATACTCGACATATCCACACTAGTGACTGCACATATCAACTCTAATGAAGTTTGTCCCACACTATGTAGCATGACCAGTCAATTCCAACCAAAGGATTGTAGATGCGAGTCAGCAGTTCTGGAAGATCAGCAGGTAATGGTGGAATCACAAATACTATCTTTCACATATCCCATTAAGAGGGGTTAAGTCAGGGGAGCAAGGAGGCCATAGCAGCAGTTGCTGGAATTGACAGTCAGTGGCAGTATTGTATTGATATTTATATATGCTATATATTACTACTGTTGAAGTTTTTAAACACTGAAAAGACAGTAGTATGAAAGCAATTCTTTGCATATCGGTTCACTTTCACAGGATTGCCTTAAAGACTGTCCAATTTTCACCAATAACCAATATGTTTTAGATGTATTGGGTAAAAATTTAAGGTTACCATTTTCACTCTCACACAAATACTGTAACAGGGAAAATATTAACTTTATATGTACCTGAATAACTGGCACCAACTCAAGATATTAATGCTCAAGATATTTATTTTGGGAGGAACAGCAGAGGCATTAAATTTGCAACAATCACTAGTTTATCATTATGTAGCCACACCAAAAATATAACACTCTTATTTACTGCAGTTTCATGGAATTGGCAATCATTGGCTAGGAGCTGTTGTCCTGAACAAAAAACTTGTTCAATGGCAATGGCCATCTGATGAAATAGCACAAAGTAGATATATTAGGACGCACTCCCTGAAATCATCCCCCACCCCCCAAAAAGATATTTCATTAGGTCAGGGATTTACTCAAGATAATATGCTTACACAAGTACAAAAATAAAAATATTTCCTCTTCAAAATGAAAATAAGTAATTGCAATACAAACTTTTTTTTCCCCAAAATTAATTTCGCCCACATTCAGTATCCACATAATATAAATGCCAGAGTTATGGCTTTCAACTAACTAGTAAGTATTATTTCATTATTATACTTACTAACAAGTAAGCATTTCTGATATCTCCATTTCAATTTAATAAGGTTCAAGAATTTCTATTCTGGAACTAAAATCATTAAGTCTTATCATAAACACCAAAATAAAAAAAAAATTCAATTTTATTCCCGTCAATTTGAAAACCTATTTGTCCAAAACCAAGCAAACCTAAATGAACCCAATTCTGGAACATTCCTAAGCTTCCGAATGGATGCGAATTACAATTTACAACTGATCCACACCCTAATCCAAGTAATACATTTAATAAAATAGTTCTGTACAATCACCACTTCTCCTCAGGCAAACATTTACCATTCCTGTTAATACTTTAAACTATCTGATGAACTAATGAACCATTTATATAAAATTGGCTATTTGAAAGTTTTAGATTACAATACAATTCATTTGCAAAAAAAAGTGTCAATAGCAACATACAACTCAACTTCCATATATCAAAAATAATTAAAAACTGTCAAAGTTTAAATGCTGGACAATCTAACCCTTTCATTACATAAATCTGACTGAAACAGTAAAAAGTAAACACGCCATTTGCATACCATAGTCTATCTTCAGAATATCAAAATTAAAATTTAATCTTTTATTTTCTTTGCTAGTTTTTCTGCTAGCACTTAAAACATCATTAGCCAACATTTATATTTCTGGAGTTATTTGCAAACTGCAAATAACGAATTTTTAATAAAAGCTTGGGATTTAATATATAAAGACAAATCTGTACTTCTATAATTTCTTTTTTTTTAATGGCTGAAAATAAATCTGGGTTTACTTGTATGTCTGCTCATGCTTTGTGTAAAAACATTTAGATTGATATTCCAGTGCAGTTTATGATAACTAGAAAAATGAGCAATTCTGCCAACAGGATTTGAGGAAGACATTCTCCATAGGAATTTAGGTGATACCTTATAACTTAGAAAATGCCAATGCAAAAATAATGTATAATTACATGCAAAGCTATATTCTGGCTATGAAATATACAGAAGTCATTTGAGTCCAAGAACAAAGATGAACTGAAATTTTCAATATTTCAAGATTTTGGCTCTTTGAGGGTTTACTAACTTTAGAATGCTTCAGTTCAGAAAGTTTCAAAATTGATTTTCAACATTAACGTTTTTGTAACTTAAGTATACAATCAAAAATACAACCCAAACGGCCACTCAATATACTGGTATCACTATAAAAAGAAAAATCGCCAGGAATAAAGCCTCAATTAAATTTCTCACTTCAAGAAGCTTCAACTCGGCAAAATTTCGATATTTTTGTCAATTCATCAAATCGCTTCCGATATTTTAAATTTCTTTCAGTATCATACCGAGGCTACGTACTAATCTTAACTGCATTACTACAGTTCATAATACATCTTTAGTAGGATATCTCTACGTGGAGCAACGAGGGTAAGGAGTTAAGCAATTCACTACGAGCATGTCTGTACTTGCAAACATTTTTTTTTTTTTTTTTCAGATTTCAATATAAAGGAATTAGTAACAAATGTCTTTCAAAAATCAGTTACTCCAGTGGTTTATCCGATTTTTCGTTATTTTAGGACGATTCTGACAAATTGAAACATCTTTTACCCTCAGTCTTCTGCGATCTACAATAAATACAAAGCCTGTTAGAAAGCAAATCGGGATTCATAATTAAAAGTCGCTATTCCCGAAGTAGTCAATTTCTTATCTTGTATTAAGACTGCAAATATACAAGAATAAAACCCCAAGACATTAAACAAAGATTTTCTTATTACAAAAATACGTGAAGTTTTTAATTACTAATAAGCCTCCTTCATGGACGACAGCTCATGAATGTTAAAATATTAAAACTTTAAATTGTAAAAGAAATAATATTCAGTTTTCTATCAATTTAAGTATTGAAGGAAATAAAATAAAACCGCACGAACCCAATCATCCAGGTTTAATGATTACTTATAACTAACAGGTACCAACGAATAAACTAGTTTCCCGATATGCTCAAATAGCATTTATCAATCTTGATAAAACTTGCTTGAGGTACTGGATAATTTCCATTGAATTATAGTACTTTATTAAAGTATGGAAATAAAGTAACAGGATAGGTTAAACTTAAAGTCAGGTATAAATTACCCAACAACGTTATTTCAAACTGTTCACCCCAGATAAGTGACCGTCCATTTTTTTTTGTGTGTGTTTATTTAAATAAATTTAATATTTTCGCAGCCATTTTATTTTTTTGAAATTTTTCCTCCCGACAGACTAGGCCATTCTAAGAAATCAACATCCATCATTGATTCGGAAGTGGAAAACTACCGGCAAGGAAATTTGGGGTAGGGGAGGGGGGCGAGTTGCCAACAAAGATAAATTCATCCGAAAATTTCCAAAACAAAGTTGGCGATAGCTGAACAAGTAACGCTAGTGTTTTTCGTCCAAAAATTTAAATATTAAAATGGAAATTAAAAGGGAAAAAATCCTCCCGTTTTACATGGAATATTCCTTAATGTAATGAATTTTTTTTTTTTTTTTTTTAAAAAATCGAAGGAATTTTCCTTCTAGAATGAAATGGATACGCCAGATTTTTAGTTAATACTTCCGTCAACCCACGATGACGCTAACTGCGCAGAAGAATTCAACATTTAGATATATCTTAGAACTGTGGCAACTGGTTTATTTTATTTGGATTCGGAGCAATGGAAATATATTACTGCAATTTCCATTCATTCTTTATCAGCATGGGGGGGGGGGGGGGGAAATAATTAACTACACCACTTGCTAATCTTTAACATGCGATCTTAATCCTTCATTATACATTCAGGGAATAACAAATAAAATCAACCAAATAAAAAGTCGGGAGACGACTAATTTAATCGCAATTAAAACCGAAAAGCTATTGGGAAGGATGGAAGAATCGAGACTGCGTGGATGATTCCACTTTATCGGAGGATCGGTCGAGATATGAAGCAATGGCGGTATCATTTATGTCATGAACGTTAAGAAATAAAAGAAAAACACCTTTGAACCAGTGACATGAGTACTGTGGTACTTGTCTCTTGTCATTTCATTTGTGAAAATTAATTTCGAAGTCTTTCACTTTGCTTTGATCATCTATTTCGTTATGGCGCCAAGGAATGAAAGATACGCCTCCAGGCATGTCTACATAATTGTCATTGTTTTTCAAGAGTGGCGAAAAGTTCCACGAAATTCATGCCATTGCATTTCACTTCATCTCCCGATTGCGGTAATTTGGGAAAAATACGAATTAGTGGTGGTGGTGGTGGTTAAATGATTACGTTCTGCCACATGGATTTAATTAGGATTAAAGATAGAGCTACATTTTCACACCCACATAGGTTTGATTAATACATAAATTAGAATGAAAAAAGATCGTAAGTTTCTTGAATTATATAATGTAAAAGGTTTAAGTATTTAAAAAAAAAAAAAAAAAAAAAATTGGTGTTAAAAAGGCAAAACAAAATAAGACTGTCTAGTAGATGGCTACTTGGAATAAATGGCATTTTATTAATAATATATATAGCAATCGTGGCGACTGAGTACAACGAAAAGGTTAAATCTGAACAATTGGCCGCCTAACAAGTTAAGTTACATGAGAGTATAGTTACAGGCGCGGTGCCGGCTTCCAGACAATATAATAATTATAACAATGGACGAGGCCAAAGTATTTGAATTTTTATGCTTTAAAAAAATTCATTGAGGCCTGCGCACTGCTGGCACATGAATTTTCTCACTAATTTTTCATGAGCGAGTTTTTCATTGTGTATTTTTTCCTTTGAGGCACCACTGCGCTTCCGATGTAATGTAATAATTAGTTTTAAAAAATTAAGACTGCAAATTACGTTTCGAAAAATGCCGTTAATTACGAAGCGGGATTAAAAAGTTATTAAAGTTTTTTTTTAAGAGATAGTGACGTGGAATCCAGTAACTAAACGAATTAAGATAACATCGCAGAAACAACGGTCATGGCGTATCAGAACATGCCATTTTGACCACCACGCCGCAAAATACTGAAACAAAACGAAAAGGGATTAATATCGAGTACTTACTGTGTGAAGCGGTATCACGTAGACTACAAGCAGAGACAAAAGCCGCATGGTAGGCTAGGATCCATTGAGAAATTGAGCTACCGTACGGTAGCAACAAGAGAAGGATTCGAAAACGGCGAGATTATGTTCGCAGGGATCCAACTTCAAATTTCCGATTCTCAAAAATCGACGACGACTTGTCTTGAAGAATAAAAATAAAATAAAAACCCTTCGACCACCGCACGCAGCTTCTAGCTCAACTCGGTGAGTTGAGAGCTTTCCTTTTTTTTAAAAAAAAAAGTAATAAAAAAAGTGAACGATCGCTACGGCATGAACGTATCCGGCCGACAGACAACGCAAAACTAGGGAGGATTGCCAAAATGGCTGGTGCTTTTATGCGTCAAACTGGTTGGCACCGGTCCTGGCTGGCGTCGCTTCCACGAAAGCAGGCGATTGGGGCGGGGAGTGTTGACGGAAGCGAGCACGTGGTTCGCGGGCAACGTAACATTGGTTTTCGCCATTCACGAGCGATTCGGGTTATGTCTCCTATTCATGCGCGGATTTAGGAGGGAAACTGCGGACGTAAAGGCCCTTTTTTTTCTCCTATTGTTTGACCAGGCGCGTAGATCCATAAGGACCAAACGTCCCAGGGCGGGAAAATTTTTTGAGGTGAAGAAATTACAGATAACATCGAGAAATAACAGATAAATAAAAATTACAGATTGGCGCCCAAAGAATTTTTCGAGGAGAGGGCAAAAAGGGGCAGTGTGAAAAAAGTCTATAAAAATTATACTTTATTTAGTGAAATTATATAAAATAAACATATGTAACTATAGTAAGTTATAATAAAATTTATAGTTTTTTTTTCTATCGTTCAGTCCTCTAAAGAGGGAAAAAAATATATCATTAATTAAAATGAAATTGAAAATTCCAGAGTGGGGTCAAATATATTTATTTTCAAAATATATATTTAATTTACACGAAGATTTAGCTTCGTGTTTATAATTTCAAACGAATAATCTGAATTAACTTTCTTCCGTCTCTACATGTAGCAAACTGCAGAATATTTATTTATTGGTGAAGGCGGCAAAAATCAGTAACTTACGAAATTTGTTCCTTAACGTAAGGAACTTACTACAAAATCATAGATAGGTGCCTACTTTAATTCTTTTATTAAAACACTTAATTTAAAGTTCAGAAACAATTTAAAACACTGAGGACGAATTCCCGCTACCCTACATAACAGGTTGTGTGTAAACGTCATACAATTCAATATAAGAAGCCGAGAAAGTTCTCGTGTCATAATTTTGCATCGACCAATTCATTCACGTTTCCGAAAGCGAAGAAAAAAAGAAAGAAAGAATAATGGGTTACTAGGCCAATTAAACGTTTGTTTTGTCGAAGAAAGGTTAGGAAAAATAAAGGTGATCTAAAATAGCCATTCTAAATTTTTGAAATATTTCTAATGTACTACTTTTTTTTTTTAATAATATTTTTTAATTATAGCAATTCAAAGGTATTTTATTTTGCTAGATCATGGAGTTAAAAGATGAAAAAATAAATAAATAAACAATATGCAACATTAAATATTAGTGTTTAAAATATAATGCAAGAAGTTTGAAATATAATGCAAAATGTAATGTAAGAAAAAAAAAAACATGGAAGACGTGTGACATTAAAAATGTCCAATCATTATACGTATAAACAATAATTAAAACGTGCAATAAATAGCGGTTTCGAAGTTGCCATGAGCAACCCAATAACCAATATTATCGTTTGTTTTTTTGTTATTCTTTGCGCCAACAATATTAATAATTAGGAGGGGATGAAATCGCAACCAGATAATTCGTTGTTAAACATTATTTAATGGTTGAAAAGAATAAGATTTCTTTCAAAATGTATGCTTATAACGAGAAAATCTTCGTAAACAAAATATATCGGTTGAATCATTTATCTTTGTCAACTCAAGCTGTGTTTGTAATATCCATTGACAATTAGTCACCAACCGTCATCTGACGCTATCATTGCTGATAAGTCACTCAAATTCCCATCAGAACGTCATTTCCGTCTGTTTTGAGCAGGTTTAAAGAAAATTGTTATTTTCCGTAACAAATTACTTTCATTTTGAAGAACGTTCTCATTAACCACTGATTACGGAGAAAAATATTGCTGAGTCAGCTTCGAAAATGGGACTAATTCTTATCTCTCTCTAATATTTTATCCGTCGCTTGATTATTATACTTAAAAATGCAAATTGGTCTCGATCTCTCTTGTGTTTTGTCTCCTTTCTGAAGCCGTGAGGCCTTGGGACTGAAATAACAGCTGTTTCTTTTACTAAATTCGTTAGATTTACAAGATGGGAAACAACACGAAGAAGAACGGCGAGCTTTTCCTCGTTCTATTTACTTTGAGAATTGTAATTTACAGCTACCGTATATTAGAGAAGTATTTATCTTTTTATATCCGAATGGGCTTGGTCTCACCATTTACAACAATCATTTAATATACATCGGAGCGGGAACACCGGTTACGACAACCGGTATAAAATTTTAAGTTAAAATGAGACAAGAGCTTCTGTCCGTCCGTGATAACGTAAAAACTATCTAACCTAGGATGCTGAAATTTTAATATCAGTTTTAGATTAGCAAACCGGATTTGATCCCAAGTCTGGGGATTTTAACCTGGCTTATTCTCTCCAAACTAGCTGTCAGGGCTTATTCAATCTTCTGTAAATCGGGACCCGGGAATTATTCCCCAGGGTTAAAGGCAGACGAGCGTCGGGCTGGCCTTACTATCTTAGCTTCATCCCGTGTTGAGTATCGAGGAAGTATACATAACCTATGGACAGGGGTCCTTCTTTTTTATTTTTTTTTAGCCTTAATATTTATTAAATTATTTAAACCTGAAATTATTAAAAGACCCATATTATTACAGAATTATTACTATATCTATAGAAAAAAAAAAAAAAAAAAACGCCAAAACTTATTGTCAGTGTCAGCTGACACTTCAATACAGATTTAGTCTTTTTAAAGCAATATTTTCTATTGGAACTTCACGTAAGGAGATGGGACAACAAAAAACAAAACAACAGCCTCTATACATACACTGCAGGCCTCAATCGTGTCTCAAAACTACTTAGACCTATCTTAGAACGATGAAATTTTATTCTTAGCGAACATGAGCTCTGTTATTAATTTTGGTATAATCTCGACACAACATAGTTAAGCAGCTAAGAGCCGAAAATAACAAAAGACGATTCCCTTTCGCAATAAATAATTAAACAGAAATATCCAGAAGTTCGTACGAATCAGCTCTATTGACAAGAAGACATCGAAACGTAAATTCCTTTTTATAATCACTATAATTCAGAACCTAGTTATAAAACCTTGAAATTTCAATAGTAGATGGTTATAACTGAATGGGATATATCCCTCTTATTTTTGGCCCTCTAGATGAGGATGTTAGGGCCAAAAGCTTCTAATTCTCGAATCTCGAAATCATTGATATAAACAAATATTTAGGAAAGCTGAATATTTTTAATTTATCTTTGGACTATCCAATATCCCAACGGATATTCGAAAGTTTCCACGTCTTCTGAAGCTTGTTTAATGTTAAAGTTTAAAAACTACCAATACATACGTCATTGAAACTATGGTAACTGAACACGACCCTATTCTGATTTCATCAAAATCAAATTACTGAAATATAGTAGAAATTAAGAGAAAAACTTTTTTTTTTTATTTTTCCTGTTAATTAATTTATTTTAAATAAATAAATAAATAAATAAATAAATAAATAAATAAATAAATAAATAAATAAATAAATAGTGGTCTTAAATAAAGATGGAGGAAGGGTGAGGATTAGAAACTGATTAGGATAGAACAATAAGTAAATAAAAAAAATAAAATAAATTGCTTTTTATTTATTTACTGCGAGTTTGTTTTATTTATTATTTGTTTTTGTTTTGTAAATAATATTATTCGACATTATGAATATATTTTCTAAATTATTTATTTAACCCTAAAAAATAATTTCATAATATTTGAGAAGTTTGTAATATTAAAGGTAAAAGATAGCAGTTTGTTTTTTAAAACATTTAAATGTTTTGTTTTGGTTTTTTTTTTTTTTCCTTAAAGTTTGATCAAAATAAAAAAAAGATTTTGCAAGAAATACTCCTATTTCGCATCCATCTGTGATCAAGATGACTCATAAGTTATTTGCATTAGGAAACTTAAATTTTAATGGTAGGTCTATGAAAATATGTTACCATTAAAGACGAAACCATCTGTAGTAATTTCCTTAGTTGATTTTGACAGAGTTTCACAGGAATTAAACAAAAGAACAGTAACTTCTTCTTTAAAAGAACTATCAAAATAATTAAAAATGTTTGTCACAGGTTATCGGCAAGTCAGGGAATGACATAGGGCTCCAACCTTAGCTCTATCCATCCATCTCAATGACATTCATAATAGGATTCAACCACTATCAAACATCACGTAACCATTTATGCCGAGAACATCATTCTCTGGTTCTTCCCAAAGTAACTACACCAATACTATGAACATTTAAATAAAAACTTTTATTAAAGTTATTATATAAATCGAAGCGCATATTCAGTCCGAGATTGTCTTAATCATTATCAATAACTATATGCGCAAATGGACTCTCAAATCCCATTATAACAGTCACTTGATTTTGCGTTGTTTTTTTTTTAAAAAACAAACAAACCCAAATTCCTGGAAGTCTCTCTTGATCCTTTCGCACCTTACTAAAATAAACGCAGACTACAAATCGAAAGTGTTAACGATCCCGATACTCTTTTAAGTTTGAGATCACTTATTATTTAAACAAGCACTTCTCCAATGTGTGGTTAGTAGACATGTTAGTCCTAGTCGTTTACGAGCTGTGCCCCGCGGTTTCACCCGTGTTACATTGTGATTACACATATTTAATAAATTAACCGTAAACATCCACAAAAATTAGTTCGCTGAAGCACAACAGCGTAAAGAGCCGACAAGTGAGATTCTAAGATGAAGGCTGTCTGTGCTGCACCACTATACTCATTAAATAATAGTTTTTTTCTTACGAATATAAAAGATCAGATAAACAAATGGAACACAATTAATGCATAGCTCTGGCTCTCATTAACACGGAGCAAACTACATGGAACTGCAGAATAATGTAGCAAAAGTCATTCACAGAATCTCAAATACGAGCTGTATTACATTTAGAAGTTACCCTATACTGAAAATATGATTCGCCAGCAGTCATAGAATGTAAACCTATGTACTTGAATAACAGCGATACTAATGTAACGTAGAATAGAATTAGTGCAATCAGACCAGATACAATACTCGTAAAAAACAGTTTGAAGTTGCTCTGATCAGCATGGCTTAAAAGAGCCAAATACAACAATAACTTCAAAATATTCACAATTAGCAAAGGAGAGTATTAAATTGTGGAGACATTAAATGTACATCCTGTAATTTTGTTCGTAAACAGCATTTAAATTAACTACTTCATAACAAATTTTTATTTTTAAAAATTAAAAAAAAAAAAAACCCAAACCCACCAAACAAAAAAAAAAAAAAAAAAAAAAAAGACTGATGATTTAACTAAAACTAGTTAATTTACAGAAAAAGAAAAACTAATTACAATTTATTTCAGTAGTAGGGATTTTTATTACAAGGTTTCTTTAATACTGTAGAAAGTATTTACCATTTATTTATCTAGATTTTTACGATGTAGTTGAAAACTGTATGCGAACAAAATTCGTTATCAGCTCCCACGCCTCCTCCCTTTCCAAACCCTCCTTTCTTTTCCCCCTATTTCTATCGTTGCCATGGTGAAGCGCCTGACTCACCACCAATGGATTCATTACAAAGGGAGACGGTTACAAACTCTGCCAAAAGACGAGAACAACAGAATTTTTAGCGATCATGTTTTTAACTAAATTGGCCTGCCTCTCGCCTCCTTTAAAGAGAAAAAGAAAAAAAAAAAAAAACTGAATAAAACATAAATTTAGTATAAGAAGGAACGGAATCTTAAAATAGAAAAGTGAGGTTTTTTTTTTTTTTATTATGAATACGCGTTCACTTAGACGCGCGAAAAACTACTCGGGAATATATCTCGTTCTATTTCAGTAGTCTAAGAAAAAGTTTTATTTAAACTCAGTGATTCTCAAGCTTTTCACTCAACAGCCCTCCCCTAAATAATAGTAAACAAAAACAAAAATAAATAAATAAATAAAATTGCCCCCTCCCCCTTTGTCATCATCAAGTTTACTACAATAGTGGTTTGAAAGTATTCATCCACATAAATATGTATACAAAAGACAGAAATACTTATCTGTCACTGAAAGTTAATCTAAAACAGTGCTTCTCAAATTTTTTTGAATCGCTGAACCTCTTTCGTAAATCTCCAATTTTGGTGACGTTCCCTCTTAGTGCATTGAATACATTTGAGATTTTATTCATGTACACAAAATAATAATAGTAATTGCAGAGCTTATCAGCAAGAATATGCAGAAAACTCACGCAGACAAGATCAATAAATACGCCGACTTAGCTCATGAACTTCGGAAGCAGAGGAGGCAGGATCGAGTACGTGTTGTACCCATCGTCCTGTCCGCTACTGGTCTGGTGCCTCACACATTGCACCACACCCTCAGCACAATAGGAATTCATAGAAACACGTACAACTCCAGAACAACTCCAGAAGACTGTGGTACTCAATACACACAGTTAGGACATTTATGGACACAACCACACTTCCCTAACCATTCTTCCATACTTTTTTTTATTTTTTTATACTTGGCAATATGTGCTTTGGTCTTTGACCCGCCATATTGTCTTTGCTGGGGAAACCCATGGTTTGAAACTTTTACGATATAAAAATAATAATAAATAATAATAATTGTGTAAAAAATTAACAACAATAAGTTATTTAAGAGATCCTGCACGATACAAACACACCTTCGGAATCCACCGTTTGGGAATTACTGATCTAAAGTTTTTTTTTTTTTTTTTTTTTTTTTTTTTAAAAAAAAAGGCTATATATATACATACAGGGTGTTGCAAAATTCGTGTATAGTATTCAAACCATGTGTAGGGGCATGACTAAGGATCAATATATTCCTAATGAACCCATGTCCGGAAACGCCCCATTAAAGCGCTAGGTGGTCCTAAAGGGAACCTTTCCGAGAGAACACATCCTTTGCTACACCATAAGAAATGTTTTGCAGGCGAGCCCACACATTGATGTGGGGGTGCTATTTTTGTGTGTTTCAACTGAAAATAGTTCCATAATGTATTTACACCTTTCACATATCATCGTGACTCTCTGTATAATGTTCAAAGTTAATTCTATTTTAGCATACTGGGGAGCTATTAGGATTACGTGTCTGTGTATGTGTGTATCTGCAATGCCCTCCACAGGAGTTGGAGCCCCATGAGTCATATCTCGTTGGTCTTCCCAAAGCCTGGAGCTTTGTAAAAAAAAAAATAAAAAAAAAAATAAAAAAATGTCGGTCTAGACCGATTTTAGGTAACCATTGACGGGATCAGGAAAATAATAGTAATTGCTTACAATTGGAAGGTCTCAATACTGAATCGACTAGGCTGAGATGGAACACGCTACCCTCAACCCAATGTGGCTTTTTACTCAAGAGTCGGCCCGACTGGTGGAAAACACGGGGGTCTGGAAGCACTAAAGGAATTCAATGCAGGGATCACTTGAACCTGTACTTCACACTTAAATTACAACGGCGTGAATAAATGAGTTTTGCGCGCCAATCAACAGTAGTATCACGTTTAACAATGCAAGCATTTGATAGATTGCAAACTGTACTGAGTAACTTGATTTTGATTGAGCTGAAAGACTTGTTTAAATTTAAAATGTAGACTGTGTCTTTATTTTCTGCAAAATTAAATATGCTTTTAATTTAAAGATATATATATACCTATATAATTTTTAATAAAAGAAACGTTACAGCCATTTCAACAATATAACTATACATGTCTTTTCGTAATAAGTTGAAGACGAGGCAAGAGATGTTATTTACAAGTCGATGCGAAAACAGAAATCTCCAGTTTCATTCAATATTTATGAAAGACGTGGGATTTGTGGATGACAACATATCACAAAAAAAGTCACTGAATCTCGAAAGATGATTTTCTTAGTAAAAGTTTTGTAAACACATCCACGAACAATTTTTGGATGGCTTGATTGCCTAGATTGTTTTAATCAACTAAATTTAGCAGTTTTAATCTAAAAATCTTTATTCGAATATTAATGAAATGTTATTGGAGGGATTCGGACAAGAAAATGCTAAGCAATATTAAGAGACGAGCAATTTGGAATACGAAGTTAAAAAAGATATCAAAAATAGCCAAAAAAAAAAAAAATCTCACTGCTTTTGTCAAGGAACTTACATTACCCAAAGAACACACTGGTCTTGTGTCTACGGAAGAATAGCCTCTGGCACTTGTTCCCCTAAACTCGCGTGCTCCTGTATTGTTTCTTTAATGATATTACAGCACTGACTGGAACAATCAAGTCCCGATGTCCAAGAGTTCTGGAGATCGCACAGAGTGATGATCGCTAATGAGCATGAAATAGCTATCCTGAGATGTCACTTACAAAACACTAGGTCTCTACCGTTTAATGTGTTGAAAAGGGCCAGGAACTTGACTATCCACAGACTTGTTCTCTTGCTTTACGAATGTCTGTGTGTGTGTGTGTGTGTCTGTCCCGCTAATAACTTCTGTACCGCTGAACGGATCTTTTTGAAACTTGATGTGCATATTCAAGTCATATACAGTAATGATTAAATTTTAATCTGATTTAGGCAACTGAAAATGATGTAGATTTATTTAATATTTTCAGAATTTTTTATTGGGTGGGGAGGGGGGTTACAACTTTTTCTTTTGTAAAAAATAGTAAATAAAAAAAAATAAAAAATAAGGATATCAATTTAAGTAAAGTAGGCTTCGAGTTCTTTATAATCCTAATATTGCTCGTTATAAAAAGTTTCGACTTTCTGATTTATCTACGATTTTTAAACAATTAATACTACATTTTTCAGTACAGAGGTTTGCCGAAGTTACCGATTTGTACAAATAAATAAATAAATAAATAAATAAATAAATAAATAAATAAATATGTCTTGTAAAAATAAATGTGACACGTCCCTCCAAATGAAACAACAATATCGATGCTAAAATAAGGAATGACGTGATTGACTACACAAAATGGCGTTTATCAGTTGGTTTGATTAGAAATTGAAGACTGTGAAACCTTCAAATATATGAAAATATTCGCTTCATTGATTCAACAGAGAACACTTGCATTATCGTGGCTAAAAAATAATATAACTGCGTCGATATTAGGTGCGAATACAGAATAAGGATTTTTATTTCGAGTATATAAATTCTATATAGGTGGAAACCAAATTCATGCTAACTTGAAACTACATGTATTTAACGAATTACTAAGTTAACGATTCTCATTGAAGGCCGCAGGGTAATGTGAAGCTTCTGAGAGCCGCAGAGGTCCAACGCTCGGCCGGCTTTAATCCCGGGAATTTAATCCTCATTTGACAGAAGGCTGAGTGAAACTTTGGGCAGTTTACTTAATAGGGATATTAAGCTGTAATAGTAGGAAATAGTCTTCTAAATAAAAACGAATCCTAATAGCAAACAACCAAAACAAACAATAATATATACATATAGTCTATATCCATCCATAGTAATTCTGTTCGGAGACAGGTCAACATTCCTATGGAATTCAAGAATTCCCATAGAAGCACCTGTGGAAAGAAACTGTGGGGGGGTTCCAGTGGCCTTCCTCAGGCAGCCATTATGGAATAATGGTGAAGAAGAGGCTAACAAACACAGGAAAGGAAAGTGAAACAACCAAGCCACGCCCGGGATTCGAACCCAGATTCCGACACAACGTCCACACGGCACCGCCGCCCAGATCGCTCGGCAAAGCCGGAACGCCATGTAGTCTATATACGAGTAGTCTATATAAGACTATTTATTTTATTTTATTACTTTGTTATAAGGGTTGCAATCCAATATGTATCCTTTTTGCCTATATGTGCAGATTTATAACACAAATCTAAATCTATTTTTATATAGATTTTTTATATAGAGAAAATATTATTAAAGTTAACCTAATCAACAGTGATTATATTACAATCTGTAATTGCTTGTTTTAATAGATATAATTTCTTAAAATAACACCAGTATTGATTAAAATAAGATAATATAAAACAGTTTCTGCACATAATATATCCTATTATTTATAAATCCCAGATGATTAATGCAAAAAACAATTAAATCATATATAAAATAAATAAACGGCAGATAAATACATACGCAAAACTGTAAAATAAAATTGAAAACGTACAAATGTAATTTTTTAAAGCAAAAAACGTAAACATTAAAAGTAAACTGAGAATAAGAGAAGATTTTTGGATTGTGGAAAAAAAAAAAGGAATTAAAAAAAGACAAAGCACAAAAGATTTCCATTTCAAATTCTAAAAATAATCATGGAAATCAAATGAAGTGTCAGGTTTGGTCAATAGATTACATATTTCAAAAGATTATGGAAAAAAAAAAAAGAAAATAAATACCTTGGAGGAAAAAAACGAAAAAAATGGCCATGAATAAGGAAAAACAGTTGTGTAGCTAGATGTTTTGGAGGCTGGGCGAAAATGCATCCCAATACGTTCGACGAGAGACCAAACCAACCAACCAAAAAAAAAATAAAGACAACAGGTGTCATCAAAACTATTTTGTAGTTAATTTCTTGATTAATGCCACTCCTCCTATATTAGTGGGGCGGGATGGGGCTGATTGCCGTCTGATTTAAAAACAACATTGATGAAAAATAATAACGACGAAAAAAAAATATTAAAAAAAAATCAAATCACTGGTTTAAGAAATGGCTTTTTTTTTTTACAACTTTAACAGAAATTATCAGCACCTAAGTCATGTTTTCGTTTAGAAAATAAACTGATTTAAATCAAATCTTGCTGTGTAGATGGATTCTTTTTTTTTGGAATACGCTCACAGACAAAATTTCATCAAAATCAAAAAGGTTTATGAATCTTTATGTACGCAGGATTTTGGAATGGCAGGGGTTATGAACATAGCCAAATAAATGGGTTAACGTGCTGACAAATTTCATTGAAAATGTCCATAAAGCCCAACACAGAATAAACAAAAAACACAATTGCCTTTCTGATTAATTTTACGGGGAGGATTAGGGAACAGCTGTTTCACCCTTCTACGGGATCATCAACCCTAACCTGCCTCCCTCTATAAAAGAATCAGAAAAGCGCAAACCTATGGGAAAGTCAACCGTCAACCTGGCGGTGACCTCCCAAAGGCAAAAGGCAATAAACAAAATTCTGATTCTTTTATCAAAGGAGGCAGGTTAGGGCTGATGATCCCGTAGAAGGGTGAAACAGCTGTTCCCTAATCCTCCCCGTAAAATGAATCAGAAAGGAAATTGTGGTTTTTGTTTATTCTGTGTTGGGCTTTACGGACATTTTCTATGAACATAGCCGTTCGACGAAAACAAAAAGCAAAAAAAGAAACAAAAAAAAAACAAAACACGTGATCATTTTTTTTTCAGATGGGAGGGGGAGGGTTTCAAACAAAACCGCAAACTTTCCAACGAAATGAGAAAGTCAAAAATGCTATATCTTCTCCATTTTCGAATGCAATGGGGTGGGGGGTTACCACCCACACCAACTCCCCCCAACGGAACGCCGATGAGTTCAATAGCCAGGTCAATTCCGAGATATTTGAGCTAACTGAAATCACTGATATGAATTTAATGCTTTCATTTCTGCGTATAACCACTGAAATGTTTAATGAATCCTCAATAACTTCTGTTGAAATGATAGTGTAATATCGGTTGTGTTTCATAATGGGATCGGTCAACATTGCAAAGAGACCAATCACTGGATGTGAGATAGATGTCTATCACTTTGGTGAGTTGCTGGCAGTGTCGTGACGCAATTAGCGTCTTAACCTGCACTCAGACACATGATTTATTATCGGGTTACATTAAGCTGATTATGGAAACGATGCGCGACCGCTCTAATCGAGTGGAGGTGGGATCAATATACCTTCTACCCTTTCCTGGTTTCATTTCCTCTGTTGATCTTTCGTGGGGACCAATTAATTAGATCGACTTGAATGCAATGACGCGAATCGTGGGCGCCCAAATAAACCGAGAGACAAATATAGAATCTCGAAGACGATGTCCGTGTTTGGAACGTCTCAAAATAGGAATGAGACGTCGGGATGAACGAAAAATTGGCGAATATTTGATTCTGTTTCGAAACGATAATGCCAATTAAGATACTGACCTTCATTCGAGGAGATTACTGTTCGGAAAACGTAACAGGAACCCCTGTCTCTTACTCCGATGCCTTGATCGTGGTGTGCCTTATAAAGCTATGACATGGTCGATCAGTTATGCCTGGAGTGCAGCGCCGTAACTGAACCGAAAATCTTTTTTCGATAATCGACGGTCCCAGATCTCAATTAATAAAACAAACAAGCTGGAATTTTGAGACATTAAAGTAAGGCACTAATTACAAAAAAATAATATTAAAGGACATTTTGAATGTTCAGCAAGCTAGAATGATAAACGACTACACATACTCTTGACAATTTAACATCTTTCGTTGTTTCAACTATAAACCTCGCAGGTCTTAGGAAATGTAAATTGTAAACATTTGACCCATTGGCAAACCTCAGGAAGGTTGAAGATTCAAGTCCGACGCTCGCCCGCCCTGAACTTCTCGGAAAAGTGGCCGGTAGTCATTCTGAAGAGAATTGGGTGAATACTAATGGAGTTATAAAAAAAAGGGAAAAGAAAAATTCAACGTCCTCCATCCCTCAGATAAGAATTTACACCACTTGAGCTACTAGGCCCGGTACTTCAAGCCAAAAATCTTGCAAATTAGCTACAGTTAAGTTTTTCTGAGAAAAAAAAAATACAGGAAAACACACAAAAAAATTATTTATATAAATTTGCTAAATTTTTAAGATGTAATTTTTTTTGTAAGGCGTTAGAAGGCATAGAAAACACATTTCACATTTCTTGCAAGTTTTTCGGTTCATTTGATCAATCGTTCCGTAGATCATGTTACAAAAGAATGCAGGAAAAAAAGACTCGTAAAAATATCCTTCAAAAATAAATACTGTTTCGCAGAGACGCCCAAAAAAGGAAACCAAACATTCCCATCACAATAAAATAGTCGAAAAAGAGGAAGGAAAAAAAAAAAGCAGCATTAAAATTGCCTGTTAAAATTCAGGAGGTGTGGAAAGAGTCAAAGAAAAACTGAAAGCAGAATCAACAACATTATCGTCGCTATAGCGTTTGGAGATACAGGGAGGAAATCGGCACATGGGAACATCCTTGCTTTGGCTGAATTCCGTTGCTCTTTTGTTTTGTTGTTACGTAACGGCACATCAGAATTGGTATTTACTTGTTTTCAATGAAGAGTGTATCAGGGCTTAACAAACTGAGGTGAGTGATAACCCTAATGAATGAAAAAAATAGGCTAAAAAATATTAACAATAACTTTGACTAAGTTACTCTAACTGTTAAAAAAACAAAACAAAACAATGTGTATTTCATTATTGCGATGTCAAGCGAAAATAAGTCCTTGAAAGAATTTAAAACATACAGTACTTTCTTTTAAATCTTGTTCATATATTCTTTTTCCTTTTTAAGATTGCAAAACCACAAAAAACATTTTTACTTGTGAATTGTAATGTCTAATATATATATATTATAATTTCATTTCTAATATAAATTTCCTACATCTTATCAAAGCACGTCGAATTTGTGGATTATTATATCTATTGTTAAACATATTGCTCTTATTGTTTCAGTTCAAATGTTTTTTGATTTTTTTTTCCTTTGAGAATCTTCTTTACTTTAAATATATATATTTTATATATATATTAAATATATATATACAGGGTGTTGCAAAATTCGTGTGTAATATCCAAACGACATGTAGGGGAATGGTTAAGGATCAATATATTCCTAATGAAACCATGTCCGGAAACGCGCTAAGTCAATTGAAACAAACAAAATTAGCACTCCCTGATCAATGTGTGGGCTCGCCTGAAAAACATTTCTTATGGTGTAGCAAAGGATATGTTCTCTGCAAAAGGCTCACTTTAGGACCACCCAACCTTAATGGGGCGTTTCCACCCATGTCTTCATTAGGATAATATTGATCCTTAGCCATGCCCCTACACGTGGTTTGAATATTACACACAAATTTTGCAACACCCTGTATGTACATACAAAACAAAACACATCCTTTCTTGACTAGGATTTACTAACCATTTCATAATATAATTTTCAACTTTGACTTATTTTTTTTGTTGTATCTGAAATACATATTCTCTTTCAAACGTTTTATCCAAAAAAAAACCACCTATTCTTTTATTGTATTTTTTTTTTGTTTTTAATAAAAAAATAAATACAATGGGTTATTGTTATTAATAACTTATTGTGATTTCTAGCTATTGATAATTCAATTGATTACGATTAGTCCTCATCTGCTAATCTCTGTTAATTGATAAGTTACTGCAAGCTTTTATTTTATGATAAAAAGCTATCCAGTACTTTCAAAGGTAGGTACTTGCCTAGAGCCTAGGTGGCTGATAAGAGCGGCGTGGTTGAAAAGTAAACTACGATCAACTGAGACTTACGAGGAGAATGGATGGCCAGCTTTAATCGTCGGAGGAAAAAACAAAACAACAACCAAAAATCCCATTTAACAGAGATCTGGGTAAACCCTGGGGAGATGGAAACTGCTTCTCTACCGCCTTTTATCTCTTGAGCTATCACTGCTAGACCAGCACCGATAATGTAATCGGAAGAAATAGAAATGAACTTCGACAAATATTTGCAGATCCCTGGATTTCCTTTCAGAAGGTCTATTATCCTTAACAAGAGTACCGTCAATCCCCTGAGATTCACTTATTATAAACGTAGTTGTTCTTTCTAAATGAGATAAATTATTAGGGAATTAAAAAAATTAATGATCATAAAAGCTGCTACCTTTCAATGTCTTTTTAATTTCATTTGGACATCTGTTATTTTTTATTTAATGATGTTGAAACATATGCCACCGTAACTACCAGCACCTGTTCACGTGGTTTATCACCTTTTAACGAGCGTCTCCTGCATTTCATTGAACAGTTCAAATATATTTCATCCGGGGGGGGCGAGTCTCAGTGCAAAACAGGAATTTCTTTAATTGAGCAAATAAAGGAGTGAAGTTAAAATAGGTGGGAGTGATTGGGAAAGTTTAATATTGCTGAGTAAGCCAGACCAATACAGCAAAGGAAGTTCTGCGAATGATTGCAAATTTTTATTTACGACAACCCGTTAATCGCGTTTCTGATAAATCAAAGAATTATATTCGTTTAGCTTTTTTTTTTTTTTTTTTTGTAGCGTAAATCATTACTAGCATTTTTTTTTTTTTTTACTGAGACATTCAGAGATCGGAAAACTTCAGTCAACAAGATGTAGTTGGCGTGCCAACTTCTGAATATCCGGTAAAGAAAAAAAAAATAATAACAATTGTTCAATGACGAAAAGGAAATAAGAGAAGAAAAGAAAGAAAGAAAAACAAGTTCAAAGACCGAGGAGAGGAGAGTACATTACATGGAAGCGAATTCAAGATTCCTCCTTCCCCTTCCCAGATATCGTGGTATAGTAGTTCGTAATCTGAAGCGTTCGTAACCCGAAACATTGAAATCAATGAAATAGAGACGATCCGTTTCAAGATGAAAGAATCGTTCCTTTTTATTAACATCCGGTCCTTTATCTGACAAAACGCAAATAGAGAGAAAGAAAACAACCAAATAAATTAAATATAAAATAATTACATTTAATAAATACATTATACAAATAAATACATTACGATGTCTTGTTTACATCGGAAAAAGAATCATGTGGGCGCGGAGAGATACTTTCGGATGCTCGGTGAGACGCCTTTGGTGCGATTTGGCTCCGTAACTGTTCCTGTATTATCAGGTAAGATTTGTTAAACCTTGCTCTCTCGCTCACCTTCGTTCGTAACCCGAGGCACTGTTCATTACCCGAGACAAAATTTTTTTCGAAGTTGTTGTTCGTAACCCGAAACGTTCGTGACCTGAGTCGTTCGTAACCCGAGTTTTCACTGTACCATGTTTCAGCACTGTTGAACCGCAGTTTCTTACCTACTGGACTGATTTGTATCGAAATGAGTAGTATGGCAAACAGACGGGCGGACATTTCGAATTAAAGCTAAAATTTTATAGTTATTAAATATGTACTCGAAGTTTCATGAAGATCCAACCAGGTGTTCAAAAGTTATTGGAGGCAGGGTGGGGGACATAAACACACTCACAGACCGAGTGATCTGGTAAACCTTATTTTCCCAAGATAATAGCTACGTACTCTAAAAAAATCGACTTTTCTGCAGTCATTTTTTTTATCTATTCTTAATCTTTTATCAATAACGCTTCCACAGAATGCTGTTTTATTAACTTCAAAGCCTAAGTCACGAAGACACGCATTTGGCGGGGCAGTCGTCACTTCTGACGAAAACGGACATCGTCTGTTTTATTGTTCGTAAATTAGTTAACAATAATTCGTAAATATGACACGGTTATATTCAAATTGTCCAGTTCTTCGAACTGCGATACACGTTTGTCGCAGCAGATGCTATTACATTACACCATTGTTTTGGTGCTTCCTTTCTCTGAGAGATAGCGAGAGGTATTTGAAAACTACAAGTAGTAGTTTAGTCAATCGGTGACAATGGGTGAATGAGTCATGAGTGTGAGTCGTTGCGCCGCTGAGTCATTCAAAGGCGACTCGAAGGGAGACAGAAAAAAAAAAAAAAAAAAATGGCCTCCGAAGCAAAACAAAAGAATATCGATCCTCGGTATCATCTGGTGCAATCCAAACTGATCTTCGTATACAATCGATAAAGGTTAACTTCAATATAATCCTTTCTTTTTGTTTTATTATTCAGGTATGGCAAAAGAAATCCAGTTCACTTACTAATTCATTACGTCTAATCAATTTCGTTTTATTATCAATTTCAACGAAAGACAAACTATTATGTAAATCTTTTCAGGACACCAATTATCTCGAATTGTTAAAACACTAAAAACTGAAGTTATTTTATTTGGTGAAAATAAATTCAAACTCTCGCTCTGCAATTGTTTTTTTAGTAGGAACTGATTTGAAATACTTTTCATTAATTAATAAAAACTTGATTTGTGGCCTCTAGTGAATATTTTCTATCTGATTATTATGTAATGCAAGTGATAGGATATATTGTATTTCATTTTTAGCTGATTTTCTTGACGGACTTTAATTTCAGACAGAAAAAGTTAATATTGACAAGAGTATCTGAATAAAAATGCAGCTCCACTATAACGATCTTGCTTTACAACGAATCTCAAATGTAACGCGGCTCCTTACAAAGACACAAAAATCAGATTCAAACTGCATATAATAATACTAATAATAATATTAAATTACAGACTTAGAGACTATATTATTTATTTAATACAATTAAAAAAAAATTACGGAAGTTTATTCCCTACTTCTTTTTCTTTCTTATATTTGACGAAAATGAAAATGTTTAATCTCCTCTGTTAAAAATGTGTGTAATCCTTAATTTTTTTTTTTATAGCTTTTAACGTAACATTCTTCAGAATCTCTGAGAGAACCTAGTGCTGACGTCATGGGGCTCTGGAATTTTTCGAAATGTCAAGATATCGTGGTCGGACTATAGTGTAGTACTTTAAACTTTTAACTCAATGTTAATGCCACAAAAAATTATGTATGATATCACTTCCTGACAATCTCATGTTTTTAAAGATTTTATGAAATACTCAAAACACTGAAAAACTTATTTAAGAAAAACCAATTTTGGGTTGATAAGAAAAGGCTTGCTTATATATCTATAAATCAATATGTGTATATACTGAGCCGGTTACCCTCGCTTCGCTCGAAAGCCTTGCATATGTAACGTAAAAAAACGCTTTATTTATCTAGCAAATTAATATCGAGATCGGAGAATCTACGACTTCCCAGCCCGTTGTGGCCTTCTCAACACTTCTGTCACTTGAAACCTTCGCCAGTTGGTAAAACATGCCATGATCATTATTAATTTTAATATTATATTCTAAATGGTAGTTACAAATTAATGTTAAAATTCGTATAAACTATTGAAACCCCGAGATGCCAATGGCGCCTAACATCGGTCACGCAGGGGAAACCATCGCAGATCGCGTAACTATTGTACTATCCCACGGAAATAAGGACAGACGGAGAGAAAGATTGAGAAAGTATGGTGGGAGAAGTGCAGGGGAAACGGGAGAACCCCGAGAAAACCTGCCCAGCGCGGATCGTCCACCATCACGAAACCCACACTAGAACCGAACCCCGGTACTCAGAGACACTCTGGAACCTACCCACATGCCAAATTTCAAGTTTGTATGTTGGGAAGTATGCTAAACATTTCGAACAGACACAAATTCTTTTCTTTTTTTTAAAAGTATATATATATATTTATACGGGGTGATTCATAAAGTACTATTGGTTTTCACTGCCCCACATCTTTTAAATTACTGCTCATAAAAATCTGAAGCTTTTTATATAAAATCGTCAAACATATAAGAGTTATATTTTCATGTTTATTTTTTTTTTTTTTTTTTTTATTTATTTACTTTCATACAATTCATTTTCGTCCTGTTAGGATTGAACTAATGCAATCCCATCAACAGGTGCGATACCTTAGGTTAAGACAGAAAAGAATAAACAAACAAAAATCAGATTATAAACAAATACATGAAACATCACTGATTTGACGCATACAAAGAGTTATAGCTCAAATAAATAATACATAATTTGTGCTATTGGACCATAGGATTAACATTGGTTATTAACCAAATCTTAAGAAATTTTTTTAACGAAGATATTTTCTCGAATTTATTTATGCTTTTTATACCTATTTTGTTGATTATGTCCTGCAAAATTTTATTCAAGTTGCATTCTCCGTATCTATTATGTATTTGCGGATAATCGAGTCTAAAATTTAAGTCATTCCTAAAATTGTACAATTTACTATCTCGATTATACCGATAGATATATTGATAATAATTTGTCAAAATAAGATTGTATAGAAATTTTTGTTCTGGTGTGAAAATTTTGTATTTAATTAAATCTTCGATAGTAATTGTCTTATTATTAAAATTGGTTTGAAAAATATTTTTAATATTTTTTTTTTTGTAACCTATTGATATTAGCCAGATTAATGTTCTTGGTATTTGACCAAATGCTATTTCCATAGTTTATATAGGAATCAAAAAAAGCTGAGTAGATTAATAATTTATATTTAACTGGTAAGATATTTTTCGTATAAAACATATACGCTAGACTGCTTAATTTTTGATGTAGATTCTGAATATGGGTATCCCATGTGAATGTGTCGTTTATCGTAATACCCAAATATTTAAACTGATTAACCAATTTTATTTTTGTACAATTTGCACATTTAGCATTTCTGTTGTGCAGACAAGAGTGTGTGTGTGCAAAAATGTTTGGATAATATGTAGGCATTAGTTTTCTCGGATGTATTACTAAAAGCTTGGTCTTATTATCATTAATTTTGAGTTTGTTGTCATGCACCCACATTTGTAATTTATTAAAATCTTCTTGTAATTTATATTCAGCATTTTGTAGGTTCTTATCATTATCTAATAAAATGATATCATCTGCATATATAAACATGTTACAATATTGAATGTGCTTAAATAAGTCATTAATATAAAGTATGAAAAACAGAGGTCCGAGGTTTGAACCCTGAGGTATCCCTAATTTGCATTTTTTCTTGATACTATTTTTGTTGTTGATTGATACATAAATTTTTCTATTTACGAAATAATCTTTAAGAATTTCAAGAAAGACACCTCTAATCCCTAATTTTTGTAATTTCATAATTAAAAGATCTTGATTAATTAAATCAAAAGCTTTACTTAGGTCGATTGACAAAAGTAAAGAATAATTCTTTAGGTTTAGATTGTTATTTATGTTTTCACTTAAATTTTGTAAGAGATTGATAGTACCTTTATTTTTTTGATATGCAAATTGATTTGTATTTAGTATATTATTATTATTTAAAAATTTCTTTATTTTGTTAGATAAATAGTTCTCAATAATTTTATTAATGACTGGTTGTAATGCAATAGGTCTATAATTTTCTAGAGCATTTGAATTATTATTTTTAAATATTGGGATAATTTTGGCAATTTTCAATTTATCAGGGTAGTGTTTAATCTCAATGATTTTGTTAATCAATGAAGAAATCAAGTAGGAAAAAATCTCAGAATTTTTTTTTATAGTGTTAATTGATATTCCATCAATACTTACTGAGTTGGTATTTTTCATATTTTTTGTAATGTACGATATCTCAACTACATCCGGTTTTTCTATGACCATAGTGTTAGTAATATTTTCCATAGTCCCTTCATTATTGAGAAAATCTATCCCACAAGTGATATCAGGTTGTAATTTTAATTTAGTAAAATAGCGACAGAATTTGTTTGCCAACTTTGTTTCTTTATTAACTCCTTCGATTGTTTGTAGTAACCTATTAATTTCTTTGTTGTCAGAAAGATTTTTATTTTTCCCAAGTATGTTATTAATTTCCATCCATAAATGTTTAGGTGATTGTTGAATGTTTCTTAGTGTTTCAAAATAATATTTTTTTTTTATGTTTACTAATTTTTAGATTTAGCCTATTTCTAAATTTTTTGTATTTCAGTTTGTAATTTGTATTAGTTGGGTTATTTTTAGTTTGTTTAAATAGTTTGTCCCTCATTTTTATCTCATTAAGTAACTCTTCCGTAATCCAAGGTTGTTGTTTTCTATTATTATTTTTGTTTTCGATCTTATATTTAATCTCCTTTGTATATTTACTCTGATTAACACTTAGTAATATTTTATCATAGAATTCAATTGGATCTTTATAACAACACTTTTCTTCCATAAAGCATAACTCTAATAAGTTGTCAATCATTTTTTTCTCATTGAAGAAATTTACTATTTTAGTGATTTTACAGTAATTCTTCTGCAACGAACTTAACATATTGACATCATAGATTTCAATTGCCACAATAAAATGATCAGATATATTTTCTTTACATATGATGCCTTTAGAAACATTACTGAAATCCTTAATGAAGATATGGTCAATGCATGAGTTATTTGCATAGTTTTTATTATATTTATTATTATTATTATTTATTCATTATTATTGAAATTCATTTTATTTGCATTCAAACATCTCCAATATATCGAAATTATTATCCAAAAAAAGTATTCGACTGTCTCCCAAAAAAAGTAATTTGTCAGAATGCATTTTCAAAAAAAAATACATATTTTTTTAAAAAAAATTAAACATAGGAATTAATGACAAAAGTGTTTAGATTAAATTTTCCTAATTAGGTTTCTGTATCATTTGAATAGTGGATCCAGACTTTTAGAGTTTAAACAACATCACAACAGTTACTTAAATATACGATATATTGGGGGTGTTTGAATGCAAATAAAATGAATTTCAATAATAATGAATAAATAATAACATGAAAATATAACTCTTATATGTTTGACAATTTTAGCAATAGTTTAAAAGATATAGGGCGGTGAAAACGACCAATACTTTCCAGTACTTTATGAATCACCCGATATATATTTTGTTATTTCCGCTTTGTATTAATTGGACAATTGACCCTTTACAAGTAAAACGCAAGAAAATAAAAACAACAACACATCGTAGAGAAACAAATCCTTGAGCAAACAGACACAAAAGGCATTTGATCACAAAGAACAAGGTAGGGATAGCGATTAGTAAACCAATCACAGTGCTTCGCAACGGCTTCTAAGTCACCTTTGCTTTAGAATAAGACTGCGCCGGGGTGGTCTAGAAAATGCGCGCGCGAGTCTCTTTGCGACCCCATGCTATCTTACTCACCCCTATTTGTATGGAATAATCGTCATTCTTAACTCAAACCTTGTTAATACATTGAATTCCTAATAATGATTTCAAACAACTTAAGTTGAGAAACTGTGAAAAGATTTAAGATGGGGAGAAAAAAAATGAAGAATAAGAATTACCCATGAGGGGATCAAACCCACGACCTTCACGTTACTAGCACGACGCTCTAACCAACTGAGCTAACAGGCCACCTACAACATTCAAGAAATCCTAAAACAGTCCTTCCTAAGAATCTGGTTTAAACAACGTGATACTAATTTTAGAGAAAATAAAGTACTGTAGGTATCAAAATCCCAATTCTAAAGGATTATATAGCCAATATCTCATAATGTCATAAGTTGAGAAACTGGGAAAAGATTTAAAATGGGGAGAAAAAAATGAAGAATAAGAATGGTCCATGAGGGGATCGAACCCACGACCTTCGCGTTATTAGGGATTATTACAGAAGCCATTGCGAAGCACTGTGGTATATGTGTCCACAGACATACAGACAAACCGGGGATATAAGGCGTCTTTCAAAAGCCTAAAAAAATATTAATAAAACAAAAAACAAAACAAAAAACAAACAAATAAAAAAAACAAAAAAAAAACCTCTAATGGGTAAAAGGAAAAGAAAGAATTCATAATAAAATGACATAAGGAAGGCCTTTTCAGTCAAATCGAGACCCTGGGACAGCTGTTTATGCTCCCTTCAGCCAGGGCTACCCAGCTATTGTCCTCCAAATGAGAGATGGCCGCCCTGTTTTTGTGCGATCTGCGCATGTATCATCGATTAGTCTGGTCAGGCACTTCCGTCTGATTTAATGACAG
>JAFIDM010000002.1:56097458-56160616 GCA_023159025.1 Thereuonema tuberculata
AAGGAAATAAGAGAAGAAAAGAAAGAAAGAAAAACAAGTTCAAAGACTGAGGAGAGGAGAGTACATTACATGGAAGCGAATTCAAGATTCCTCCTTCCCCTTCCCAGATATCGTGGTACAGTGGTTCGTAATCTGAAGCGTTCGTAACCCGAAACATTGAAATCAATGAAATAGAGACGATCCGTTTCAAGATGAAAGAATCGTTCCTTTTTATTCACATCCGATCCTTTATCTGACAAAACGCAAATAGAGAGAAAGAAAACAACCAAATAAATTAAATATAAAATAATTACATTTAATAAATACATTATACAAATAAATACATTACGATGTCTTGTTTACATCGGAAAAAGAATCATGTGGGCGCGGAGAGATACTTTCGGATGCTCGGTGAGATGCTTTTGGTGTGTTTTGGCCCCGTTCCTGTATTATCAGGTAAGATTTGTTAAACTTTGCTCTCTCGCTCACCTTCGTTCGTAACCCGAGGCACTGTTAGTTACCCGAGACAAAAATTTTTTCGAAGTTGTTGTTCGTAACCCGAAACGTTCGTGACCTGAGTCGTTCGTAACCCGAGTTTTCACTGTACCATGTTTCGGCACTGTTGAACCGCAGTTTCTTACCTACTGATTTGCATCGAAATGAGTAGTATGGCAAACAGATGGACGGACATTTCGAATTAAAGCTAAAATTTTATAGTTATTAAATATGTACTCGAAGTTTCATGAAGATCCAACCAGGGGTTCAAAAGTTATTGGAGGCAGGGTGGGGGACATAAACACACTCACAGACCGAGTGATCTGGTAAACCTCATTTTCCCAAGATAATAGCTACGTACTCTAAAAAAATCGACTTTTCTGCTCAGTCATTTTTTTTTTTTTTTTTTATCTATTCTTAATCTTTTATCAATAACGCTTCCACTGAATGCTCTTTTATTAACTTCAAAGCCTAAGTTACGAAGACACGCATTTGGCGGGGCAGTCGTCACTACGGACGAAAACGGACATCGTCTGTTTAATTGTTCGTAAATTAGTTAATGATAATTCGTAAATATGACACGGTTTTATTCAAATTGTCCAGTTCTTCGAACTGCGATACACGTTTGTCGCAGCAGATGCTATTACATTACACCATTGTTTTGGTGCTTCCTTTCTCAGAGAGATAGCGAGAGATATTTGAAAACTACAAGTAGTAGTTTATTCAATCAGTGACAATGGGTGAATGAGTCATGAGTGTGAGTCGTTGCGCCGCTGAGTCATTCAAAGGCGACTCGAAGGGAGACAGAAAAAAAAAAAAAAAAAATGGCCTCCGAAGCAAAACAAAAGAACATCGAACCTCGGTATCATCTGGTGCAATCCAAACTGATCTTCGTGAACAATCGATAAAGGTTAACTTCAATATAACTGATCCTTTCTTTTAGTTTAATTATTCAGGTATGGCAAAAGAAGTCAGTTCACTTAATGATTTATTAGGTCTAATCAATTTCGTTTTATTATCAATTGCAACGAAAGACAAACTATTATGTAAATCTTTTCAGGACACCAATTATCTCGAATTGTTAACACACTAAAAACTGAAGTTATTTTATTTGGTAAAAATAAATTCAAACTCTCGCTCTGCAATTGTTTTTTAGAAAGAACTGATTTGAAATTAATTAATTAAAATTTGATTTGTGGCCTCCAGTGAATATTTTATATCTGATTATTATGTAATGCAAGTGATAGGATATATTGTATTTCATTTTTCTTTTTCTTTTCTTTTTTCTTTTCGGAGTTTAATTTCAGACAGAAAAAGTTAATATTGACAAGAGTATCTGAATAAAAATGCAGCTCCACTATAGCGATCTTGCTTTACAACGAATCTCGAATGTAACACGGCTCCTTACAAAGACACAAAAATCAGAATCAAACTGCATATAATAATAATAATAATAATAATAATAATAATAATAATAATAATAATAATAATAATAATAATAATCACACTTGTTGATAAGGTCAACAAACAGACCTATCTCATTGATATTGCAGTGCCTATCAGCAAGAACCTGTAGAAAACTCACGCAGACAAGATCAGTAAATACACTGATCGAGCACACGAGCTCCAGAAGCAGTGGAGGCAGGATCGAGTACGTGTTGTAACCATCATCTTGTCCGCCACTGGTCTGGTACCTAACACTTTGCACCACAGTCTCAGCACACTAGGACTTAACAAAAACACTTATGCACAACTGCAGAAGGCTATAGTACTCAACACAACACGCATAGTTAGAAAATTTATGGACACAACCACACATCCCTAATCATTCTTGCACACGTCTTTACGCTTGGCAGTATGTGCTTTGGTCCTTGACCCGCCATATTGTTTTTCTGGGGAAACCCAAGGTTTGAAACATACAAGCATAATAATAACATTAAATTACAGACTTAGAGACTGTATTATTTATTTAATACAATTAAAAAAAAATTAGGGAAGTTTCTTCCCTACTTCTTTTTCTTCTTATAATTGACGAAAATGAAAATGTTTAATCTCCTCTGTTAAAAATATGTGTGTAATCCTTAATTTTTTTTTTTTTATATAGTTTTCAACTTAACATTCTTCAGAATCTCTGAGAGAACATAGTGCTGACGTCATGTGCTCTGGAATTTTTCGAAATGTCAAGATAATGTGGTCGGACTATAGTGTAGTACTTTAAACTTTTAACTCAATATTAATGCCCAAAAAATTATGTATGATATATCTTCCTGACAATCTCATGTTTTTAAAGATTTTATGAAATAATCAAAACACTGAAAAAACTTATTTAAGAAAAGCCAGTTTTGGGTTGATAAGAAAAGGCTTGCTTATATATCTATATATCAATATCTGTATATATTGAGCCGGTTACCCTCACTTCGCTCGAAAGCCTTGCATATGTAACGTAAAACGCTTTATTTATCTAGCAAATTAATATCGAGATCGGAGAATCTACGACTTCCCAGCCCGTTGTGGCCTTCTCCACACTTCTATCACTTGAAACCTTCGCCAGTTGGTAAAACATGCCATGATCATTATTAATTTTAATACTATATTCTAAATGGTAGTTACAAATTAATGTTAAAATTCGTATAAACTATTGAAACCCCGAGATGCCACTGGCGCCTAACATCTGTCACGCAGGGGAAAGCATCGCAGATCGCGTAACTATTGTACTATCCCACGGAAATAAGGACAGACGGAGAGAAAGATTGAGAAAGTATGGTGGGAGAAGTGCAGGGGAAACGGGAGAACCCCGAGAAAACCTGCCAAGCGCGGATCGTCCACCATCACGAAACCCACACTAGAACCGAACCCTGGTACTCAGAGACACTCTGGAACCTACCCACATGCCAAATTTCAAGTTTGTATGTTGGGAAGTAGGCTAAACATTTCGAACAGACACATAATCGTTTGTTTTTTTTTAATATATATATATATATATATATATATATATATATATATATATATATAATGTGATTCAGAAAGTACTGGTGGTTTTCACTGCCCCACATCTTTTAAACTACTGCTCATAAAAATCTGAAGCTTTTTATATAAAATCGTCAAACATATAAGAGTTATATTTTCATGTTATTATTTATTCATTATTAGTGAATTTCATTTTATTGCCATTCAAAGATCTCCAATGTATCGAAATTATTATCCAAAAAAAAGTATTCGACTGTCTTCCAAAAAAGTAATTTGTCAGAATGCATTTTCAAAAAAATACATATTTTTAAAAAAAATTAAACAAAGGAATTAATGACTAAAGTGTTTAGATTAAATTTTCCTAATTTGGTTTCTGTATCATTTGAATATTGGATCCAGACTTTTAGAGTTTAAACAACATCACAACAGTTATTTAAATATACGATGTATTGGGAGTGTTTGAACGCAAATAAAATGAAATTTCAATAATAATGAATAAATAATAACATAAAAATATAAAACTTATATGTTTGACGGTTTTATATAAAAAGTTTCAGATTTTTATGAGCAGTATTTTAAGAGATATAGGGCGGTGAAAACCACCAGTACTTTTCAGTACTTTATGAATCACCCGATATATATTTTGTTATTTCCGCTTTGTATTAATTGGACAAGTGACCCCTTTCAAGTAAAACGCAAGAAAATAAAACAACAATACATTGTAGAGAAACAAATCCTTGAGCAAAACCACATAAAAGGCATTTGATCACAAAGAACAAGGTAGGGATAGCGATTAATAAACCAATCACAGTGCTTCGTAACGGCTTCGAGTCATCTTTACTTTAGAATAGACTGCGCAGGGGTGGTCTAGAAAATGCGCGCGCGAATCTCTTTGCGACCCCATGCTATCTTACCCACCCCTATTTATATGGAATAATAGTCATTTTTAACTCAAACCTTGTTAATACACTGAATTCCTAATAATGATTTCAAAAAACTTAAGTTGAGAAACTGTGAAAAGATTTTTAAGATGGGGAGAAAAAAATGAAGAATAAGAATTGCCCATGAAGGGATCGAACCCACGACCTTCATGTTACTAGAACGACGCTCTAACCAACTGAGCTAACAGGCCACCTACAACATTCAAGAAATCCTAAAACAGTCCTTCCTAAGAATCTGGTTTTAAACAACGTGATACTAATTTTAGAGAAAATAAAGTATTGTAGTTATCAAAATCCCAATTCTAAAGGATTACATAACCAATATCTCATAATGTCATAAGTTGAGAAACTGGGAAAAGATTTAATTTAAAATGGGGAGAAAAAAATGAAGAATAAGAATGGCCCATGAGGGGATCGAACCCACGACCTTCGCGTTATTAGCGATTATTACAGAAGCCGTTGCGAAGCATTGTGGGATGTGTGTCCACAGACGGACAGACAAACCGGGGATATAAGGAGTCTTTCAAAAGCCTAAAAAAATATTAATAAAACAAAAAAACAAAACCTCTAATGGGTAAAAGGAAAAGAAAGAATTCATAATAAAATGACATAAGGAAGGCCTTTTCAGTCAAATCGAGACCCTAGGACAGCTGTTTATGCTCTCTTCAGCCAGGGCTACCCAGCTATTGTCCTCCAAATGAGATGGCCGCCCTGTTTTTGTGCGATCTGCGCATATATCATCGATTAGTCTGGTCAGGCACTTCCGTCTGATTTAATGACAGGACGCCGCCATTACGGTAATCGCTTGTTACTTTGCAAAAGAGCATTGTATTTATAAATAATATATATTTATTTATTTATATAAATACTTATTGTTAGCAACTGGTATTGAAATAACGCTAAATAGTCGAGAGAAGTTTTAATTTGGCGTTATCAACATGTCTTTCTCAGTGAAAACAGACGACGGCGTCCATTGTGACAGGAAAACATAATTGATCAGCTACCGGAAGGGCTGCGCAGTTCAAACTTCCGCCGGTCAACTTTCATTTGGAGGACAATAGCAAAGAACTCAAAAAGATATACGAAGGGGGGGAAAAAAAAAAAATCTTTGTAATAGGACAAGTGACGTTTTTCATATCTTCACGCGACTCACATTAGGTACCGCTGCTCTACAGGAAAAATTCCATAACGGCGTGTTTTTTTTTTTGTTTGGTTGGATCGTCTTATTCAATTTTTTTGTTTCGGGGGGGGGGGATTAACGATAAAAAATATATTATGGTGATTGAAAATCTGAAACTTTGTAAAAATAGAAATTAAATCATTGTAGTTTTAATTTAAAATGCATTTTCAATTAAAATTCTAAGATTCAATAATAACAACTCATATAATAACAAAAAGATTATTGATTTTTCCGTAATTTAGAAAACTACATAAATATTTTGGCAATTGAAAATTATGGGGCGATTCAGAAAGAGGTCCGTGAGTCAAAAAGAAGTTAGAAACATCTAGAACAAATTAAAAGGTTGAGACCCAGTAATTTACTAGGTGACATCTCAGGATAATGTTCGCCTAAAAACAGAATTAAACGAATGAGGATTTTTTAGTTAAATAATGAGGCAAATTCAGATTTGAGAATAATTATAGATTCGAATGCTTCTCCTGAGTAGGAGAACAGCATAATGAAATGTTTCTTCGTTAGGATCAGAACCTCTGTGGTGTTGGGTTGTTTTTTTTTTTTTCCTTTATTCTTGCTTTTTCATTTTCATTCTTCCAGTTGTTTACAACTTATTATTTTTTGAGTACTAATGCAGTGAAGAACTTGAAACTTTGTATATTAAATGTAAAAACACTGCAGTTTCAATTTTTGCAGTAGAATCGTCCGCGAGTACGGTTCTTGCTTTCGAAAACGAACAGTAAATACGAATTTTTATTTATTTTCTCAATAGTTATCCAAAAAAAAAAAAAAGTAAATAAATAAAATTGATGCTAAAGATTGTGATTTTCTATTTTCCTATTTTGAAATTTTTTTTCTCTTCCTAAATTATAATAAGAACTGTAAAAAATACAATAAATAATAATTTTCTTGAATTGTATGATAATTTTTAATTGCCAGCTTTTGTGTAGTTTTTTTTTTTTAATATGAAACTCAATAACTAATATTTTAATTCAACTTGATAATTATTATTATTAAAACTATTATTTATCAATCAAAATGCATTTCAAAAATTACAACTACAATGATTAAGAAACTACTAAAACTACAACTACTTATATTTAAAAAGTTTCAGATTTTTAACAGTATTTAAAATGTGATTGAAATCATAGAACAACTCAACAGCGGAAGAAAAATAAATTTAGGCTTAGCTCAACCCTAAAACCGACACTGGCACCGAATATACAGAGGAACTAAAAACAAAAAAAAAAAAATCAGGAAAGTATTCACCTTCGGAATTCCCTCTCCTCCGCTGTTGTCCACTTTCTCCCCGTGTTTTCAATTCCGCTGAAGACACTCGAGATAAGCGTCACCGCTATCTAAATTGAGTTTCCTCAGCTTCATTCCAAACAGTGCTCAATTACGAAGGGACGAACACCCAAATGTAATCAGCGTCTGTCTCCAGGGACTGACGTAAGGAGATACTTAGATCATCTATTGATTTGCGATAGAATACCAATTGAAGAACGCGTGCGCCATTTTGTAAACGAAGCCTCGGGATCAAAATAAAAGAGAAAATCGCGTAATTCTAATTAAGGGAAAACGATTACATTAAATACGAGAGATTCAAAGAAACTAAAACCTACTTACCTTAAAATGTTATTTCTTTCCTTTTTTTTTTTTTTTTATAGAATAGTCATAGAAACGACGAATCGATAAGTCTACGTTTGTTTTCAAATTCTGAAATATCTGCTAAATAAAAGCAGTATAAATTTTGTGAAAAAAAAAAAGAAAAAAAAAATCTTATCATCCTGCGAGCTAATTATGATTGGATTACCACAAAAGAATTTTGAAATAACAGAAACAGGATAAAAAAAATCCATTGTTTAGACTCTAAAGTCCAATGCCTTTCTATGGGAATTTTTGTCGTCTTCGTGCGCTGATTAAGAATAACGAACCATTTGGAAAAGATTTCAAAATTAAAAGTAACATTGTCTGTAGTGCGCGAATTTGCATACAAATTTTCAAGATGATCCATCAAGCGGTTCGAAAGTTGTGAGGGACAGAACACACACACAGACTAAGAGATCTGAAAAGCCTCACTTTTCTAGAGAGGAGGCTAATAATAAGAATAATAATAGTAATAATAATAACAAGAGCTCCAGAAGCAGTGGAGGCAGGACCGAGTACGTGTTGTACCCATCGTCCTGTCCGCCACTGGTCTGGTGCCTCCACATTGCACCACAGTCTCAGCACACTAGGACTTCACAAAAACACTTATGCACAACTGCAGAAGGCTGTGGTACTCAACACAACACGCATAGTTAGGAAATTTATGGACACAACTACACATCCCTAATCATTCTTGCCCATGTCTTTACACTTGGCAATATGTGCTTTGGTCCTTGACCCGCCATATTGTTTTTGCTGGGGAAACCCAAGCTTTGAAACATGCAAACATAATAATAATAACAATAATAATAATGACCGTCCCAGCCACACGGACAAAACCATACATCCCAACAGACCTGACATCACATTTGTGGATAAGGTCAACAAACATTGCAGTGGATATCAGCAAGAACATGCAGAAAACTCACGCAGACAAGATCAGTAAATACACCGATCTAGCACACGAGCTCCAGAAGCAGTGGAGGCAGGACCGAGTACTTGTTGTACCCATCGTCCTGTCCGCCACTGGTCTGGTGCCTCAGCACACTAGGACTTCACAAAAGCACTTATGCACAACTCCAGAAGGCCACAACACGCATAGTTAGAAAATTCATGGATCAATCACACATCCCTAACCATTTTTGCACCATTCTTGGTTAGGTTAGGTTACACTTGGCAAGACGTGCTTTGGACCTTGAGCCGCTATGTTGTCTTTGCTGGGGGGAAACCCAAGAATAGAAACATCTTTATAATAATAATAATAATAATAAACCAAACTAAAAACCCATTTTTCAGTATTCATCAACCTCTTATCACATCATTTTATTTGCTTATTTTTTTACTTTAAAATAATTTCAAAGCGGAAAAATCGAATTACTAAGGGATAATTAATAATTGCATCAGAAACAAAATGTTTTGAAAAAAAAAAAAATTTTTTAACATAATTTTTTAAAAATTTGTAGATAATCCTTTTGATAGGTATATTCCTGCGTCATCGTTATTTGCGCTGATGACGGTTCCAAAATTAGCCAAAAAAATCCTAACTATGATAGATGTACTTTACGATTTGTCTATTGAAGAAATTTTATATACAGTGAAATCTCACTTATACGAAACATTCAGTTATACGAAGAATTTCTCATTCCCCGGCGAAACCCCCATAATCCTACATGTAATTCACTTACACGAAATATTCACTTATACGAATAATTTTTGGTTCCCCCTCATATTCGTATAAGTGAGACTTCACTGTATTCATAATCTTTTTAAATATTCATTTACAATTATTTACAAACAACAACATACAAAATCATAATAAAAATTAATAAAACAGACATATGATTATATTGCAACATAAAACTTTGGAGGGTTTACTTTTTATCTTGATTTTCATCTAATGGGCTTTTACCTTTTAATTTAGTTTTCCAACTTTTTTCGTTGTAACATTTTTCTTGTAATTCATGCGGTATTTTTGTTTAATAGTAAACTCTTTTTAAAATAAATCCACGATTTGATTATAACTTTGGAGCCCATAACATCATTGTTCTAATTCCCGTAATTTTATTTCAACTGCTAAAATATTTATTTTATTATTAATTTCTGTGATTGAGTGTAATGCAGAATAGTGTAATGTTTTCTTTGAATAGTGTAATGCAGAGCTTGTCAATCGGTATGCCCGTGAGGATGCCGTTGCGTTGGTGTGAACAGGGTGACCCACCGTCCCGATACGGCCGGGATTGTTCCGATTGAGAACCGCATGTTCTGTGTCCCGATTTCGGAATGAACTTTAGCCTAAAAAGACAAAGAAAACCACCGTACCACAATGTGATCTTGAATTTTTTTTTTGGTTGTAGAAGTTTCAGAAGGATTGGTTGTCCATCATTACGATTTTAGAAATATCGTCACCATGGGTATGCAGCAGCAAAATTCTGAAAGCGTATTTGTATAAACATAAAGCCAAATACCCTAATACAGATAAATTCTTAATATCGAAAAAGAAATTTATGCTGTATTCTGAAGGTTCGTAAATGAAGGTTTAAAAACTATTAATTTTTACATTATTAAAGTTGGTTAAAACAGTTTGTTTTTTTATATATTTTTTTTTTGCCGTCACTTCAGGGTATTTTTTTTTATATACATATAATAGACCGGGTCATTTTTTTTTTTTATTTTGCTATTAAACACATGCTAATGAAATTTAATTAAACTTATTATTTTTTTTTAACTGATCATCAAGAAATCACAGAACATACATACCGTTTACGGAGTAGTTAGGAGAGATGGACAATAAAATAGAAGTTCGGGTAATCGAACTTCTGCTATATGTAACAATAACCTTGCAAGAGACGAGGGTCATCCAATATGTTTTCTATATACGTATACGAGAATCGTCTATTTGTACTTGTTCTGACCTGTCACCAAAGAGTGTTTCAACGAAGTGAAATATGTAGATTCCTCGACTCCCGTTGTTCAAGTAATCCTTGAAGGAATGCTTGCTAACCAAGTGCGCCTTAGGCAGGTACGAATCGCACACCTATTCCAAGCGCCCAACGAAAAACAACGAAATGTGAAACGAAATCGGAACCATTTAAACGTATGTTTCGAATGCAGCAATCTTAAAAAAATTTTGGACATACCACTGTTTTTACATCATTTTAAAACAAACTAATAATAAAATAACTTTTATTATTATAATTGTTCTATGTGAATGCGGTCTCTCTCTCTCTGTCTCTAAAATGTTTCTTGTACTGTATGATGGAATGCGATCAAATACTAGGTAGGAGTATGTGGCATTGAAACTGGACAAATGGATGATTAACGTCCCGGGCTGAAACGCTCGAGATTTCATCACGTTATTGAGAACGGCGCACAATTTAATTTATGAATGTTTACTGGATTTCTTGAATTTTCTATTTAATTTTTTCGAGAACGGATACGAGGATCAGAATCGGTTACTGTAATTTGAAAATAAAAGATAGGCTTTCACGACTTTCAAAAAAAGAAAAGAAATTTTAAAAATAATATTTTTAAGAGAAAGAGGCTTAAAGTGCATTCAAACTTTTTGTTTAAAAATAGTTAAGTACGTAGTTTTAAAAGATTGCTACCTACACAGTCCTAGATTGCTACAAACACAGTCCTAGATTACTTCATATACAGTCCTAGATTGCTACAAACACAGTCCTAGATTGCTACAAACACAGTCCTAGATTGCTACAAAAACAGTGCTAGATTGCTACAAACACAGTACTGTATTAAGCTGGGCGAACACGTAGCAATTTGCGGCAATATTGTGGGGCAATATTGCCCCTTTTCATTGCTGACAACCGTTTGCAGCAATAAAAATGAACAATATTGTCCAAGATTGCCCATTTCAAGACAATTGAGATTGTCGGAGAAAAAGGAACAATTTTAGTTGTCGCAACGCATTGCTGGAACGAGAGCGAATCACATGAACGGATGAAATCACGTGACAATGCTGACGTCGAAGGAGGCGGGACTTTGAACATCGGAAATTCAGTCACTCACGCCGGCCATTTTCTTTGAGAATCAAGGCTTAAAATCAGCAAAATGGGTCGGCCCAAAACAGATAATTCCAACAACAACATTTTGTCAATTGATAATGAAAGAATCGTAATTGATTTCTACAGAGGGACGGCGTTTAATACTGTAGCAATTCTGTACGAAAACACGCTCTCGCTTTAGCTCTCCCTAGTGTGAAGCGCCGTAACCATCAATTGTCAGGGCAATATTCGTTTCGGAAAACCTACGTGTTGCCGCGTGATATGAACTGACAACGGTTGTCAGCAATAAAAAGGGGCAATATTGTCCAACAATATTGCCACAAATTGCTACGTGTTCGCCTAGCATTAGACTGCTACAAAAACAGTCCTAGATTGCTACATACACAATCATAGATTGCTGTGTAACAAATCTAGAACAAATAAATAAATATAAGTAGTATGGCTTCATTAAAAAGATTTAACTTCTTACAATAATACGACTTTACAATTAGATGTAAGTTACAAGTCCTTTCAGGATTTCCTTGTTTTCCTTCCCAAAAGATGAGAGAAGGCTAGACGCTGCTTTTGATTTGAAACATTTGGTAATTCAACTCTGCATCGTCCACAGAGAAAACTCATTGATTTTACATTCGAGTGTGTAAGAGATGAATTCGCTTCTCTTACACATAAAACAATGTTAAAGGACGGATTTCAACATCAAGATCTCGTGCGTGTAATACAGCAACAATTATAATTCCAATAGATTCCTACAGTCAACTAAAATACAAGAAACAACTACATTTCCGTTAACCGCACGATTCTTTATTCAGCTTCAATTATTTGAATACGTAATTATGATATATACAAATTAATATAAGCTTGGATGAGGATTTTTTTTTTCTTTCTTTCTCCACTCAGGTGAAATTCTTTCAATGTTTCCTTTCGGTACCTTGAGTCTTCGTCGGAAGTTTGAGAATTACTTTACGATTTGTTAGTTCCCGTTGATTTAACTTCAACCTTGACGCCAACTAGAGTAACATCTGCGGTTATCTTTCTTACAAGAACATAAACCCATCTGTAAAATTTCAGCTTAGTTGGACAAATAGTTCTTGAATTGTATGGATCATAATGATGGACGGAACAACACGTTTACCTCAACTTAAAAAAAAAAAAAATTATATTCTAACTTTTTTTGAACAGCACATAATAATAATGCAAATAATAATAATAATATATATATAAATATATACATATATATATATATACATTTTTAATTAAACTATCGAAAAACAATTCAAGTAAAATCTATTTTAATAACATTTTAAGTTTACGATTGTAAAGTGGATTAAAAGTTAGAATGACTTCCTCTTCTGTTGACTGAACCTTCTAATAAATAAGGTCCTAATTCAAAGCCTAATACGTTCATTAAGTTTAAAATATAAATAAATTAGCTTATCTATCTGAGAAAGTTCAACTGTAAACTTTTAAATATTTCAACATGGCATTACGAATTTTTTATCAGAAAGCCCATTTCTTCCGGCTCCAGCATTTTTTTTTTCCTGCTCTTCCGGTTACTTAACTAGGCTTAATTAAAAATGTATGGGAAAAAGACGAAGAGTTGTTGCAGAGAATATCAAAGGAAATGTCGATCGAAGCTCCTCAAGGCACTTTTCAAATTTACCCTCTTTAAAAAAAAAAAAAAAAAAAAAAAAAAGACAAATAGAAAAGGAGAACTTCAACAAATTAGAAAAAAATGTTTTTTTAATATTGAAATAAATATTTATTTTATAAATATTTATTTCATTTATCTATTATCAATGTTTTTCATACGATTAACTGAAAAGACGATAAAACTACAGATGAACTTCAAAAAATACGATAGCATTTTTTGTACCGATTCCGTAGGAAACGGTTTTTTTGGATTCCCGTGTCTGTGTGTCAAGCACTTCACAGCTCAAACCAAGAGTCGGAGTCCCATGAGTCGTACGTCACTAATCTCCCCAGGACCTGGAGATTTTGGGGAAAATCCGACTTCCGATCCTGGCTACTTCCGGTTTTGTGTGGCCACCCGCCGGATCGGGAAAATAGTGGTACAAAACATTGGACAAATGTTTCACTGATGATGACCCGTTAACGGCGCAGAAACTAGTTTGTTTTAATTGTAAATATTTGTTTTTTAACTTTTAACTAATTTTATTTAGACTTGTGTGTTGGCTATATTTAAGAATTTCAAAAAATTTTAACACACGTAAAAAACTTTTTTTTAACATTGGACAAAATTGTGGCCTATCTAAACTTAATCGATTATGCTGAGAACGAATGTGATAGCCTCTACCCAATGTGGTCATTTACTGAGAGTCGCCCGAATGGTGCAAAATGGGAGGTCTGGGCATACTAAATAAACTAAGTGTGGGCATCGCTTGAAATCGTACTTGAATTACAACGGCAATTATCGCGTGGTTTTGTATTCACTATAAAACTGTGAATTGACTTGTTGAATTTTGGAAAAAAAAACAACAAAACAAAACAAAACATTTCTTCTTCCCTTTATCTGCTAGGAATGTCTCTCGATACGAATAATGAAAAGAGGAAAACAAAAAAAGAGATACAGAAGAAAACTTTAAAAAAAAGATTTTTTTTTTTTTTAATTTAAAATGATAAAAATTCCTTGTCTTATCTTTTAGGGATATTTTTCAGTAACGTTTTATAACTAAAACTGAACCTCCGAAAGGATGTGAGAGCTACGATAAGTTACATCAAAATAAAGTAATGCATCGCCGTAAAATTCGTAGAATCTGTAATATTGTATGAAACGATACTAAAAAGGTTTCACTTTCCAAACGGGATATAAATAAAACAAAGAGCTTTCATCTTCTAGTTTTGTATAAATGTACTACTTGATATACGGAATGCACGAGTGACAGTAAAATGTCACTACCAACGCTACCGCAATGGAAGCTTTTGGTGGGCAGAGATTGTTTAATGGATTCTTTCTTCTATTCGGGAGACTGGTCGATCTCTTGTTCAAAGTACTTTTTCTTCGAACTTTTGTTTCTATGTTTTATTTGTCTTTTAAGTTGTACATCGGTTTCTTGTAGTTGGTAAAAATTTATATTAATATTTTGAATGGATCAAGATTTCCGCTGTCCTTCGGGGGCTCGTCAGCAACACCCCACCATCCTTACGTTGTTTAGACTCGCTCTTCATAATTTCTTTAAAAATTAAAAAAAAAAATAAAACAAAGCAATAATGCTGTAGTTAACAAACTATGAGGTGCAACCCTAAGAAGGAAAAGGATCAATAATGATTAAGGGTGACCAGATTTGTCCGACGTCAATCCAGGACATGAAACTTAAAACAGGACATGACGACTGAAAAAAACAACAACATAAAACCGCCATTTTGAAGGCACCTGCAGATACAGTACAAATAAAGCCGTCAATTGAGAATATAAATAAGCCGTCAATTGAGAATGCAAATAAGCCGTCAATTGGCGTGAAAGAGTTAAGGAAGATCCAGGATTTACATTATCTTAATCTTAATATGGACTGGCACTAGAAAAATTCACGTCAACTATTTACAAAACCCGTGACTATTTACAGAATCCGGGACATCTATGAAGCGGACACAATATCCGGACGTCTGGTCACTAAGAATGACTGAAAAAATATTTTCTTGATTTTCTTTTGCAATATTTAGATAACATTCTGTAATATTTTTAACGACGAAATGTTATTAATATATTTACTTAGCCTACGTTCAGTGCAACTGCAATTTGAATTGAATTCTCAGCTTTATTATAGCATCACAAACCGTAATGATAATACATAACAATGTGAATATCCGATTCATCACTAGTACCCCAGGTAATAATTAAGCGTGCATAGTACTTACAGCGTTTAAGTCAAATATTACGACGTTTCTTCTACAGCTCAATTATGAAATTTCATCGAAATCTATTCGCAAAGACAAGAGTACGGTCGTTTTCTCTGAAAATGCGCTTAAAAACATTCGTATTGTTAACCAATAGAGACCCTACAATCACAAGTGAAATCCTACGACAGCTGTTTCGCGGTTTTTAGCGCTCATCAGCCAGAATCAGTCAACTACAAGTTTGCCGCACAGTGACAAAAGATTTCAAACTAATCAAAGCTCAAATAAATAACTTAAATATCAAAATGTCTAAGGAAGATTGCAAAAAAGTACTGAACTAATATGATAACAAATAAAAAACTGTCAAAGACAACAAAACTTAACGACAATATTACAGTAAGATGATAGAGGTGGAATGAACACATTCTTCAATGGACGAAAACGCAAGAAACAGTTTAAGTGTGTGTCGTCACAAACCACGTGACATGACGTCACAGTTCAAAGAGCCGGCTGCTATAGAAGCTATGGTATAACAGAGTACTAAAGCAAGCGCTTGTTTGTCGTGTAGTTTCCATGAGAAGATGACAAAAAAAAAAAAAAAAATCTGAGAGCAAGAAAGCACAACTTATGGTGGTGTGCACCAAGCTTATGTTAAAATAGAGGATTGTTAAAACCTCCACTTAACCTACATTATTTTGCTGTTCACCAGTCCCTAAATCGCTATCGAATCACTAAAATTTAACAGCCCAAGTTTCTTCCGTTAAATCATTACTCAGAGGATATTCCTATTATTTCTAGTAAATGATATTTTTTTTAATTGATTCGCCCATTTAATTCATGCTTGAATGCTAGCGTAAAAATACAGCGTAGAAATTTTTATTTGTCCGAATAAAATAAGGCTTACAGATCACTCAGTCTGTGTGTGTGTGTGTGTATGACCCTTTTTTAGTCCCAAGAACTTTTGGATCTTTCTGAAACTTAGTATGCCCATTTATGCATTAGAGACGATATAACCATTACAATAGAAATCCTTGTCCATAATAACCGCAAATAGAAAAGCACTGGAATGTAAACAATGGATAATTGATTCAGAATGGCAATTTGTTTATTCTGGTGCTGTCTTTTGTTTTCGTTTTTATTGCTTTGTACTCTAAACAATGCATTTCCATGTTTGTTTGTTTTTTTATTTGTAATGCAATGTTTTAAACAACGAATTTTAATCTCCTTTTAGCTAATCCATTTGATATTTTTAAAATTTATCCCAATTCGACAACTTCAGTAATGCCCATTAAATTAGTCTATTTATTTTTTTTTTTCCAGAAATTGAAAAACCTGAATAAATTTTTGTTTGTAATCAGAAGATATTAGAATTTGAAATAAATGTAGTTTTTTTTGGTTTTTGTCATTTTCGTTTAAAAAAAAAAAAAGAAACATAAGAATCACACTTTAAGGAAAGCATGTTCTAAGTTCTTCAAACTTCTTGGTTGTTGTTGTTTTTTTTGGTTTCTTTTTTCATAAATTTTTTTGAAGGATGCCACTATCCTTTCTACAACACACATAAAAATAATCCCTCAACTTTACGCTTAACTTTTTGGACAGTAGAGAACGGCAGAGAACCGTAACTTTCTCTACGCGGGAATCGAAACTCCCCTGGGAGCACTTAATCCACGAGTTACAGAGATTTAAAATTTTTACGGCTCGTCTTCGTGGCGTGTAAAATACGCCGCTCCACCCCCGTAAAGAACAACGAGTTACAACTGGTTACGAAGTGTTCTTCGCTTTTCGATTGTTTTCCGGTGAAAGATAAACCGGTCACGAGTAACTCTACCTTCCCAAGTGTGCGTTTCTGTTGGGACACTTGTCTCCGGTTACGACCCGAGCGTAGAACAACAGAAAATGGACACTGGTCCACAGCTGCCAGCAAACATCACTCAAGGTTTTTTTTTTTTTTTTTTTTTTTTATATATATTTATTATTATTATTACTATACACTTTTATTCTAACATTTTGAAACACAATCAGAGATATGATACCCAAAAACACCAATAAAACATTAAAATCTCTGACTGGAACCTTTAGTTGATACAAGTTTCAGCCAGAAACCCACCAGATATCTATCTGCGCAGTACGTATAATGTTCCAAGCAGCGCTGTTTTCTGCAGTTCTGATGTTGTTATTTCAGACAACCGCAATCGGTTCAAATAGTTCGTAAAATTTTTCGAAATTATTCGAAGTGCCCCAATGATGATGGGTTTCACTGTCGTGTTTTTCATCCAAAGTCGTGTTGTTTCAATTGCCAAATCCCTGTATTTTGTAATTTTATCCAGTTCTTTGTTTTCAATTCTTGCATCTCCAGGGATTGCATTGTCAATTATGTAGATATGTCTGTTTGTTATCACTGTTATCTGCGTATTGTTCGTTTTCGAAAGCCAGAACCGCCACTGGCGGACGATTTTACTCCGCAGAGGGGTGATACGCTGAGATGGGCACTTTCCCAAGACCGGTTACCCCCCCCCGGTCCCCACAAATAAAAAAACAATAATTTTCCATAATTCTTTCCCGAAAAGCGCAAATAGAACACAACTACTAGTAAACTAACACTGCTAAAAAGTAAACATCCCCTCTTTGTTTCTCCTCACCCCTATTTTGATGAAATCGAAGGAAACTGGTCACATGCGCAAAAGCGCTGAAGATTCTCATAAACAAAACCGAACAGTATTACGATCCAGATGTTGTTATTATTATTATTATTATTTGATTGCTTAATAAACATCATTATTACCATTATTTGGCCAACATTCCTACGAAAGTGAGGCTTACCAAATTAGTCAGTCTGAGTGCGTATATACGTATAAGTCTACCTTAATAACTTTTGAACCGCTGGATGGAACTTCTTCAAACATGACATGCCTGTTGAAAGGCGTGAGGCTATCTAACTTTTATAGTTGAAATGTTTCCCGTATGGGTCTTTGTCGAGAAATGAGCGCGTAAAGGTGACAGAGATTCCCGTAGGTCGGTATTAGAACCTAACCATTGGATTTCTAACAATGAATATTACTCCTCCTTTTAATCTTCTTAACAACTGCGCGAGCTTTGATGTTGAAATTAATCAGATTTTAAACAATTTAAGTAAACAATTGCGAAATATGTTTCAGAAAAAAAAAATGGAAAAATTTCGTCTGTCTTTATTCAGGACGTATTGTAATTGACTGAGAAATCGAAATGGTAAGATTACGTTAAAACGGCAGGACGGATTTCCATAAAATTCAATACGATGCTTATTCATGGTCCAACTTAAAAAATGAACACAATTATTTCGGTTCCACCCCCATCCTTACTCCTAAAAATTGACTCCCACCCAGGCGTTGCATGCTTTCTGCGCGATGAATAGCGGAAGTATCCCAAGTTGAAAAATACACGGAGACTTGTAGTTTGTATTATTTTGCGAAAAAATTGTTGTTTTTAAAACAACAAATAAAAAAAAAAAAGTCTATAAGAACTTGAAAAAAATATAAAACAATACACACACACAGGATATGCAAATAAATAAGGCTTCCGTGACAGTCGTTTTTTTCTTTTGATTCGAGCAGGGCCAGCCAGTTATTTATTTACACGTCCTTCACGGTACCGCATTCCTTAAAGAACGATGTGGTTCCAATCAATGTAATGACGTATCTACTAAATTAAAAAGGATTTAAGGCTACGTGATCACTAGCGTCAATACACACGGGTTATTAAAGTTTTGACGTAGTTTCTAATTGACAGAGCAAATAGTTCAGGGAAGTAGAAGTACACCGGAGCAATTAATATATATATATATATATATATATATAAGCAGAAAACTTACATAGTGATTAGAAAACCAATCACAGTGCTTCGCAATGGCTTCTGAGTCACCTTTACTTTAGAACAGACTAAGGCTGCGCGGTTGGCGATGTCGCTAAGACATTGGCCTCTCACCTCTGAGTCCCGGGGTCGGTTCTCATGTCGGTTTCGTTGATGGTGGCGATCCGCGCTGGGCAGGTTTTCCCGGGGTTCTCCCGTTTCCCCTGCATTTCTCACACCATCCCTTCTCAGTCTTTCTTTCAGGTCGACGTGCTCGGCAGTCATGCCACCCACTTTCAATTAATCTAATCTAATCCCTCAGATAGACTTTTCCCTCAGTATTTCATGTGTACTTTTATACTTAATTTGTTACATTTTAATTCAGAAATGAATATAATGTAATTTTGGCTATTTTAATTTATTGTTCAGTGGTATTTACTGCTAATGATTTGGCAAATCTTACGTAAGCACAAAGGGGAGGGGGTATCTGTTTATTTTGCTTACAGGGGTGGGTGGGTCTAAATAGACTAAAAATGTGATTACGTAATACTTGAACGGCTCCCCTTTCTGGAAAAAAAAAAAATTAGTCTCTAAATATTTACTTTCCTGAATTGATTTTAATCATACTACAGATCGCACAGACATTTAAAGTTTAGTAAGTGGGTTATATCAACGCCATCTTAAAATCTTGTTTTCAAGATGGCGTTGGTTATATACGTCTAGCAGCGTGGACAGTTTAGTAGTTTACGGAATAATTCTATAAAGGAGGTTATATTTTTACTGGTTGGATCTATGACCCCGCTGGGGATTTTTCTTTTTGGTTGGATGATTTGCGATAAAAATATAATGTTCGTCAATGAAAAAAAAAGTTGAAAGGCACTAATATACAACATTACTACATTAAGTACCTCTATAATCCTATTTTTTTTTTATCCGCAGAAGATCGATGTATATGAAATTTCTAAAAACCACGTTCCTCACATAATATGAACATTTTTAGTTGTGAATCTTTTGGTTAAGGGTGAGATTTCTACAATATGAAAAGCGGACTCGAGACCAAAAAGTTGGATAACCACTGCAATAAATTGTAAACATTTCAATTATTCAAGTGTGATTCTCATTTTTATTCATTATTCGCAGCTATGTAATTAACAAAAACACGTAAAACAAACGATTATTTTTTACTGAAATTCAAGAATAATTATATTTTACAACATATTACAGTAAAGACAAAAAGAAAGTTTAAAAAATTACAGAAATTCAAAGATGTGCTTTGAATTCAAGAAAACATTAGTCTAAAATAATCAAGGGCAACAGGGGCTCCCGCGGAACTTTCAAATTTAATTGTAATTCATATAATTTACTTCTCGTAAGAGGATGAAGAGACATTTTAAAAATGATAAATTTTATTTAAGTTATTTTTTTTTTATTTCAATTCCTTTATAGAATTTTAAAGTGTAAAATACATTATTAAAATATTTTGTCCCCATTTCCCGGAAAAATTACGGGGGGGGGGGGGGAATGTATGTAAATACAAAATAAATTGAATTAATTTGAATAATCCACGATGTGACATGTTGAGATAGCTAGACAGATTTACGTTTTCGGTAAATGCCATTCAGTTATGTAATCTACTTCCTTACAGAAAGACCCGAGTTTCGACTTTTCTCATCATGTGAAGAACGACAACTTTTCGTGTTGAAATTAATTGCTTTCAATGAAAATTGAAAATTCTATAAACTTCGGAAAAAGAAAAAAAAAAAAAATGCTCTGCAAAATGTAAAACCAAACCCTGAGTTTTACGTTTCAGCTAAGGTCTTGCGATCAAAGGAGCTGAATTAGAGGACACGTAACGTCATCACTTATTAGTAAAACTTCCCCAAACTACATTTCATCGATATTGCACGTTAATATTAGATATCAATACGAATATGCTTTTAATAACTTTCTTTCGCTAAAAAAAAAAAGTGTGGGGGGGAGGTCGTTAAATTATTTTTTTTTCTCTATAATTTTGCTAATAATTCAGGATTTAGAATATATATGATTAAGGTTTCAGGGGGCCTCAGTAGGTTGCCAATTCAGATCCAATTTCGCTGAAATTCATTAGCCTTAAAATTGGTCTATTCCAATCATTTCAATGTTGTTTGCTGTTTCCATGGTAACGTACAGATCTCAATGAATAGTAATCAGTGAATTGCACTAAAATTAATTAACCAAGAGATCGATTGGATAAATAAAGGAACCACTGTATAGGTTAAACGGTTATGCGAAGATAAGGAAAAAAATATATATTCAAAAAGTGAAGGTTCAAACTCTTGAAAACCATGACCAAAAAATAACTAAATAATAGAATAGAATTTATTGGATATCGATTAGATGAGAACAACACAGAAAAAAAGATTAAACATTGTAGAAATGCAAAAGACTACAATAAAGTGATTTAAAATTTATACAATAAATAAATAAAATAAATAAATAAATAAATAAATAAACAAATAAATAAAAAAGTCTGGTTGACTGTAGACAGCTTATGTGATGGCGTACAAATCACGTGATATGACATCACAGTTCCAACAACCCGCTGCTGTGGAAGTTTTAAAATAGCCGAGTAGGCATTCGAGAAAAAAAAAAACAACCAAAAAAGTTATCTGAAAGTAGTTTTAAGGCTTCAAGAAAGCCCACCTTAAACATTATCTACCTTTTTTTTTTTTTTTCAGAACTTTAGGAAAAATGCCAATACGAAGCAAGGTGGGTTTTTTTTTTTCCAATATTTTTCAGGTTTATACCACCATACAACACTGCATCCAATAATCAAGAGCTGTGGGTTTGTGCGTTGTGTGCGAATAAAAAAATTACTTATACTTCCACAGTCCTACTTAACTTATTCCTTAGTTTCCCTACGTGAAATTAGAATTTTGCTATTGAAATTGAAATAACTTCACTATCCAAATCAACATGGCGCGTAGTAGCTGCTGTGAATTGTGTCAGATCTAACTTCGTCAGGCACATCAAGAAATAAGAAAACCCGATTCTTCTGTGCAGGAACACTTGAAACATCAACGAACTTCAAATATCACTTCAAATATCTCAAATATACCCCAGATTCACAACTTATTTTCAACACTGTAATAATATTACTTTATTTAATAGTGCTCTATTAAAATTCAAAGTATTTTTAAATATAGACTGTCCTTGACTTACGACGTATGAGGTGAACGACGGTTGCTACGTACGATGACCATCTCGATAATTCTACTACACAAGTAATTCTCTGTAAAACATGTTTGCTTGATTTTTTTCGAAGACACAGTCTTTTAACGGAGAATAAAAACTCAATGAAGATATGACTCGAAACAAGAGGCTCGAAAGAATTCAACATCTACTTTCCGTAAGATGTTATTTCTTCAGAATTCTACATTTTTTTTTTTTTTAATTGTAAAAAAAAAAAAAAAAAAAAAAAAACGATAAGCCTGTATTTATTCCCAAATTCTAATATCTGCGAATATAAACGCTACAGAAACTTCCAAATTTACTCAAATCGATTTAACTTTAGTCACATCAAACCACGTGCAAATTAATGGATTATCTAACAGGGAATTAAAATTCGCTGCTTAAGTAAATGATACATTAATTAAAAAAAAAAAAAAAATCACTGTTTAGATTCCAATGCTTTTCTATGGGAATTGTTGTCGCCTTCTCTCGACAAGGAACCACTTGAAAAAGATTTCAAATGTAAGTTACAAGTTAGATCGTTTCTAGTCCTTAAACATGTATACTAAGTTTCAGGAAGATCAATCCAGAAGTTCAAAAGTTATTAAGAGGAGGAGGGGACATGAACATTTACATATACACAGACACACACACATACAGACTGAGCGCCTCTGATGAGCCTCACTTTCTTAAGACAATAGATTAAATATTTAAACAGAAGTTAGTTATGCACGTATGGGACAATAATTGCAGTGCAGTAAGTGTATCAATAAGTAACAAAAAAAAAAAAAAAAAGCAGTGTTTTGCAATTCGACTATTCTCGCTTTATGACAGTCTGTAACTATTATGTCATAATGGTATGCCTGCAAATCGATAGGTTCATATGTGGGTATTTAGTGATCTCCGACTTACGATCATATAGACTTAAAAGATTGGGTCGCCGAAGTGGGAGATTACCTGTTATATAGATTATACAAAGCAAAGAAGGGAATTATCAGATATTTTCAGATTCACGGAGATTTATTTAAAGGTCAGGCAAGATAATGCCGTTCCGGCATAGCCTTGTGGTCAAGGCCACGGTCTTCCATGAGGCAGATGTGTCGGGACCAGGGTTCGAATCCCGCCGCCGGAATGGATATTTGAAAGAAAATTTCTGCTTCTTCGAATTTCCCTTCGGGTTTGAAGTCATTTCAAACTTACTGAGATGGCTTAGTGAGGACGGCAAATGGCTTACCCTCTCCGTGACTATTCCAGTATCTGGCTGTGGGTATAAACTGTATCGCCCAAAACACCTGGTCAGTGGGAGAGATTTCACCAGTTTCCTTACAGTTACTGGGTAAAGCCTTAGTCGAGCAATGGACTGATAAAAAAGGACGTTAATAAAAAAAACACATACAATAACCACGAGCAGAGTTTATGTAAATGTTACGAGTGTATCAAAAAACAACTCCTAGAAGAATTCCTAAGAACTCCTTTCTCTATCAAAAGTACCAATGCGATAATCACGGTTCTACAGTTCTAAGAAGTTCTTCAAAGAATCTAAGACCTACTTTCCTTGAAATGCTATTCTAATTTTTTTTATTATTTTTGCTTTAAAAGTCATGAAAACGAGAGAAACGAAGAGTCTACGTTTATTTACAATTGATCGCAAATGTGAAAAAGGTACTAAGTCAACTTTTGTACATTTTGAGTTAGGACTGAAAATGGGTTCAATTGTGTTCACCCCATGCATCATTTAAATGGGAACTAAATCAGGCTTTTCCAGAAGTCTCAGGAGGTCAAAAACTTGAATACTGCGTTACATTTTTTCATTATTCTTGCACTAGTGTTACATTGCCGTATGATACTATATATAACATACATATAACTTATATGATTAAGTTTGTACTAAAAAAAAATTGAAATAAAACATTTTATTTTAACTGCAAAATGCGACAATATAATTTCAAAACATGGAAAAAGGTACCTAAGTCACCCATAATCTGGAAAAAGGTATTAAGTCGAAATTTTTAATTATGTCTTTGTACATTTGCATACTGACCTAAAAATAAACAGATGACAGGCATGGGTCGGCTTCACAGTCGTTCACACCAATGGATTTTTAATTGCTGGCTCTAGTTTTGAATGTGGAAGGTTTTTTTGTGTTTTCTCAGTTTGGTATTTCTATGACTTAGTGCCTTTTTCATATTTGCGATTCAATTATAATATCCTCCGATTGCAAACAGTAAAAAAAAAAAATCCATTTTCTGAAAATAAAATGAATGAATAAATAAATAAATAGATCCGCAATATTTACTTAAATTGTGTAAATGGGATTCATTTTAATCATATCCAGGTATTTCCTATATCGGCCTTCGTGGATCATGGGGCGCCGAAGAAGTAGGCTCCTACGTTTCAGTAACCGTTGAGACTAGTCGGGATTAGGTGGTCAGACCAATGCTCGTCCGCCTTTACCCTCGGGACAAAGATCCGGTTACCATTTTTTTTTTTAATCGTATCAAACCGCGCGCAAATTAATGAATTAGCTAAAAATATTAATTGCCATTGTTTAAGATAGCCACAGAAAATCCACTGTTTATTTTCCAAATGCGTTTTCTATGTGAATTTTACTGCCTTTTCGCGCTAATGTCTTGACGAGGAATTTAATACATTATTATTAGTAGTAGCCGCTCCGGCGTGGTCGTGCGGTCTCAGGCGTCGGTCTGCCGTGAGGCCAGTGTGCTGGTGCCCAGGTTCAAATCCCGGTTGTGAGCATGGATGTTTCAATTTCCTTTCCTGTGTTGTAAAGCCTCTTCTTCACTTTCTCTTCGGTCTGACGTCATTCCGTAATGGCGTCCTGTAGAAGGCAACGGGAAACCACTCCAGTATCTGTTCCCAAGAATAAGTTACGGTTTCTCCTAGGGGTCGCCCTTCGGGGGTCACTAGGGTTCCGTGGACTTTCAACCAATCTTCGGATTGTATTACTGTGTATGTGTATTAGTAGTAGTAGTACTATTATACATTTGAAAAAGGATTTCGTATATAAAAGTTTTCTAGGCTTGAACCTTCAAATGTTTACACCAAGTTTCAGATGTATCTAGCGGTTCAAGTTATTAGGCGAGTACACACATAGTGACTGACTGATTTAATAAGCCCCATATTTCTAGGTAAGTAAGATATACATGTAGATAAGTACGCTAAGAAAAGTGAATGAATACCAGCCATCAATATATGTTTATATTTGTTAGGATATACTATTTATAACCATTCGAATTATAAATCAAATTTTGCTTACCATTGAAATAATAGCCAATAGGTAAGCACTAGCCCTGCTATTAAAAGGATTAATTTTGGGTTTAAAGTTAAATAAAGAAAAAAAACAAAAAAAAACAAAAAAAACAAAAAAAAACAGTGTTTGAGCATTTACTAACGTTTTAAATTTTAAATGTTAAAGGCTAATTCTGTTTTCGGGAAACTCTTCCACGCCGTATTTTTTAAATCCATACCTTAAAGAGATCGAAGGCATTTGAATATATAGAAAGCTAGACGACAGTGTGGTAGGTGTCCTTGAGATTCTGTCAGACCCAAGAAATAGCATCACTCGTAGGAAAGGACAAAGTATTTTTATAGAGTCATTAAATTCAAGAAGGACTGTTTCATTTACTTTCAGGCCTGTCTTAAGACACTCGTAAGAAGGAATCTAAAAGAGTAGTTTCTAAATTGATAAATTACGAGACCCTGGAAAGAACTAATATATATATATATTTTTTATTTAAAAAAATAAACAAAATAACAGTTATTTGTAATCACATTGTTTTACATTGTACATTTTGCTAATTTAAAAAAATGGTTTTCAAACTGCGGAGCGCGAAATACAATCAAGGAATGTTTTTATTTTCATGAACGATTATTTTGATAATAAATCTATATTAAAAAAGGGTGAAACAATGAAATTATTTAGCAATACTATTTATTATAAATCAAATAAACATTTGATTAAAACTCAAGCACAGTAGAATAAAAAAAAAAAAAGAATATGCCAAATTTTCGACGAGCACCAAATATTAAGAACCAATAAAATGGGGAACAATGACTGAAGCCAGTCCTAGCAATAACAAACTTATTACGACGTGGGTGTATGAGGACTACCTCCCCAAAAGTATATTGAATAGGCCAGAATTTCTTTCGTTTGTAATTTTTCAATTCGACGGCCGACTGATGGAGCCTTTCCCCACCTCCCCTTTCGAAATAAATCCTACATACCACCCCTGAATAAAAGGAAGTGATTAATATGCCTGCTTTTTATCAGGAAATACCTAAGATTCACTATGAATGACTTTTCATAAAATAAAATGTATTTTAAAATTGTATTACATTAAAAAATAAAAATGATTTGTCAACTTTGATATACCTGTATTATTTATTCACGAAAAAATGTAATTCCGTCAAATTAAGGGTTTCATTTTTACTAAAATCAACAGGGAGCGCACCCTATTTCGTTTATCATTAAAATTTCAGATTCCGAGGGTAAATAGTAGTTGAGACATATAGACATACAGACGGAGAGATTTATTTAGATTTTAAACGGCAATAACTTCATATAAACATAAAATATGCTTTAACATATTTTTTTTTCATAATCGCCCTATCGCAATTGTAGACTACATCTTAATCTACATAATTCAAAAATACGTAACATTACGTTTCGTCGGACTCCATATAATAAAAAAAAGTTATAAAAAAAATTAATTTCTCAAGATTAAAAAAAGAGAATGAGATATTGGAAGAAAAAAAATGTAGTTTATAAGAAACCTTGAAAAGGGGTCGTCCTTTAATTACGTGAGGTCAAAAGGGGGAGGGGGGGGTCCGGCAAAATCTCACCGAGGGGGAGGGTCAATGAAAATCTCACGTCAACTTTTACATTCAGAGAATATACGTATTATAATAGATTACAACATTTTGAACTTTTTTGATTTTTTGACTTTTTTGAAATCTCACGTGAGGGAGGTCCCACCACATCTCACCTAATCTCGCTAAGGGGGAAGGGGGGATGCAATTTTTTTAAAAAACACTTCACGTAATTAATGGACGGCCCCAAAGGTTGTAATAAATTAATAATAAAATTTTAATTTTGTAATAATAAATATGTGGGTTATACAATTCAAAAATTAGCTAGAAGAAAATATCAGATGCCAATAATCTTAAACATAAAGAAATGGACAACCATGAGCCAAATTTTAAAGAAATTAAAATAATAAGTAAGGCAAATAATATTTTATTCTCTCACACTTTAGGGGTTGTGGTTAGATAAGAATAATACCCACCTTTAATAACGGTATATCCAACCAAATGGTTGAAGTTTACGTTAGGAAAACTTGCAATAATGATTTAGCATCCGAAGAAGTCCTGGAGTAGGATGAAATATAATGTTACGTATTTTATTAAGATGCGTAATTGCGATATAAAATACGAAATTAAAAAAAAAAATTATCAAAATTAAAATATGTTTTAATCAAATCAAAAACTAGAATATTCGTAGCTGAACGTTATTTTTCCGGATTTTTTTTTTTTTTTTTGGCGTTATTTCTAAGAATGGTCACGAATTGAACAGGTAGGAAATTCCACTTCCTCCTCGTTCTCCTATTTCTCAGATGACGACAGGAGAAAATCCTCGAATAGCTGCAGCTAACAATGAAAACTGTCAAACGCCTGGAGAAGCCAGTTCCAAGTGTCTATCCTGAGCAAGGCCAGACTATACAAATTCTTTGGCAACTCACAAAGCACTCTCTTCACAGCTGATGCTCTTTTTTTTTTTTTTTAATGCGTATATATCAGAGACCCTATTAGGTAGACTCCTAGGAGACAAGACCCTTTTCCTCGTTCTCGTTTCGGTGTCTGTTCCAAAGAATACTTCTGACGAGAAACAACTCAATGACTGGACACTGGCATTTCTCAGTATCTTGGCAACATCTGAATCAAACGCCAGGAAATAGAATCACTGCATTGGCACATTTCAAACAAAAGAACACCCTTCTCGACTTAAAATTAAAGACGAAATAGCAAAAAAATAAAAAATTAAAATAAACGATAAACTATCCCAATGTTTATTATCCCAATAAATTTTCCGTGCGCAGCGGTTAAGGCGGGCGAACGTCGGATTAGCCTGCCGACCTTAACCTCGTTAGGCTGATGATTGCAGAAGCCTCTACCTCTTGTTTTTTTCTTTCGAGGATCTGGGCGTTATATTTTAGACAAATGCTTCCCAAACGTTGGATCGCGTTCCCCAGAGAGATCACGGGCGCTGTACTGGCGGAAAAAAAAAACGAAAAATGCCTGACAAAAAAAAATGTAAAAAAATGATTTCTTAGTAAAACATTCTCAAATGCGATTTACAAATCCTAGGGAGGAGATCAACCGATTGGGGGTATGCAGAAATAGCAGGGGCAGCTCAGACGGATTGAGAAACCCTGCTTTAACTTAACAATTTTCTTCAATTACTAAGTGAAAAGGATTTTTATTTTGTAATTCTCTTTATTATTTTTTTTTTAATGTAATCTTGTAATAACTCACTTTGCGGATACTTTCCATTCCTCGGTTTTTTTTTGCTTTTTTTCATTTCAAAGAGTGAGCCAAGTAGTTTAAGCGGTTGAGGTATTTGCCCTATTTGCCCTCAACTCGTTGCAGGGCCCATGTTCTATAACTGGTTCTTATTACCTGCAGAGGAACTTTAGGATTCACCCTCGAACTCTATGAATAGAATCGAACCTTTTTAATTTTTTTTTCTCAGCAGATTACTGCGGGTGAGCGCCGGCCTGGCCTCCCATCCTCTATTTCTTCTATGATTGGGCTTCTACTTCCTGTGCTGTTCCTCCCTATGACGTTAACATTGCCCTAGCTGAATGGGTAATTATCTCAGATAGAACAAGTTGTCCACATCTAGTTATCAATTACAGTAAAACCTCGTTAAGTCGTCACCCGGATAAGTCGTCGTTTTCCTATGGTCCCGACAAGGTCTCATACACAATAATGTAAAATAACCCTCTTTTACTCGTCACCAAATTTAATTCTACTCCGGATAACTCGTCACCCTCAAAAATGGCCAAAAGCATCTTTATTCTCAATTTTGCCTGCTATCTTTTCAGCCCCGCCCCTTCACTCTAAGAACTTTACGGGGAATTTTCACGTGGGAAATTTAATTGGGAAATTACACACTTCTCGCTGCGACTCTTGTCAAGTGTATTCGTTTTTCTTGACCGCTACTGAGTGTGATTTCAATTCATAGCGAGTAAGCCCCGCTATAAGGGCTATTTTTTTATCTTGCAATTTCGTGGTTCGATTACATTTGTAAAATGTCAGGGAAACGAAAACTTACCTCGTTATGTTTTAAAGAAAAAAACCCCACTTAATTGCACTTTTCGAAAAATCAAATGTTTCGAAAACAGCTTTTGCCAAAGAACATCGTATTCCCAGGACTAAATTAAACGATATTCTTTCATCGAAACAAGTAATTGAAGAAGCTGACTGCAGATAAAAGAAAGAGAATGAGGAAATCGAAGTATGACGAGATCGAGGAGGTTTTAGTTCGATGGCTAAAACAATGCCAGGTCGCAAATTGTGCCGATTTCTGCCTTGATTCTCAAAGAGAAAGTCATGGAAATTGCTAAGGAGTTGAACATTGAAGATTTTGGGGGCAGCAATGGTTGGCTGGAACGTTTCAAAGACAGGCATTGCCTTTCTTTTAAAACGATTATAATGTGGTAACTACAAAAAGTTTTTTTTTTTTTTTTTTTTTTTACTTTCCACTCATTTGCCTATATTGATTTCTGAAAATCTTGTTTTTCTCACCGAATCCTATAGAAATTCATGAAAATACTGTATTTCAGTGTTGTTGTTTTTTGTTTTGTTTTTTCAAAAATTCCCACTCCGCCTAAGTCGTCATTCCGCTTAAGTCGTCAAAAATGTTTGGTCCCTTGAATGACGACTTAACGAGGTTTTACTGTATATCTCTATTTCAAAATTACTTCTTGCAATCGTCCTGTCTCATTGGCTAATTTAGACACATGGTATTGTAGGTTCAAAAGATATTATAGCTCTGGTCGAACCTTTATAAAGTCTGAAATTAATGTATCGAAGAGAAAAAACAAAATAGTTTTAGAATAAAATAATAAATGAAAAGCATGTTAAACTGTACACCGCAACAGGCCATGCTGTCCCTGGGGTGCGCAAGAGGTTAGGCTCCCACGATTCTCGACCAACGGGACTAGATGAGGTCAGTCCGATGCTGGCCCGCTTTAACTCCCAAGTAAGGAACTCGATACTCATTGCGACAGAGGGCTGGGCGAACCCTAGGATCCGTTTGGAGAAGATTTAACCGTGAAAAAAAATCACTGTTATATACATATCCTGGGAAATTGAAATTTTAGACATACATTAAGGCTGCTATAAAGGAGATCCCTATTGATTTTGGTCTATATCCGAACATAAGAAGCTTGGAGCATAAAACCATACGATAATTATACAGTTGGCAAGCCAACTATATCTTTTATGCATATCTGTCTCTTTTAAGTATTTTAATCGTATCTTTCCCAAAAGTACGCCCGAAAATTAACAATGATTAATTATTATTATTATTATTTATAATACATTTATTTATTTTTTTTTTTCCAAAGTTATAAGTTATTCGAAGACGGAAGACGGCGCTGTAACGCTTGCAAATCGAATGTAAGGTGAAGCAGAGAAACGTGTCACCTTGAAGCAAAAACTGTGACAGCATTCGAAGCGGTAACGGTTTCTGTCGGTGGTCCTTGGCCGCGAGACCAATTCGTGTCCTGAGCAGACGGAGTTACGGTCCACTGTACATTCAAACGCGAAACTGGGTTGTCAACAAATTTCACGGTAAAACAATTTTTTTAGCAATCTTAACAAATGGCGGCAAAATTAACGAGGATACAACTTAGAACGTGATGCAGCTCGGAAATTAAAAATAGTGACTATGCAATGAATATTCGTATATGTCGCTACAAGGACAGTCTGACAAAAAAAAAAAAAAATACAAGGGAACTATAGATCTCGTGCCAAAATTTCGAATATTCTTGTAATTAGGTTTATTTTGGCTCGGTTATTATAGATCAAATTATTTTAAAAAATAAAAAATATCGAAAAATTTTATTCAAAAATAACTATTTTATATGACATGAAAGGCTTCAGCTTTAGTTACTGTCATTACGGCGCTATATTGACAACTAGCTGTACACGGCATACGTTGCAATGCCACTCAAAGAAAGAAAGTGTTTGTGTTTAATTCTGTTTATTGAAGTGCTTTTGGATACACAATATTTTTTGTTTTTCCGTCTGGTGCATACACGAATAAATCAGAAGGTTTCTGACGCGTGAGCAGGCCACATACAGATGTCCATGTGTTGTCCCTGTGCTTTGTTGATGGTCATTGCAAATGCGAGTCCCACCGGAAACTGCAAACGTTGAAACCGGAAATACACTCATTTGTTGAAATAACTCGCGCACCAGATATTGTAAAATGGTTCTACTAATTCAGAAACCTTCGCGGGCGTGTGCACAACAACTCACCAAAGTTTCATCGCAATCTGTTGAAAGATATAGGAACGGATACGGGACAAACAAACAAAGAAGAAACATTCATTTTTATACATTAAGATAAGCGTATAGGTAATTTTAGCTCCAAATTTTTAATCGACTTGTCCAATAAGTCCCAAAATTCTTGGGGATTTGATAGTGTATAATTTCCGGACGTTTAACATTTCACTTAACATTCAATTTCGTATGATGATGCACGCCATTACTGACAGACGGACGAATCATGGCCCTTTAAAACTTTCATTCTAAAATTTTCTTGTTCTAACTCCAAGAACGACTTTCGTCATTTCCTATGTTGCCAATTCATTTCTTCGCCTTTTTTTGCCAACACACAAAGAAAAACCTTTCGATCTTAAGTTGCGGCTTAAAATTTCCTCGCCAACTTCACCCTTGTTCTGTAATTTGAAAGGACAAATGTTTAAGGCCCACAATTATATTTTAAAATATATTTTATTTGTTAAAATGAAAAAAAAAAGCAAAGCTAAAACAAATATTTACTTTTTTTCTTTGTAAATAAATACCTAAAGGTTTTACGGTTGACTACACAAATCGAACTTTGCCCAGCCCCGTTCCTAAATCAAGCCACCGGATCAAACCGGAATGATCCAGTTTCTCTACGCTGTGTAAAAGAAGATATTGAATTTGATTTCTCATTATTTAAAGTTCATGTTTAACTGAAAAGAGGATTAGTTTTATTTTAACTCTCACCAAATTTCATTCAATCACATTCATTCCGCCCCCCCCCCCCCCTCGACTTGAACGATAAATAAAAATATTACTATAATTATAAACTGCCGCCCTATTTTATTCATGAAAATACTTTTATAAATGGGTATCAGATATAATTAAAAAATAACTAATTAAATGTATTTCAATAATATTTAACCACCTTCAATTTTTTTTTCTAATACCTGTCGGAGTTTTGTAATAATACTAATTTGATATGTAAAATGCAAATATAAAAGTGTTTTTTTTTTTTAGTTCTACAATCCTGAAAAGAATAGTGTGTCAATGATTATTAATTGCGGAAAATCCCAATAGGCCATTGTTTAATGTCAGGTTTTCGGTTAATAAAAAGATTATTTTTACATAACATAGCGTAAAAACACGCTTTTAAAATTAAAATTTTCAATTTTTTCCGGGGAAGGGCCCCCGGGACATCCCCCCTTCCCTTGCAAAGCCTTAAATCCGTCCCTGACTTTAGCCTATTTTCACTCTGTCTGTCTGTGTGTTTGCGCGCGCTACTAAGGACTTGAGAGGCACTGGATGGATCTTCTAAGAATGTTTGAGGAACTACTAACATTTTATTTGAAAATTTACAAAGAAAAAAAAAACCCACTTAGAAATGGAACAACGAAGTCCAACCTTTAAGTCAATTCTTAATTAATCCACTAATTCCGCATGCTTTCATGTGATGGAAATCAATCGGATTTAAACAATTTGAGTGAATAATATATGTAATCATCAGATAATGTTATAATTTTAAAGTAAACATAGCCTTTCCTTTTTTATGTGAGATTCTCCAAGAATTTCAACAACATTAAAAATTAAAAAAATTAAAAAAAAAAAAAAGAAAAGAAAATTAAATACAGTATTTTAAGACAGCTCGCTTTTATGTTCTTTTGTTTGAAGTTCTTCTTTATAAATATTTTCTTTTTTTGAAATCTCTTGAAAATAGCAAAATAAAAAGGCCAGTTAAAAGTAAGGATATGTGCTTTAAGAGAAAGGTAAATGGCTTAGGTAATTGACAAAGCTGAGTCTCTTAAGAAGTAACGGAGATCTTCAAATCAACGAAGATCCCCGTCTATGGAAACTTAAGGCCAGCCAATCCGATCGTGTGTGTGAAGCAACAGCCAATCAGAGAGCACTGACGTATTCCTAAGGATTTTCAAGATGGATAGCAAGTTCGGCCTGCGCCATTTTGTCCACCGCTTCGATTGAATCCAAAGCTATTATGAATTAAGTATCACAGTGAGGGGATAATCTTTCGGTAAAAACAATATTTTTACTGAAATAAATTAATTCTGTGCGTCAGAATGTGCAGATGTCAACTTTTTAGTGAGATTTTTCATTTCAACGAACATCAACGTCAGTGGAAACTTAACGCCAGCTGGTAAAGCGCGTGGATGTCGACGAAGACGGAACGGAACGTTACGAAGACGCTTCATAAACATAACGGAAGACCTTAATCCTGCGTTTAGCCCTTAATCCTGTTGTAATCTCTGAACAACTCTCTTTTTTACCTCTTATACTCGGCACGTTTTGTTTGTTTTTACTGTTTAGGCAAAGAACAGATGTCATAAATCTCGCGGCTCTCGTTGAGTCGTTGCGATATTCATAAGGTCCCCACCCCCACATTGATTTTGCTGTAATTTGTTTGTAGAAAGGATGTAATCACTTTTATTCGGTTCTGTCAAAAGGTTCAGAATAAATCACACGTAGAAATAAATAAAAGCATTCATCATTGTAAACTATTTTTTTTTTTTTTTCTGTTATCCAATTGTTTCCCTACAGCCTAAAATAAAAGGAAACTGGGAGGAATGAGGCTACGGGCTGGACTGCCTGAACGCATTTGCCTACATTGTGGAACTTGAATTAGCCTCGAACATCCCCAGAACGATTCATGCAGCAATCTAAAAGATATAAGTGGATTCTGGGTCTCTGCTAAGGCAAGGCAAGGCAAGGGACTGGAAAACACGGAAGACCAAGTGCCAAAGAGTGCAGCAAGGGAAATGACTTTGACAGATACAGGAATCTAGTCAGCCTTCAGCCACCACCAGGGCAGGTTATTGTCAAGGACCGAACAATCAAAAAGGCAAGGCGCTGGTCCATCATCTTTTTTTCGATATTTTTTTGTCACTTTGTGAATCCAAAGATTCTTTTATCAAAACGTAGCTTTTCTACCAGAACCCATTTATGGAGCGACTTTTTTAATGTAAAAATGTTACTTATTTATTTTGAAACTTTAAATGTGAATTTTTTTTTTTTGTCGACTCAGGCTTTCAATAAAAAAGAATAAACTGAAAAACACAATGAAGCATACAGTTTTTGATTACTTAAAGAAAAATTTCTTTTTCTCTCTGCCTCTTGTTTTTTTTTTTTTAGTGACCCGTGGAGCTATTAGAATTCCCGTGTCTGTCCCTGTGTGTGTAAGGTAATGCCTTCCATGGAGCTCGAACCGGGATCCGGAGCCCCATGAGTCACATTTCGTTCGTTCCGCATGGCTTGGAAGTTTAGGGAAAAAAATCCGACTTCCTGACCATCCCACTTCCGGTTTTAGATAGCCGTTAACTGGGTCAGGAAAATATGGTAAGTGGATAAAATTGGTGTCTACCTACACCAGAGTTGGCATTGACAAACTTACTAACGTAAGAGCCACGAAAAACCTTCAGATTTTGAGAGCAGCAAGACCATGAACCAATATTACACACACGTTATATTATTAAATCATTCACATTTTTTACAAATTTTATGTAGATGTTAAGAAATACATGTATATAATGATATAATTTCATATAAGTACCTGTAAACTGTTAATATATATATAAATACCAAATGTTTTCAAAATCCTGACTGATTACTGTTTTATTTATATTGAAGTACACAGTATACTATATAGCTAAACTCTTATTTAATACGGTAATAAATTAAGGAAACATCTCAGAAAGATTGCTAATCCGAAATTTCTTTAATCCCTTACTCGAATTAAATATACGATTTAAAATTCCTAAATATTTACCAGTCATGAACATTATATTTATGTTTCAATTCAATGGACTCTCAGTTTAAAACCCATAAATAAATAATTATAAAACTTGATTTTTTTTTTTATTTCCCTTTTGTATTAATTACAACCCAAGAAAGGTTAGATTACAGATTCTGCGAGTCGCACATTGTACGTGAAAAAGTCACATTTAACCCTCGAGCCGCGGTTTGGCCACCTCTGATCTATATTGACTCGACTATACGGAGAACGAATGTGATACCCTCGATAACAATAAGAATACATGAGAATGTATCCTAATCCCGAAAGATTTTGCGAGCCGCAGAAAGCAAACAAAGAGCCGTTTTTAGCCTACAGTATTTTTCAAAAAAGGAGGGTTTACCATATATGGTCATTATGTAGCGATCGATTTCGTCTGGAACAAACGTCATCAGTCATGACGTCATCAACTTGAACTCTGAGCAGTCAGTCCAAGATGGCGTCGTTTTGTGATCGCATAAGCGTGACCACGAAAGGACAAACTTTGCATAGCCAAGCAAGAGGATTAGTGTGAAACGTTTTTAATTACTTCAATACCTGTAACTGTAGAAAATGTAACAACCAGAATGTTTTCGTAATGTGTAAAAGAGTTAGTTACGACTTTTAGCAGTAGATGGCGCTGTAACGTCCTGGACACATCAATCCATAAGGAAATGACGTAAAAAAAAAGCTATTCTTTCATGAACTCAACTGTAGGAAAGTGAAGCTCATCAAATCACTCTGTCTGTCTGTGCGTATCCCTCTAAACCCTTTTGATCTGATGGATGAAAATTAAAATTTAATGGAAATTAAGCAATTTCAACAAAATGCAGTTTGAATTCATTTTTTCCATAACTCTAAAATTTTTACTGTTTTGTATTCAAGGGGATATTATAATTCAAATTCACTTTTGCTTTTTTCCAGATTAAAATAAATAAATAATAAATAAATGAATTTTAAGATGAACATTTTACGAAAAATAGATTCTTTCAGGCACCTCTTGTTATAGTTTCGACCTTACGCTACACTTGGCCTTTCTTCATGAAATCGTGAAAAGCAAGATTAAACATGTAAGAGAGAAGTTACAATATTAAAACAAAACATCAGAGGGTGTTTTAGCTACGACTTAAAGGCGTTTGTAGGCGTTGACTTATCACCTTCACGCGATGATTTCTCGTCAAGAATCTGGAAGAAGGAAAAAATAAACCAAAAGATAGGTAATTCGTCTTCAGTTCTTACATGTGCACGCCAAATTTCAAGACAACAAATTCAATAGCTTTATCAGGCGGTTCAAAAAATGTTTACAATTGGTCCGGTGGTAATCCATATGCAAAAGAATTCAAGTAAATAAATTCATCAGCCATTCAGGCCTAGCCTTGTGGTCAAAGCAACGATCTCCCACGAGACTGATGTGTCTGAGTTCGAATCCCGGAACCGGATTGGATGTTTCCTTTCTTTCCTTTGTTTTTCTGCTTCTTCTTATCTTTCTCTTCAGGTTCGAAGCCACATTGTAAAAAAAACAACACGGCTTCCTGAGGAAGGCAAGGGAAAATCACCTCAGTATTATTCCAATATGGCAAAACATTATGACTGCTGACGACGTTAAACCTGTCACGTGACAGAACACAAATAAATAAATAAATTTATCTTTGTTTTTTATTAATTAAAGTTAATCACAGTGTTACACATCTTGCCATCTTTTGCTACAACTCCTGTGAACATCGCGACGTCTTAAGTTTCGCTAATCTCATTTTAATCTTGCCATCATCTTCTATCATCTATAGACAATCACAATATTAGCTTCTAGTAATAAAAAAAATAACTATAAAAAAATAAAAAGGTAAAACAAATTTTTCGACTGCAAGATGATATTTTTATTTATGCTAGGAAGAAAACTTCCTTATTCTTTGCTATTTTTAAAACTGCAAGATCATTTTTTCAAAAGAATGTGTGGGTGCCTGCGGAAGTGAAAGGAACTCCGCAGTTCGAACGAAGTCTCAGAATAGGTTTCTGCGGTTGTAATCATGAAATTCAAGACATTCGGAATAAAAATCTACCTCCTAGTTTCCGAGAGCTAATTAAGACGCCAAAGCTGAGTGAACACGTTGCAATTTTTCGACACGGCCGACAGTTTTGCGCGCCATGATCAAGGGCGAGTGAGAGTCAGCGATTTTACATTACGCCTGCTAGTTATACTAGATATACGGCTCAGGTGTCTGTCGCACAGTAGAGGCTTAATATGTGGGTGAGCGGTCATATTTTAAGGAAGGGGGGTGGGTGGGTGAAAACAAAAATTATCGTATTCTTATTTGAAGTTGGACTACAGAGAAACATTACATCAAATTTAAATAAAATCCGCCCAGCCGTTTTGGCGTGATGTGGGGATAGAAACTGACAACCAAACAAGAAAAATGCTCAAATGGACCTTACATAGTTAATAAGTATATAAATATTTGATCTATTCAATATCAAATTACCACCAACAGGACGTTTCGACCAGAAGAAAACTATCTTCAGCTGAAAAACTGCCGAACAGAGACAGCAAAGAAAGGATTGTTTGTAGGTTTGTTTCCTTTATGCTCTACTTTCTTGCTCTTTTTATCCTTTCTTTGCTCTCTTTTGTTTGTTTGAGTTCAATATCATAACAAAGAAAAAAATTGATGATCTGGCAGACAGGTCTTTTGAGGTTCTTTTCTTGCATTAACCTTACACATTTCTATTAATTTTTTTGAAGCTGCTATCCACAAACCAGTAATTGCCACAACTTGAAAATTCCTTTCTGATCGCTCTGCGACTCAACACAACTCCTCATATAATATAATGGCTCAGTTAAATTACAGTAAAACCCCGATTATCCGAGTTTCCGCTTTAACCGAGCTATCAAATATTTCTAGGATTTTTTTTTCGCAAATTATTTTTCGTTCGTCTAGTCATATGGACCCCTACCTAAATCGGGGAATGGTTTCGACACCAACAATCCTAGGCTATCCTTAAAAAAATGCCGAAACATTGCTGCAGAAAAACGCCAAAGTAACGTAAAACAAAAAACAATGCAGGACTTTTTATTTTTAAGTAAAAGAACTCTTTCAATATGAATTGCATGTAATGTATCTGTATAACTTTTGTATTTGTTAAAATATACATTTAAACCTATAACGATTTATTTTATTTACAATTTTCGGTTTAACCGAGTTTTTCGGTTATCTGAGTTAGTCTTGATCCACATTAACTCGGATAATCGGGACTCTACTGTACCTGCCAATATATATATTTGAAGCAACATTACATGGTAAAAGAAAATACCTCACTCATTAGCAATTTACATCGATGAATTTCAAATTATATTAGTTTTCCTTTAAATTCGTAAAACTTACTTCTTTTTTTTAAATGATTCCTTTCCCGGAATAAGAAGATTGATAGTTAGTTCGTTCTTTTTTTTTAGTTAATAAATTATTTCTGTGGAGAAAAAGGAACACAACAACAACAGTGGTGCAAGAAGCCAATAAAGAAAGACTTGAGAGAGGAAACACAAAGTGGTATTTGTAGCATCAGGTATTCTACATGACCCAGATGCAAAAATCCAATAATGAGGGTAAGAAGGCAACAAGTACATAATATGAAAAAACACAAAATCGATTCCAGTAACATTAAAAAAAAAAAAAATAAGTATATCTCAAGTGCTTTTTTATTATTACAATCATTTGACAACATTTGTGTAGGAGAATCACCAATACAGTTGCTTATATATTTTTTTCTCTATTTTTTAACCTCGCATTTTTTTAAACTCTTCACTGATTTAATTTTAAAAATGTTAAATTTTTAAGGTATGTTAAAGAATCATTATGTATTCTGTAATTAAAATAGAATAAATACTGCTTTGTTATTGTGATTTTCCTTACAATTCTTGATATGTGTGAATTTTATTTTAAGAAAAAATTTCATGTGCCTGTCTTATCTTATTTTGTTTTGTTAAATTTTATTTTGTTGTTAATTCATTTTATAGTTTTGAATGTAATTTGTAAGTTAAATAAAAAAAAAAAAAATACTTTTGAAAGGAGAAAAAAGCTTATTTAGGTTCCACTAAAAAAAACCAAAAAAAAAAGGGGAATTTTCAATTTTTTTTAATGCAGTACTTTAAAAGAAGTTAAAACAACACAAATAATATTTTTGTAAACTCAACTTTAATGTGTGGAATAAATATTTACCAAAAACCGTACAAACTAATAAAAAATATCGCACACATTTAAAGAAATAATAAAAAACATATCGCCACCAAACAGGACGTTTCGATCTGCGGAAAACTACATGGTCATCTTCAGCTGAAAAACTGCCAAACAGAGACAGCAAGAAAAGGATTGTTTGTAGGTTTCCTTTATGCTCTCCTTTCCTGCTCTTTTTAGCCTTTCTTTGCTCTCTTTGTTTGGCAGTTTTCCGGTGAGGATGACCTTGAAGTTTTCCACTGGTCGAAACGCCCTATTTGATAATATGTTTTTCGTTTTTTTTTTTAAATGTGTCCGATGTTTTTTTAATTGATTGTACGGTTTTTGATAAATAACATTCTTATTATTCGACCTAACGAAAAGGATGTCGGATAGCTGAATTTTCGGAAAATGCGGAAACTAATTTTTCATTTATTTCTATTCATGCCAGAAACACAAATAATAACATTTATAAAAGATATGTAAATGAAAAAAAAATAATATAAATTATCGAAAGTGAACTAATAAAATGAAAGGAAGGGTATAAACACACACTACTGTATTTTCATTCAATATTTTTCAATCTTTTTGCCAATGGACATCTTGGTAACCCCCCCCCTTTCGTAATATTTTTGCAATTAGCTGAATAATATTGAACTAAGAAATAACTGCATCAAAATCCGACCTTTTCATTACAAGATTAAGTAGATAATGTGGTTCATGGATGACAATACACCCACAGCAGTCCCTTTTTTAGCGTTCAGAAATATGAATAAAATTAATCATTTATCTATCTATTAAAGTTTTAATTTTGTTTCAATTTTAGGTTCACCCCTTTTTTGCCGCTAGTTCTTATTTGATTGTAATCAAAAACAGGCAATTAAACAAGCGTTTAACGAAGAAATAAGACTTCTTTTTATCACTCGTTATGTCATTCTACGAAATCCAATTCAAATTAATGATACGTATAATCTTATTCTTATCTTGAACACTATCATGACCTCGATCTAATTTTTTTCCCTTCAACAACGGTTATCATTTTTCAATATCATATTTCTTCGCTCTGGTTTCTAAACTTCATAGCTTAGGGAGGAACTGCTGTAAATAAAGGGTTAAAAAGTAATCGAGAATTTACTTTGGACGCCATCTTTGAATTGAAGATGGACTGTGTATACATGGAAATAATTGAGAAGGGAGATGGAGATCAAAATAAATGGGCCTATGTTGCAAGTTTGACCCTAAAAAAGGAACGAAGCAAATTTGAAGGAAATAAGTCGAGTCGTTTTAACGATATGCGCATTTTTGATTTTTCAACAGACAAATGAACAAACAAGAGACGAAACATGTTCAAGAGGAATGGTAAAACTTCGTAAACCCTGTCAATAAATTGCGGCAGATTATCTAATACAATCCCCAAAACAAAGAACCCGGAAGTAAGGGAGAATTCCAGGGAAGCGGCAAATTTCTATTGTTGGTTTAATTCGTCCAATAATGGAATGTCAATTTGATAAAAAAAAAATGGCTTTTGAAAATTGTCTAGAAAACCCGTAACAGACTCAGTTAGTTAGAAATGGGAGCGTCATATCTTATATTAGAAACCCTACCACCTAAAATGGCACCGGCTTCCGGACAATCTAGCGTATGTTGAGCAGTAAAATCAGGGCCGCATTTCCGCCTAGGCCAAGAAGGCCCGGGCCTGGGGGCCCCGCCGTATTTCTTTTTTTTTTTGGTTGTAGATTCTCGGGATGAGGGAGCCGCAAATATCAAGTGCCTAGGGGCCCTGGGTGTTTAAGTCCGGCTCTGAATAAAATCGGCACTTTTCACAGGTTACTGTACCATCATTAGTTTAGCTAAAATAATAGGCCTAATCTTCAACAAAGCCAAACTAACGATTACCATTTATTATTACCATTTTACGGTTATAACTTAATTAGGAGAATTAAAGTAACGACTTTAATACGTCCTTGAGTAGATTTCAGTTTTTTGTAATGTGATCGCCATTAAAACTTCAGTTAAAATGCTAAGATCACTGGGTTCTTCTTTAAATACTTCCGTATTCCATAAATAACAAATAGAAGAGACTCAGAGGCAACCAGTCTTACGAACAGCCTCTTCAAAATAAAGTGCGTTAAGATTCCAAACGACAAATAAAAAAAATAAAAAAAACCTAATGTCTTCACCCATGCGAATTCCGGATCCAACGATGTATGTGGCTAGAAAAATAATCACGTTCTTTAAAGTCGACAAATAAACCACTCCGGAAAAAAAAAAAAAAAAAAAAAAAAGATTTATGGAAGCAATTAACTATTAGGGGTATTAATACATGAAGAACTCAATACCTACTTTCGAAAAATGTGAAGTTTTATTTTTTTTTTGTTTTTTTTTTTTTTTTTTTTTTTTACAGTAGGAAGAACGACAAGTCTTAGGTTTATTTTCAAATTCTAATAAAAACCGAACAAAATAAAAATTATGAAAAACCAAATAAATAAATAAATACTATAAAAAATCTCTTCATCATATATTAAATATATTTCTTCTTTAAATATGTAAATAAATAAATAAATAAATAAATAAATAAATAAATCACCATTATTATTTAAGTTGTCGAAACTTTTTGCCATATCAAGGACGTACTTCCCCCGTTCGGGCCTTTGTTGCGCCGAAGATCATGGCTACGAAATTTCACTGACCCACAGGACCAGCTGAGATTGGGAAGTCAGTCCAATGCTCGTCCGCCTTTTAAACCCGATCCTCATTTTACAGAGGGCCGGGTGAACCCTAGGATCCGTCTGAAATTACTTTAAAATTTCCTGTCTCCGGCAGGAATTGAACACCGGATTCCATAACCCACAGCCTAGAAGTGAGAATATTACTGAAGAAACACTTATAGCAAACCGCCTGTTAACTAACTGAGTAGTTAAAACAATGAAGTATTATTAATAGAAACTAGGCCATCCCCCTGTCTCTCCTGGTAAGTATGAGATAATCCAAGAAGAATCGATTCCAAGCGGTTATGGCAAAAAATGATATTTTATTCCTTTTTGAATGAACTCATTATTTGAGAGAGCGCGAACAAATACAATAAAAGTAGGATTGGCTAATGGAGGACCTGCAGTAGTATAATGGTTAGCGTTCCTCGGTTCAAATCCCATGCAAGGCGAAAAAAAAAATATATAAAATTTATGTAAAATAATATATATCAAATTTTATAATCTGACTTTCTCAGCAAGGGAAACTAATAATTAACAATTGCGCCGAACAGACAGACAGACAGAGAAATAAAAGGTTTTAGCAATAATATAGATTATGATAGATGTTCATTGTTTCGAGTTCCGCTTTTCTGGGAATTTCTGTAGTCTTCCCGCGCTAATTTCTCGACGAGGGCCCACTTGGGAAACTTTTCAAAATATAAAACTAAGATTCTCTGGTCCATAAATATCCGTACTATGTTTCCGGAAGAGCCGTCCAACGCTTCATAAATTATTAGGACGGGAGTGAGAAAAACACCCACAGACTAAGAGATTTGAAAAACAGGTTAAAAAAAATAATAATACGTGAGCAAGCATGAATAACATGAAATGAAAAAGCCTCAGCAAATCGGAAATTCTCCGGAACACACGGGGAAATGGGAAGCGCCGTTGGATCAAACACGCGGTTAAAACAAGAAGTGGGACAGAATAAAAAAAAAAAAAAGATGTCGATGCCTGCTGTCATGAAAAAAAATGCCGTTATCAGTTAAACACTCATCTACACAGAGCCATTTTTAGCAAATGTGAGGCCCCGTGCAATTTATGGGCCCTCGTTCCCATTACCTTAATACCTTACATCAATTTCCTAAAATCTATCTCTTATTAATTTGACTAAAATAGCGTATTTTTTTTCTAATTTCTTTAAGTTTTATTGTATCGAGGGAGCCCCCATCCCCAAACCCCAAATCGACCGAATCGGGGGTCTCGCTAACCCAGCCTAAAGGCGGCTCTGGATTCATTAATAATATATTATTAGTTATTTGAAATCGTTGTAGCATAGTGTATATTGATCATTTTTTATATCTCACAAATATTTTGAAGTACATACAAAACAGAGATACACGTTAAATCAAATAACTACGCCTGCGCTGTTGTCGATGGCTTGAACGGGTAGCAGTGCACGACTGAGGAAATGTGCTCAGTGGGTTGCCATCGGGATTACAATTTTGATATCAGATAACGATATAAATCAGCCGCTAGAGACAAAATGCAATTTGATAAAGCGCGGATAATCGAGAGAAGTGAATAATTAATTGGATCCTGCCGGTAATACACATGCAATCATCAATCCGTTATAATCATCCACAGCCACGCCATGAAGATATGACGGACGATTCGTGCTAGGGACCCGTCTAAGTATAACCCTTGGGGTCCACCAATCTCCTACGTGAAAGTATTACAAGATGTTGAAATTTTTAAGTTCTTCAATTTTATTAATATGAAAAATAATTATCAATTACAATCAGGGCCCCCACAAGGGGGGGGGGGGTCAGTTGGTCCCTCAGCACCGGGGCCCGGGCTGAGATTTACAGTATGTTTATAGTGTAGAACAGGGGTGGGCAAGACGATTTGGAGATTCCTTTTTCTTTTTAATTGTCGATTTGGAGATTCCGGTTTTTTTTTTTAGTCTTATGGTGACCGCGGCACTTGGAGTATACTTAAGGTAGCCCTTATCTTACAAAAGTCTGCCCACCCCTGCTGTAGAAGTATGAAATCGTGTGTTATTTTCGCGATATTTTTGGCTAAGAATTTAAGATTTTGTTTTAACATGGGGGGGGGGGAGCCCGGTATTACATTTGGTACCTGGGCCCGTAATTTGATGTGGGGGGGGGGGGGCCTGATTACAATTGAAGAACTGATAATTTCACTTCATTTGAAGTAGTTTTCATCTTCCATCTTATGACCACAAACGGTTTTACAATAAAAACATTATTTACTGAGCCAGAAAGCCTCACAATTCCATTCTAACAATTTTCTCCTTTTATTTTGTGTATGTATGTTTGTATGTGCATCACGTTAAAACGGATGGACGAATTTCCATGAAATTTGGTACGAGGCTTTTTTAGAGTTCAATTTCAATTTTTGGCCCATTCGTTTGGGTCTCGACCTCTCTCATCTCTCGAAACTGACCCCCTCGCTAAAACGGCTACACGGATTTCTTTACAATGTGATACGATCGTCCAGCTTAAAATATGATCACAATTATATTTGCTTTTCCTATCCCTTCCCGTACCTCTATAGTTTACAAAGTAGGTCTCCCAGCGCTCCATATTCACTTCTCAGTGCATGCGGTGGAAAGCTAAGCCTACACCTAACTATTTATTTTACAGAATCACCAAAAAAATCATTGTATGGATATCTACCTATAAAAAAAAAAGTTAATGATCCCACTGCAAGTTTAGGTGGCCCTTGAGGTCACCGGAATAAAGGGGCACCGGGAGTTGAGGTCGGGTGGTCACAGTCCGACGCTTGCCGGCCTTTAACCCCTGAATAAGAAATCGGATACTCATTCTTCAGAGGGCTGGGTAAACCCTAGGACCCGTTTGAAGTAGAAAAATCGATGTGGAAAAATCCCCGATCCCTGGAGATTGAACTAGGCTCCCTCTAGCCCGCAGTCAAGTGCATTACCACGTGGCTACCGGATCCACAGAGATATCTACTGCAGCAGAATGCGTTAAGTGACTTAATACGATGACGGATAATCGAAATTCTACTGTGTTTGTAATACATTTTATCAGTACCTGGCTATTGAAACAGTCGTAAGTAATGAGTTAGGTATAACAAAAGTACTTTTTAAATTTATATCCGTGGTACAGGGACGTTTGAAGTTAATGAGACAATATGTTGCGAACCACTGGTCTACATTAGTAAAATGCAGGATAAGATTTCCTAAGGGTAAGGATTATTAATAGAAGGACTTCGCTCCGGGACTTCAAAGTTCCTGTGCTTCTAATCGTCGAACAGGCAATTGTTAAGCAGAACTTCCAGTGGTGGTTGGCGGAGGTTTTAGAGGTACCTCGCGTAATCTTAAGAGCGCGTATTAAATTCGCTGGAGTGTACGTCTCTTAGAATTTTGACTCGCAGTTGATCCAGTTTCCCCGAAGTCATATTTAGTAATTTACTAGATTTTATCGATACCAAATTTCAATGCGATCGAGTCAATCTCGGTAGTTCTGTCCTTTCAAAACAGTGTCTGTTTTAAGCATAACTCAACTGCTAGTAGGTGGATTTTCGTGGAATTTTAAATACATTGCGTCCCACTGTCGTTCTTTCAGTGACCAACGCTCAACGCGACGAGACCATTGGCAGAGCGGTAGACAAAGAGAACTACATACAACGACGACGATCACGGGTTAATAAAAGCTGAAAACAAGTTTCTAACAGACAGAAAAGAATCGTAAAGGTTTAACTTCATGTCAGAATTCCAGATTAAATGATTGGGTTTCCCTGTACAGGTCAGATGTCGGATTCGTCTGTAAGAGTTCCAGGTACATTTGGATAAGTATGCATATACGTGTCCTCGAATTATGCAATATATATATCGAGGGTCCCAAGCCAAAAGGTTCTATATGCATTTCTGGTAAATTTTAGTTCTATGTGCTAAACGGTTTATTTTGGTGACTTCTGTCATGTGCCAGAAGGTCCTCTTTGAAAAACTATTTTTAGCCTGTCAGCTGATTGTTCCAAAAGGTTCTATTTTCACTTCTTTCAACTTTCTCTGTGCCGGAAAGTTCTATGTGCAAAAATTAGGCAAAACGCACATAGAACCTTTTGGCTTGAGACCATCGATATATACGTAGGCCAATTATTTTAAATTGCCGCCATACCCCGACTTGAGACACTTACTTCGCAGTTCCGATGCCTTAGCGATATGACATCACCTCTCGCATCGGCATTCCATCCGGCGCCACTGTCGTCAGTTTGCAATGCTAACCTTGTAAAGGATTAAACATTTTACACCAAACTTCACAGGGGAAACAAATGGCAGTCTATCATGCACTGCTTCGAATTACAACGAATTTCGCTTTACATCAGTGATCTGAAACCTAGCATGTCGTGAATGTGGGGTATGCCTGCATATACAAATTACAAACTGTATATATAGTGGGAAATATAAAATAACTAAGTACGTATTACAGCGTTTTGGATAGAAGCCACTGCTACTATGGTTACAATATAATAAGATTAATCAATAGTTCTATGCATAATAACAATAATACAGTATTGAGCTAAGCAAATAAATGAAAGACAAAAATCAGGAGTGGTAAACATAATTAAATATCAGTTACATAGTACTGGACTACCCTAACTTAGCATTATCCATTCAAGATGTGTGCAGTACTTTCTAAAAGTCCGCCGTTACAGCGACGACACGGTTCTCACAATTGCTGCAAATTTTCTGCAAAGTCCGGGAAAGTTTTCATGAAGAAACTACCTGCACGCCACGGATATATGTCAGAAAGCATATGTACCAAGAGATGGCCGTTTTTCTCGTTTGTTGTTATGGTTCGTGGACGTCCCGTGCACCCTTTACGCTGTGTCAGCACATTACCTGTCCGTCGGAATTTTTGGATGACGTCAAGAATCACACTGTGACCTGGGGCACGTTTCCCCATAACATAAGTTGAAACCACTCCTTCACATATGCAAGAGTGGGTCCGTCTTTTCTTCCTACAGTTCAGTTCATGAAAGAAGAGCTTTTGATGATGTAATTTCCTTATAGATTGATGTTTCCAGATGTAACAGCGCCACCTGTTGCTAAAATCCGTAACTAAATCAGTTAGTTACACTGACTGCTCGGAGGTCAAGTTGATGACGTCATGACTGGTGACGTGTTTCAGACAAAATCAATCGTACGTAATGACCATATATGGCAAACCCTTCTTTTTTGAAAAATACTGTAGATCGTACAAACGGTAGGTAGGATTCGACTACAAATACATTTTCCTTCTGTGCTCTGAAGCAGTATTGTCTCGACTGATTCAAAACCTATAATACTAGTTACTATACAGTTTCTATTCAAGTAGACGGTGAGGTCGGACACGCCCTATTATCCAGTAGGGTTTTATCTATTGTTGTTTTGCCCAATACTGTACCTCCTTCCTGATTTTCAAAGCCTCTCTAGTTCAACTTTCGTGAGCCTCTGTATCATCTAGAAGAGACCTAAGTTGGGGAGATTGAATCAAACGTTATAAATCGGGGTGTGATCATTAAAAATGTAAAAGGTACGTCACAGCGAGGGTGAGTCATGGGGGGGGGGGGGGGGAGAAATAGGCTGAATTAGCAAATTCACAGGCTTGGATCACTTTTCGACGTTATAAAAACACTGGAAGAGATCTAAGTTTAGATAAGAAGTACTGCCTCCCAAACTGATCTAAAAATATTGACCGTTTCGAAAAAGTTGTCTTATATACAGGGTGATTCAAAATTCCATGTACGAACATTAAAGATAGGTTCTACTCAAGTAAGACAAACAGAAAATAATTCAAATAAACATGGATCCGGAAATTAATAGTTTTCGCGAAATACGTAGTTTTCACTATTCAATGTACGGTTCTTTGATGGCACAGTATGATGCGATAAAACATATTTCAAAATATTCATAAATTAAAACAGATATAAAAATAGGGAAAGAGTGATTTAATAAAAGGTGTTGAAAAAACAAACAGAAAGAAAAAAAACAACAACAACAACAACAATTAATTGGGCCCTGAAATGACCAACCATACATTGAATAATGAAAAGTACGTATTTAGTGAAGACTATTCATTTCCGGGCCCATTAATTGTTTTTTTGATTTTGTTTTTTCCTAATATCGTTTATTAAATCACTTTTTCCCTATTTTATATATCTGTGTTTTATGAATATTTTGAAATACATTTTATCGCATCATACTGTGACAACAACAACAATAATAAAATTAAAAAAAAATAAACACATGCATTGAATAATGAAAACTATTCAATGTTCTTTTTTACGTGCTCAATATATTTAAAAATCCAATGAGACATAGAAGCACAATTACATTAAAAAAGTTCAACACATTAATATCAGGGGGACAGGAAAGTAATGACGTTTCTGCGCATGGCAATATTTGTTTACTATTTATCAGCTCATTGTGTACTTCAAAAACGTGTCAAAGACATTTTAAGGTTAAAGTGACTTGTTTACTTGTAAAAAATTAATTTTTTCCTTTTTTTTTTTTTTTGATGAAATGGCCAGCCAAATACCAGAAGAGGCACACGGCAGGCATTGTATGCTTTTTTGAGTTTCACAAAGATAGTAACGCAACAGTTACTATCAAAAACAGTTGCGATTTTTATCCAAGTGCATTAGACGTTCGTATATGCCAAAGACGGTTTTTTAAGTTCAGTTCCGGTAATTTTGATCTTTCCGACTCGTATCGATCAGGAAGACGAACAACTTTAGACAATAGCGTGTTGAGGGCAGAATTTTGGAAGCAAATCCGTGTCAGACAATCGAGGAACTGTCAAACACTCTTAACCAACCTTGGTCGACTATCCAAGAACATTTACAGCAGATTGGTAAAGTAAGCAGAGCAGGTGTTTGGGTCCCCCATAATCTGTTCAAACGACACAAAGGTAACCAGATGCAACTTATTGCTTCAACGGCACGATACAGAAGCGTTTTTTGATCGCTTGATCACTGGAGATGAAAAATGGGCCCTCTGTGACAATCCAAAACACAAAAGGTAGTGGCTCTCTCCGAATAAATTGCCACGAACTGCTAAGCCAGGTTTCATCCCAAAAAAAGGTGCTTTTGTGTGTTTGGTGGAGTATTCGCGGAATTGTTCATTTTGAAGTGCTGAAACCTGGACAAACTGTGAATGCAGACCTTTACTGTGAACAATAGACCACTTGAGGATAGGCGGGGCTTCAAAGTTCCAAAATATCCCACAAGGCTACTGCTTGGCTTGTGGGATCAACAAAGCCACGTGCTTCGTTTCAACCCTAGTAGATATCGAGGCTGAACTAAAAGATTTGATTTGGATGCAACGATAGTAAACCTTCCAAAATTTTCAGATTGGATGTAGAGTTGATTATCGCCTATTGAAGAAGACGACAGCAATATATTATCAAAGAAGGATATAATTTAATGGACCACTTGAGGATAGGCAGGGCTTCGTAGTTACAACATATCCCACCAGGCTACTGCTTCGCATGTGGGATAAACAAAGCCGTATGCTTTGTTTTAACCGGTGTAGATATAGAAGAAATATTATATTAAAGAAGGATATTCCAAGCGTTTTTACAGAATTATTACAATAAAGATCTGCATACTACTGAACCATCCGTCTTGAAATATCAAAATCGACGATTTTTAAGTACTTCACACAAAGTTATATATTTGTTTATCCCACAAGGTCTCGCCGCATGTGGGATACACGTAATACGTGACATCGATAGGGGCGTAAACCTCAAGTGGTCCATTGGATCGAGTAAATCAATCTTTAATTGAAAAGTTCCAGGGTTGTCAACAGAAAAGGCGGTATTATACTGCAACACGATAATGCAAGACCGCACTGCGCAAGACGAACCCTGGAAAAAATTAATGAATTGGGGTGGGAGGTACTGCCTCACCCATCCTACTCGCCCGACATTGCACCATCGGATATCCATTTATTCCTATCGCTACAACACTTTCTACGTGACAAAAAATTTGAAAATTTGGATATATCAAAAATGCCATCTCCAGAAATTTGCTCAAAAACCAATTGATTTTTATCGATCCGGCATTGAAAATTTGCACACTAGAAAGCAAAAGGTTGTTGATAACGAGGGTGATCACATCATTGATTAAAAATAAAAACTTATTTATTTAAAAATTTATTTGTTTGAATTTAATATAAAAAAAACGACATTACTTTCCGGTTCCCCTGATATATTAAAAATACTATGACGTTTCTGAATTCCGGTCCGAATTTTTTCATCAGATGCCATCGGAAACGAACGAGTAAAATATACAAATTATATTAGATATATCCACAGCTGACTATTGCATTGAGGGGACTGTGCATGCGTCAATGGGATCAATTCTGAGAACTGTGGGGTATGCGGATGGAGATAAAAATTATGCTAATATTTGAATTTAGATCATAAACAAGTGTTTATTTTTAAAAAATCTGTCCTGCTATTTTAGCGAAGGATTTCAATGGGATCTTAGAGATGTGGGAGGGATGGAAACCAAAATAGATGTGCCTATGTTGTAAATGTTGGACTTTAATAACTAAGTACCAATTTTTGGCCGTACGATTGGCGGTGTCATTAAAACATTGGCGTTGTCACTAAGACGGGTTTCGGTTCTCAGATGGGTTTCGTGATTGCGGACGATCCTAGCTGGGCAGGTTTTTCTCGGGGTTCTCCCGTTTCCCCTGCACTTCTCCCACCATTCTTTCTCCGTCTTTCCTCATTTCCGTGGGACAGTACAATAGACCTACAGGTCGTGGTGCTTGGCTTCCCTGCCACCCACAATCAATCAATAAAATACCATTTTTTTCTGAAAATCATTCAGCAGTTTTAGCGTGATGGTTGTGTAAACAGACGAAAGAACAAACAAGAGAAGAAACAAACTCAAGTGGAACAGTAAATAAACCAAAACCTTCTCAGTAAATAAATAAAAAGAAGTCTACAAAATTTCGCCGGAGAGGGGGTCAAATGGCGAGGGAAAGGATCCTCTGTAACTGGCCATCCAACCAAAAAAAAAAAACCCCCAAAATAAAGGAAAGCACATTCTATACATTTCGAGATTTCGTGGGGGTAAGTAATAGGACCCGCCCTGCTTACACGATCATAAACACATACTTAAATATTATCTTTAGTAAATATTTTGTCTACTGGCATCCCTCCAACAGATAAAAGAAGTTCTATATAAAATACAACGGAATTTCACGATCAGAATATGTGTGACTTCCACTTCGCACGGATGAATGACTCATTTATTTATTAACTCCAACGAAAAATCAATCAGGACATGCAAGATTCATGTAACAATGCATATCTCATCGGTCGTCAACTTTAATTAGTCAATGTGCAATGCTTCTGATCATCTTATATTGATAACCAATGGCTTCTCCAAAATGATATTTTTTTTTCCTCCCTCTATTTTGGGGAAATGATCAATGGTCAATCACTTATAGATCTGATAATTTCCACTATCAAATAAGCTGAATACATGTCGCTGATAAGTGATAACAATCACGAAACTGTTGTAAAAAAAATGACTCCCTAAATCAATATCTAAACACTAAAATAAATAATTATCTCACCTTTTTATTTTTATTCCGCGTCTGATACACCGTCATGAAATCCTCTGTACCCTACTGTGCAAGCGCTTCATTTAGCCACAATTGCTTCAGACCAAAACCTGTGATCACCTCTTTCAAAACTCCTAAGTTTCAACTGTCAACAGATTAGATTACCGCTATTTAAATACTATCCCTGGCCTCGATGACTTCAATCACATGGCACTGATAAAACCCAAAAGCCGGAAAAAGGACCACGATTAGTGTTCCACCGATAAAATTGAATTAAAGTGATAGAAATTCTTAACTGATAAGAATGCTTCCATATTTCAGAGAAATCCGACATTCGCCGTTAAGCTAATTTTGACTCTTCCAATAGAAAACATCTTTGTTTTCAACGACCCCCGTAGGGAGGAGCTAATAGGATTACCCAGACATACTAAATGAACTCAATGCGACCATCGCTTGAAATTGTATTCGACCCTTCAATTACAGTGACTTGAATAAATGAGTTTTGCGCGCCAGTATTAAAGTAGTGCCACTTTTATACTGAACAACCCAAGAGTTCAGTGGACTGTAAACTCTGCGGAGTCGCTTATAGTTTTCGGTTCATTACAAAACTGAACTGACTGATTTTTTAATTTTATGCAAAATGTCATTTTTTTTTTTTTTTTCATTATTTTCCATAATGTGATTTTGCAAAAGAGTAAAACAAGACTAATAATAAATTTACTAAAACCGCACAATCTGTATCACTAAAATCTTTTATTTCTCTGTCTGTCTGTCCAGCGCAATTGTTAATTATTAGTTTCCCTTGCTGAAAAAGTCAGATTACAAAATTTTCTTTTTTTTTTTTTTTCGCCTTGCCGAGGACCTTCGTCCTCACAGTCAGGAACGCTAACTATTGTACCCCAATATCCAATCCTACTTTTATTTTATTTGTTCGCGCGCTATCAAATAATGAGTTCATTCAAAAAGGAATAAAATAAAGCTTGGAATCGATTGTTCTTAGATTATCTCATACTTAGCATGGGGAGACAGAGAGATGGCCTAGCACATATAAAAAAACTGTTTAATAAAATGACATGTTTCGAGAAGCCCGAAGTGAACGGCTCTCTTCCCCAGATACAAAACACAAACGTTTTATAGTTGGTGAAGTATTGGTCATTTTATTATTGTTTCTTCCCGCACGTTAATAATCTTCATTAAAACAAGGCTTTTTTTTTTAGAACGCTAAAATTTGCAGCACGCTAAAACAGCTGGGCGGATTTTCTTAAAAGTTTACCACGATGCTTATTTAGGGCCCAACTTAAAACAAAGGTCCTTTTATTTTGGACGCCACCCTTCCAAAAAGACCCCTGAAAACCCTCTCTACTACAGCTGGACAAATTTCATCAAACTTTGTTTATTTAAAAATCGAATTTAAAAATATGAAGCAATCGCACCCCCCCTCCTCCTTCCCCACGTCCTCAAAAAACATCGCTGCGATGGAAAGTTACCATAGACTTTTTTTTTTTTTATATATCTGAGGAATTGAACAAATTTTTCATTTAAAAAAAATAAAAAAATAGATCTGCATTAATATGAAAAATAAGCTTAACGTGCTGTGTAATTAGTAATAAAGGAAAAGAAAACCAGCACCTGAACAAGAGAAAAAGAAGAAATTGCCTTTCTGATTTTAGATTATGGAGAGGAGTTGGGAACGGCCGTTTCGTCCTGCAATGGACTCATCAGCCCAACCCTGCCTCACCCTAACCAAATCAGAAAGGCAAGATCTTCTTGGTGAGAACCACTGTCAACCTGGCAGTGGTCCCACCCACAATAAAAAGCAAGAAAATAAATTGCTGAGTCATCCGACTCTAGCAACACCAGGAGATCTTGCCTTTCTGATTTTAGTTAGGGTTGAGGCAGGGTTGGGCTGATGAGTCCGTTGCAGGACGAAACGGCCGTTCCCAACTCCTCCCCATAATTTAAAATCAGAAAGACAATTTCTTCTTTTTCTCTTGTTCAGGTGCTGATTTTTCTTTTCATTTATTAAATCTGCATTACTTTCTTAATTTCTTTGAAATCAGAATTAAATTTAATCCGATAAGACGGAGATTTAGTGAATTAGATAAATAAGCATTGTTACACATCATCTTTTATATTAGTTCTAATTGTTTTTCTAAAGAAATTTTTACTGCTTTTATTATTATTTCATAATCAGCAAATCCAAAAATCCACTTTTCTTTTCCACCCCCCCCCCCCCATTAGAAATCACGTCTTGACTTTCAAAATTTTAAGATTAGTTAAGACTAATGGCCGAGTGCACCAAAGTTCAATTAACTTTGACGGGTGCATTGTGGACGTAGCTAAAATTAGTGGGGGGGGGGGTGCTCCAGAAGAATTTTAGCCTTTGTTTTAAAATTGTGTGAAAGGAAACAAACATGTAAAAAAAGAAATTTATCAAGTTTCTGAATAAATTTTCTTTTTATACATGTATGTTTCCTTTCACACAATTTTAAAACAAAGGCTAAAATTTTTCTGGAGCAGCAACCCCCTACTAATTTTAGCTACGTCCACAATGCAGCCATCAAAGTTAAATGAAGTTTGGTGCACTCGGCCATTAATATATTAATCCTGACAGGAGACGTCTGCTACTAGAATACTTTTCATCATCCGTTAACTAAAAACCCGAAATTTTTTTATTTAAGCCAGTTTCGTTATTATTTTTTTTTGTTACTTTATTCCTTTTTTTTTTCATTGTTAGTAACACAATGGATTTCTCAGCTCAACTCCAAACAAAAAGCAACTGTACGAACTACGAATCAAGTGTTGGGATCAGCAACGGCGGGAAAATAAACAAAGGCCGAGAGATGAAATCGGCGAATACGTTCAAGGAAGATAGGGCTGGGGGAGAAGAGATTGAAGGCTGTCGCAAGGGGTGAGGGAACAAAGCAAATTGATCACAAAGGGACAGCTGCTTACAGACTACGATTTAAACAGTGCTCTCAAACTGGCGATCCCAGTGATACCATACATATCTATGCTTTTGTATAACTTTCGCAGCCCATCACTGACTGAGTATGCGAAGTAGCGGTATGTTTAAGATTTTTTTTCGGAATGTGACACGATGGGGGACCGACCTCCTACAGCCAAAACTACTAACAAACAAACTAAAACGTTATTAAGCTTTTCGGGGAATGGTCAAACAACCTCAACAAAAAAAAAAATTAAGAACTAGTCTACACAGCTCGAGATGTCAGGGGAGACGGTGAGCACCCAGGTGGGGGTGGATGGGTTACGGATGTTGTAAAGAGTCCATTCAGATGGAGATCTATTTACAAATAAACTGTTTCAAAGATCACTTTCCTAAAATAATAAGCCTATACCTACTTATTTAAGTTTTATTTAAAAGCCTACATTTTCAGTTCAGTACTAAACGATTTGATTAAAAATGATGATATAAGAAATAGATTTCGATAAAATTGTAAATATACATAATGCATAGTATACATATACATAGTAATAGCTGCGTTTCTTGTGTTTCGTCTTGTGCAGAGATGTGGGTCTGGTAGCCCAGTGGGTTATACGCTGGACTGAGGACTGGAGGAGCCGGGGTTCAATTCCCTGCATTGGTCGGTGGTTTTTCTGTAGTTGTTTCTCCTCCAGATGGACCCAGAAGGTTCACCCAGCCCTCTGACAAATAGGCACCGGGTTTCTTATTCGGGTGTCAAAAGACCGGCGAGCTGACTGCCCGACTTCAGCTAGTTTCGTTAGTCGAGCATCATCGGAGCGTAAACTCCCGCTCACCCAAAGGCCTGCTTTTTTATTATTTCAGGAATTAAAAAAAAAAGTCCGATTATTCTTTTTTAATACACCAATATTTTTTAGTAGATATTAATTTATTAAAAAGTAACTAGGTATTCATAGATCCATTGCCTAGTTGAGAAAGAGTACGAAATGATAGGAGGGGGGTTAATTCTGAGATTTAGAAGAGATAAGAGACCAAAAGTCCCCTATATTAAAGAAATCGATCTAGTCATTTTAGGGAGAGATATCAGGTGTTCTTTATGAGAGACCTGGAGGGGGGGTGGAGACCAAAATAAATTTGGCTACGTTTTAAGTTTTGGACCGTAAATAAGCTACGTTTCAAATTCTATTAAAATCTGTCCAGTCGTTTTAGCGTGAGGCGCATACAAACATACAAGCCGAATAGGCAAACAGAAAATTAATAAAAAGAAAATAAATTAAAGTGAATGAATACAAATTTGTGATAAAAAATTAAAAATGCATGTAAATAAACAAAGGTTCTGGCACCCTGAGCTATCATCTCGGGAATCTGGGACAACTGTTTCAGTCTTATTGGGCTTCATTAGTCAAATTTACCTCTCATGATAGTTAAGGTGCACGGTCTTTTTTTCATTGTTGTGTTGATGTTGAGGAAGTGGTAACCTCAACTTCGTCATGCACTAAGAGCTACCATCAAAGGCAAATCTGGTCGATGAAGCCTAATAAGGCCGAAACAAGCGTCCCAGATTCCTGAGATGATAGCTCAGGGTGCGAGAACCTTTGTTTATTTATGTGAATTTTTTAATTTTTCACAAAGAGAAAAAAAAAATAAAATAAAATATGTTTAAGGAATACTTCGCATGCGCAGTCAATTAACCCTAAAACAGAATAAACTGATTATAAAAAATGTTATTTTGGACCTTGACATTCGCAGTTAAAAACAAGGATTTTCGATAAAAATAAAATATTTTATCTTATAACTCAACTTGATAAAAATAATTCTCTGATAAATCATACAATCATTTACAACTGCTAAAGTTTGTTGTAGATAAAACTGCCACAAAACAACGTAATACACTGTAATTTTGTAATAACACATTAACTGACAAATAAAATGAAATATTCCGAGATTTACAACCATATCTTTTAAGTCATAAAAATCTTATATTATAAAAACGTTATTCTGTCTGTCCTAAGACTTAAGTTTTTCCAATTTTATGACCAAACTATAAGAGATAGATTGGTCATGCAAGGGGATAAAATGTAGAGCTTTCTAAGAGAAACACAATGCTACAAAAATCTTTCGAAAAAATTTGCTGGTTTCCAAGATGTCGCCTTTTAAAGGGTCAAATTTTGACTTTTTCTCAATTTAAACGAAAAGTATAAAAGTTGGAAGAGAACATTATATTGAGAAAATGTTGGTATTTGAAAGTTCTATTGAACGATATGTCAGTCATTCATAAACGTTTCTGCGTTTGCAAGATACATGCAAAAGGTGATTTTTCGCTTTAAATTTTTGGTGTGTGGCGCCAACCCGCAATACATCCGAGTTATCCGGAGAAACCACAACGGGCTGGGAAGTTTTTTTTTTTTTTTTTTTTTTTTTTTAATGCTATACATGCAAGGGTTCCGGAGCGAAGCGACGCACAGTGGGGCAGGATACCTAAAAAACTGACAAAAAATAAAAAAATAAAAATGGGAATTTCCTTACGCCATGTATTGTATCGAGAGTGCACTACTTGACGCGTCATAAAACAATGCTGTTCCCACCTGATTCCCGCGCATGCGCATCTGGTAACATTGAGTCGTAGGGAGTTATTCAGGGAGACAACGCGTTCGGTTTGTTGGCGAAATTATGGCATTGTTTTGCATCATCACTGTTGAAATAAATCGTAATTACCGGGAGTGTTTGTGAAGGCAACTTCAAATTCAAGTATTTGGAAATATTTTAAGAATGGTTGACGAATAAAAAAAAGTATAATAATAATGTTAAACTCCGTTAACCATAACTACGGTAAAAGGTTTAGATATTTATAGAATGCTCAGAAGCATTGAGGCTTTTAGTTATGTTCCAAGGCTGTCCAAGCTTTGGTTTTTACAGTTTTACAAAGCTTGTTTATTGCTCAATGTAGAATCATGTAAATTTGATGCCCATATTTTGCCTTTTTGCAGTAAAAGAAGGTTGTACGAGGCTAGGTCAGAGCAAGCTTCTACTTAGTAATTTATTTATATTTTTGTTTTGCTTTAGGAACGAGTACTGACACGATGTTTTTTAAAAGAAAAAGAGCTCATTCGCATAATGAGAAGTTGTGGAAACAGTGAAATTGAAAAACAATTCCAGTACTTGTACGAAGAAATTAAAAAGCATAGCAATTGTGATGCAATGCATCAGAAGGATGTGCTAAAAAAACTTTCATATTTAAAGACAGAGTATAAGACACGCTACACCAAAACACGGTGAATGGAAGAACGATTTTAAAAAAACAACCAAGAATGGCTAGAAGGGTCAATTTCGTTTCTTAATAAAATGATCAATTGTAAGCGTGGTCACCCCGAACTTAGCTTTCATGATAGTTCAGATAGAACAAAACGATTGAAAACTAAACTGAAGAATACTACCCCGTGTCTGTGTTGACATACGCAACACGAATGAGTTTAAAATCAGAAGGGCAAGTGCAGGCGTCGAAACTTCTCCATGAAATAACTGTCTTCAAATCGGACCACTAAATATAGAAGAGCGTACAAAACTTCGCTGGACTCACAATCGAAAACTTTAGACGTCTTGGTAACAGCAAAGTTATCTCTACATCAGTATGAAGTCGTGAGGGATAGTGCTCCACAAACATTCCCCTCCTACAAAACCTCCTACAAGCGGCAAAGAAGCCCTGCTATCCAACAATATAAATGTTACAGAGACTTGTGCTAGTGTTTCCCCTACAGGATTTACTTGACCACACAGCTCAACGTTTGATCTTGTCAATTGTTATTGTTAATTGAATCTGTTATTGAAACACTACAAGAATCAGAACTAAGCAACCTATGTCTATTCACATATGGGGGTTTTGACAGCTCCTTAGGTCATAGCTCGTATAAACATAGCTCCCAAAGCCGGGATTCGGGAATAATAATGATGGCAATACCGCAAGAAGATTTTTTAAAAACGCAGAATTATCAGCGGATATTACAAAGCTTGATCATAAAAAAATTACATACAACATGATAGTTGTTGCTTGTGGATATGAAATTAATGTTGCTAAATTCAGAGTATTCGTTCATCATATCGCAAGGTATTTTGTGGAAAAATATCCATGGTGTAACATGCCACCAACTGTACACAAATACCTTATACATGGTCCAGAAATTATATAAGCTGTATTACTTCCTATCGGCCAATTAAGTGAGGAGGCGCAAGAGGCACGAAACAAATACTTTAAAAGGTATCGGAAACATAATTCCAGGAAGTGCAGCAGGATCAAGACTAACGAAGATGTTTTTCATTCATTCCTGATCAGTAGCGATCCAGTAATAACAAGTAAGCGCAAAAAAACAAGGAAAAATCTTCAACGCCTTCCCACGGTAGTCGTATCTCTGTCAAAAACTCCAACCGTACAAAATGATGTAGACAAAGAAGAAGAGGTCGATACATTGACGTCGGATTTCAGTGATTCTGATTGATCAGAATAAATATATTGCATAATTTTTAGTATTTACGATGGTACGATTAAAATTAAAAAAACAAACATTATGTATTTAAAAGATTTTTTAATATATATTTGTCAAAAATGCCTAAAATTTATTTTATTTACACAAGACAATATATCAACTTACAAACATGAACCGTAGATATCTTAATAAACACGCAAATATTTAATGCCAGTTATGTATGTATCCTGCCCCACTGTGCGACGGTACCCGGCTATTATATATTACAAAAAACGTACATTATAAAAACGTTATGCTGTCTGTCATTCTATAAGTAAAATGTTAAATTATAAATTACTGAAACGTCGGAGCAAGGAAACTTTTTGGAAAATGATTCAAGAATTTTCACAAAACATGTTATTTATCAGGAAGTTTTGTAATAAAACCTAATGTTTCATTATCAAAAATGTGTTTGTGTTATCAAACACAAAATATTAACATTTTAGCCATATATAAACCACCAAAAACACAAAGAAAGGTAAATTTACTGAAGAATTAGAGAATCTATTCATAAAAAAAGAAAATTTATTACACAACTATCCAACTATACTAATTGGTGACGTAAATGTAGATCTTTTCAAAATGAATAAAATGCTACGATGTAGCAGTATAGAAATACCTAAAACTATGTGCAATAATGGTTTCAAAAATTGTCTTTACGGAACAATAAGAAACAACTGTGTAATTCATGGAAATACGAAAACAAATGTAGATCATATTTTCATAAATAAGCATGATATCGAAACACCAGGAATAATATGTAAAGAAAGAATCTCCGATAATACAGAGTTGAAAATGAGAAAAATAACAGATCCAAATATAATATATAAAGAACCAATCAATGAGGTTAACAAAACAAAATTCATGAAAATCTACATACATTAAAAGAAAAGTTCTGACTCACTCACTGATTGACTCATCAACGCCCACCCCAAACCCTTGGACCTAGAAAGCTGAAAAATTGCACAGAGATTCCCTTTATGATGTAGACAAGGAATAAGGTCTGATTTTTCGAAATTCTCATGGGATAGGGAATAATCCGGCAAACTGTCCATGAAGTGTGTGGCGGCAACCCCAGGTGTGTGGCGCCAACCCGCAATACACCTGAGTTAAACGGAGAAGTCCACAACGGACTGTCCCAGTCTTATATTCTCCGATCTCAATATTAATTTGCTAAATACATAAATTTTTTTTTTTTAATGCTACATATGCAAGGGTTCCGGCTAGTATTAGCACAAAATAGGATAGAAATCCATTATTTAGATTCCAATGCATTTTTTTCTGATGGAATTTATTACGCCTTCTGGCTTCCGTTCTTCTCCAGACGAACCCAAAGGTCAAAGATTTAAAATATAAAATTCAGGTCGTTTCTAGTCCTCCAATATGCATTCCATGTTTCAAGAAGACCCATAGAGCGGTGCAAAGTTGTTAAGGGAGACACAAAAACACACAAATTCGCTGATTTGTTGAACCTCACTTTCGTAATATAAATATACATATAAAAATCCAACATGGACGAATTGCTTCCTGTATTTTTACAGGAGAGTACTCGAAACGAGAATGATGAAAATATTTTTTATGTTTTTGAGCCAGTTAAACATTTTGGGACGTAGCAATTGACTGAATGTTTGAACCAGTCTAACAATGCACCGTTTTAACGAGAGTGATCCTAATTAGATCATTGTAATTAGGAGAAAGAAGCACTAAAGTTCACGTAGAGAACTGATATAAGTCAAAAAAGCTTCTCCTTCTTACAAAAAAGCTCTCCAAGGACAAAAACTTCTATATTAACAACCAGTTCCATTTTATTTACCAAACTTGAACCGGTTAAAAGCTTTACGTGAGAGGTGGATTTATTCTACGAAAACCACGGGAGGAACAAGGTCCAAGAAATTCCAGCAAGTAAATGCGTAATTCGCGTAACTGCGGGTAAATGAAAAATAACATATTTTCAGTCAGTCTTACAGGTAATTGAGAAAAAAAAAATAAAAAAGGAGAAGAAATTTACAGGCGTCCTGCGATCTGTTCTTTCGAGGTACCCTTTTCAATTATAACCCATACATTCGACGCGTATGGGTTATAATGTTTGATCCTACTTTATGTTTCCACGATCGTTCACGCGGATCTGCGACCTCGCGCATCATTCAAATGTATACGAATCATCCACGTTATGTAAGAATCAAATACTGTTTAGCCAGACGAAAGAGACTGATCACGTGATTTACTGGTCGCTACAACCTTTTTCTCGGCGTGAAAATAGGGGAGATGAGTATGTGCCGACAAGAACAGAAATAAACGACGTATAAAGGAGAGATGCATAAAGTGAAAAATTACTGCAAAAAATTCAGTTTAAAATTAACGCGAGAATAAAATACACACACGATGTAAGAAATACATGTACAATAAATTTTTAGAATGTAATTCTCCCCTTCGGCTTGTTTCATTATTTTGGCAGTGTGCCAAACCCAGTCTTTATCGCTTGGGCAAGCATTACTATAATGTTGTACACTGTATACTAGAGATGGGCAAAGTCGTTCTTTTTACTGAACTAGTTCTTTTGAGATAGTTCTCTTTATTGAACTAGTTCAAATGGACTAAGTCGTTCTTTTTACCTTAACAACTAAAAAAAAAAAAAAAAAAAAAAAAATTTTTAAAAAATTTTTAAAATAAAAAAAAAAAAAAAAGGTTCTCAAATACTTTATATAAAACGAAATAAGCCAATTCCAATAGCGGAGTGGTAAAAGAACGAACTAGTTCATTTGAACTAGGTCATTCGTGAACTATAGTTCTTTTCATGAACTAGTTCATTTCAACTAGATCGTTCATTGAACTAGTTTTTTTATACGAACTAGTTCAATGAACTAGTTCGTTCACGAACTACCCATCCCTACTGTATACATAGTGTGCTATTTCTCACGCAGTCGCAAGTGACATGTAATGCGGTATTTATACTTTTCGTGGGCAAATGCGAGCTAACAAAAGACTGGGTTCTGTATTTCGACTATTTCCGGTTTGAGGGTGTGTGAGGGCAATTTTGGTGATGGACGTGGAGACCAACTTGATCGTGCTTATTTTTTAAACTTAAGTTTTAAAAAAAGGTGTCCTACCAAATTTAAAAGAAATCACTCCAGTCCTTTCAAGTGAGAGATTTCTGGATTGTAACCTCAAACAATGAGTATTAAATCCTTAATCCTCTGCTCGTATTTTGGTACGATAAAAATAAATTCGAATTTTTAAAATTCAAACAAATAATGAGGTTTTAATTCTTTTTTTTTTTTTAGAAAATGATAAAAATCCAAAACATATAAAAGAAAACATTGTTTTTTTTTTCTGGTCCTATCCACTCCGAAACCATAAGACACAGAAATACAAATAAGTTATCAAAAGGTTAGGTATAATATTGAGGATGGCTACATTTTATTTTTCATCGATGTAGGTCAACCGGAAGTCACGTGACGTAAAGCCAACTTCTAACCCGTTCATTTTAGATGATCAAAATGAAAAAGACAAGTTGTTCCTCTCATTGAGAAGAACTTTTTACATGTAGTCCGATCGCGATCAAAGGTCACGTGACTGAGAAAATGCTCTCAGAACCCAAGGTCAGGTGATCACTAAAAATTTTACTTGGCACGTTTGCTAGTTTGTACTATTTGTATCAAGAGATATTTACAATTTGAATACAAATGTAGGCTCTTTTCGTTTTTGTGATTTATTTATTTATTTTAAAAGTTGTGAAAGCAAGCTTTT
>JAFIDM010000002.1:56160626-56198665 GCA_023159025.1 Thereuonema tuberculata
AAAAAAGCATTCTAACCATTTTTTTTCCCGCTCTTTGAAGCAATATTAAAAGGGTGGTAGATAATGTTAGAATCAAACATGCAAATCCTATTGATAGCGATTCTAATCAGCTGCCAAGACACACACACAGACAGGCCGAATGATCTAACAAGCCTCTTTCTCCTAAAGCAGTAGGCATAAGTTAAAAACGGCTTTATAGCAGGACGCCAACCACAAAATCATCTGGGAGACAATCCTGTACATTGAGAGATCGTGATTGGAACAAAGCTGAAGGATTTATAATATAACAATTGGACATATTTGATATAATTTGGTGTAACAAAGTAGGGATTGAGACCTTTAAACGTAATCTAAACGACGAAAGTAATTTTTCATTTGTTTCCTACCAGGTTTTACATTTACAGAATACGCAAAATATACGGAGTTAAACTTTAACCAAAAGCTGTTGATATTGAAATGCATCACATTTAATAATCTTCGATTTTTTTTTTTTTTTCAATTATAAAATCGCTAATACAAACAGAAATTTTTGCATTTTTCTGAACAAATTAAATTAAACCCGCAAATGCTTAGTAATGTTGTCTAGATCCAATTCATTTTAGCAAACTTTTAGCTCGCGCAGACATTAAGAGGGTTAATATCCTCTTAATGTCGATTGGAACCCTTTATTTAGCATCTAATGCTTGCTATTGGGAATTCTTGCACCTTCTCGAGATAATTTCTCGACAAGGTATTTGATATAATATAAAAGATTTATATTAAAATTTATAATATAAAAAAATAAGATCGTTTCTTATCCGTAAATATGCATGCTCAAAAGAAATTCACATGGCAGTTCAAAAGGTTCAAAACAACACAACACACGACGATTGATTTGATGCGTTTTCATTATAAAGAAGGCTTTAAAAAAATACTTTTTTAATTACGAAATGCAATGATAATTCTACGTATTACAATTAGTATATATTTCTTCTACTCGGAAAATGTAAAAGGTTGAATGTCGTAGCCTATTCCTAAGTTAAAAACTGAGGACGTTGCCTTTTCGAAGAAGTAATTCTCTGGCGTCTCGCGATTTCACGGGAACTTCTCGTCGGCGAATTTTCTACGGCTTTCTGGAAACCGTGCGCCACTGCGGATGGCTGGCAACGGCGCTGAATAAAACCACAATTTCGCTTGACATCTCGTCGTTTCGCAGAGCTTTCTGGGTAGAGCTGATGAAACGTGTTTCAGGTAAATACGAAAGCTGTAATCCCAAACACGAGATGCGGTTCCGGGCTTGCGAAAAATAAAAGATGAAAGAGAGGGGTGGGTGGTGGAAGCTAGTGATTAAATAATCTGAATCCCCCGCTAATAGCTTTCGATGCCTTTCCCCGATAGCGGTCGCTTCGCTCTCTGCTCCAAAGGGTTCGCGCGGCAAATAAGCCCGCCTAATTTACAGCCGTCTGCAAGCGTTGCCCGAATATAAATAGACGATTCAATTGCTTCCTGGTTTTATATTTGTGCAACAGGCAAGCTCTGAAAGGGCAACGCAGACTGCGATGTTGGCTTTTGAACGCTGGAGCGACGCCAAAAGAAAAAAAAAAAGGAGAGATGGCGGTGAACCCTCGGCTGTCCACCCCCATCAGCCCTGCTGCTGTGTTGGCTTCGATAAAACTCTTGGCTGGGAAAACATCTGCTTCGGGCCACGAATCCATCAACCAACAAAGGAACGGCGTCGGTGGGGGACTGTCTGTACGGTTTCAATGCAGTAGACATTTATGTTTTTAATTTCAGTAAAAAAATAAGAAGTTATAAAGAAGTTAATGATTAATGAAGAGCATGATTTAACGTCCTTATTAATAATATTACTTTCCTTAACATGTGATTTCCTAATATTTCTGTGCCTATGTGTGTGTGTGTGTGTGTGTGACTTTTTTTGTTTCATCAAATACTGAAAACTACAAAAAAAAAAAAAGGACAAAAACTAAAAGCGTACAGTCACATGTAAATTATAATCTATACACCTAGCCCACGAAGAACACGATTAATTGAAACCGTGTTGTTCGAGACTACAAAAAACGGGATTCAGTTTCAAGTGTGAAAATAAAAAAAAGTTACCTTTTAAATGTTTTTTTGTTAAATATAAAACTAAAAATTTTATTTTTTGAATTCATATTGGTTCTAAGAAATCTTGTATTACATAATTCAAATTAATTTTTAATTAGTTCTGAAAAAACGTTTTAGCTTAAATTTTTATTATCAAAACAAAACAAAAAAATTATAAAAATTGTGAAAAATTATAAAATAAACAAAAAAATAATACATATGTATTTTATGTTTTTTCAAAAGAAATACACGAAAATCGTGTTCTTTTGAAACCGTGTAATTCGGGGGAAGGTATCAGTGTTCTTTGAAACTCGTGTTCTTCAAGTACCGTGTTGTTCGGGGGTTACCTGTGTATATAAAAGAAAACATTGGTTTGTTTGTTTGTTTTTTTTTCTGCCCGCCACTCGTCCGAAACCATAAGACACAGAATTACAAATAAGGTGTCAAATGTTAGGCATAATGTCGAAGATGTCCACATTTTATTTCTCATCGGCGTGGGTCAACCGGTAGTCACGTGACATAAGATCAACTTCTAAACCGTTCATTTTAGATGACCAAAATCTAAAGACAAGTTGTTCCTCACATTGAGATGAACTTTTAGTCCGGTCAAGATCAAAAGTCACGTGACTGAGAAAATGACCTCAGAATCCAAGGTCACGGGATCACTAATAAGTTTGCTTGACAGGTTTGCTAGTATTTACTGACTAAAAATTGTACAAACATTTTCGAAATTTTCTGAAAATAATAATAAAAAAAAAACCGCCTCATTTACTTGAAATTGTCTAAATCCGAATAATTTCAATCATAGCAAACCATGAGCAATACATTGGCTAAAAGGTTTAATTTCCACAAGACAATGAAATATTAACAGAAATAGAATTGAAAACCATTGTTTAGCTTCTAGTGCAATGCGGGAATTTTTGTCGCATTCCCGCGCTAATTTCCAGAGATAGTCACATTTGGAAAAAAATTCAAATACCAAAGACTGAAGATCGTTCATAGTCCTCGAATGTGAATACCAAGTTCAAGAAGATCTGTCTTGTAGTTCAAAAGGGGCATACGCCTACACACAGACATACGAATTTTTATAAGCCTCACTCTCGTATTAGATAAAACAGGTTTAAGAAAAAAAGACCCAGACAGCGAAACTGTAAGATTAGACTTCAGTTCATCACGAATGAGAGCCTAAAATTCAGAGGATCATAAAAACAAAACGTTCAATAAAAATTTGAAGTTACGGATCCAAAGTAAATTCAGACTATTTTATTATTATAATAAAATATTATAAAATAAAACCTTATCCTTGCACTTATCTAAAGAAAAAGATAGAGAGCTACAAAATTGTTTGTTGGTTTCAAACAATACAACAATAAAGCAAAGGCACGTTATATCAGAGGATCTTATGTGGAGACGAAGAGGAAGGCAGAAAATAGGAAAGATTGGAGAATGCTGGGTTTGCAGTGAAGGACCTGCCCTTGGCAGAGAACTATGTATGTATGTATATGTTATATCAGAAAGTGTTTTAAGTTAAGAAGCCCGTTCTGAGTTTATAACAAAAGGCCCCATTTAATTTATTGTCGACCTCACACCATCTAACCAAAAAAAAAAAAAAAACTCAGAATACTTTTGGGTGCGAGGCCCTTAAGAACGTTAGGCCCTAGACAGAATTCTATATCTGACACCTCCCCTTTATGTATAAAAGCATTCAACACATACTACTAATAAAAATTAAAAAAAACAAAAACAAAATAAAAACAAACAAACAAACATAAATTTCCAAAACAGAACGAAAAAAAGGATAATTAAAGGGTTTTTTTTTTAATTTTTTTGATCGTACACATAGTTCAGTATTCATGGCACAAGAACAACTGAAGATAAGCTGTCTCAAGAACAAGGTATGAAATCGAAAATACCGTTAAAAAAAAATCCAGTAACATCTTATAGATAAATAAATTATTAAATAAATATACAGTATATATTTTTTTAACTACTGTTAACTACTGCATCTTTTTAACTACTGTTCTCATTCTTTTTTTTCACACGTTACACTCGTTCTATTAAGATAAATAAATTATTTAGACTGACAGCAGACAGCGATGAAACCTAGAACGTTCTATTTGCATTTCATAACTGATTCGCAAGATATCAAGAGTTCTATAGAATTTCGTGAAACCTGTCGAAGAGGCTACTTAAGGTATCGAGATTTCACGTTGATCTTGTGTTGAACGTTAGTCATCAAGTAAAATCTGTCAAATGTATGTTATGTTAATTTTCGTGACACAGTGAATGGGTTTAGTTCTGAATGCTCACTAAATATTTAGTAAGAAAATATTTCAAAAGCTATCTACGATGATTTAAGAAATACTGACAACCGAATATCTAACTAATATCTGCTTTCAGTTCATTTTCAATTGTTAAAAAAAAAAAAAAGAAAAAACGTTATTGATCTCAGATTAACATTCCAATGTATGATAATAAAGATATCTGAAACTTATCATTAAACGGAAGTGTATTGGAAGAGGAGATTCACTTCTGGCCCTCAGGTGATCAACTGTTGAACTAAAATATTTCAGCCATTAAAGTTGCTTATAATTACCAAAACTGGCGTTTAATTCGACGGCAAAAATTTTTGAATTGTGTGTAGGCTGCCACCAAACGATGATATTTTATATTTTTCTTAAGGTTCAGACAAAAGGCTTTTCTCTTTGAAGCGGCTGATTTTTTGCGCTCTATGCGATTGGACGACCATAAATTTATTATTGTGTCTTCCTCGGGAGATTACGATTCGATCCGCGCGTGCCGGCTGAAATTTATTGGATACGAACTAGAGCGTGCTATTCTGGAGAGGAGGAGGACTTGGCCTCTATTGACATTTTCCCTTCGCTGCCGACAGAAGCAAAAAAAACCCTGTGAGCATCAATCAGGAGACTGAGTCATTTACCAGAGAGAGGTACCACAGCTCAAGAAACGTTAACGCTGCTTCAGAACTGATAGAAATATTACACAAATGATTAAAAACTTCCAAGGAAGGGAACCAAACAAGATCCTCGATGCGAATTAATTGTAATCAAGGATGGTTCGAATAATCTTAAAACTTAATAATCGGACTTCGATTGCCTGTCACCACGATTGAACCTGGTTCGAATCCAGGCGCAGGGCTTCGATATTTCTTTACATTCAAGCAATATTTCTCTTTATTTTCAAAATGAATAGAGCCGGTACAAATAAGCCTAAAAAAAGGCCATTGTGCTAGACTACGATCGGCCCTGGAATTCACATATAACAGTAGTCACACACATAACAGTATATAAATAAACCTTGAACAATACGTATACTTTGAACAAATCCAAGTACAACTACAGTTCAGTTCATGAAGAAGAGCTTTTGATGACATAATTTCCTTATAGATTGATGTTTCCAGGTCGTAACAGCGCCATCTATTGCTAACATCCGTAACTGAATCTCATAAACATTACGAAAACATTCTGGTTTTTGTATTTTCTACAGTTACGAAAACATAATAATAATCAAAATTGAAATAATTACCAACGTTCTACACTATTCCCCTTGCTTGGCTAAGCAAAGTTTGTCCTTTCTTGGTAACGCTTATGCAATCACAAAGCGACGCCATCTTGGACTGACTGCTCGGAGTTGACGTTGATGACGTTATGACTGGCGACGTTTGTTCCAGACAAAATCGATTGCTACATAACGACCATATATGGCAACCCTTCTTTTTTGAAAATAAACAGGGTGCCCTTTAAAGAATTAAGGCTGCTAGAAAACAAGAATGAGGATGACTCGCTAGCCAGCACGAAACTAGTTTGGCTTTTTTATTTTTACCAATATTTATGTTTTTTAAAGAGCAGTTTCTAATTATCAAAAAAAAATGTTTTTAAACTTGTGTGTAGGCTTTTTTAATAAACTTTTAAGAAAAACAAGAAGTTCGAAGGAACTTTATACCTACTTTTCTTAACATTTCTATATTATTATTATTTCTTTTTTTAAGTCGTGAAAACAATAGAAACACAATTATAATATCTACCGAATACGATTTAAGTACACAAACTTTCCATTTTTCTGAAAAAATAAAAAATTACCTGAAAAGTAAAAAATTACTTAAATTGCTTTTAAATCGGATAAATCGGATTTCAATTCTAATCGTTATCAAATCCAAGCGCAATGGATTAGCTAAAAGGATTTAATACTCATTATTGAAGACAATAAACAAAAAACAGATTAGAAATCCATGGTGAAGATATCCAATGCTTTCCTATTTCTGTCGCCTGATTTCTAGACGAGAGCCCATATGGAAAAAAGATAAACTTAAATCGTCCTTATAGTTCTCGAATAGGCATACCAAGTTACAAGAAGATACATCCAGTAGTTCAATTGTTATTAAGAGGAGGACACACAAACTGACATGATGAGTCTCCCTTTCTACTGGAAATTAGGCATGAAGGGAAAAAAGTGTAGTTGTCATGCCAATTTTCGAATGGGTTCTTAGGTTTCTTATTTTTGGATCCGCTGTAGTCCAAAAATTGCTACATGTAAAGCAATATTTCTTTCCAGTAGTTCATAATCTTCCAGTAAAATTTCAGCTTCCTAGATATGTAGTTTTATGTCATCGTGATCATAGACGGGCAGTCAAGTAGTTGATTTAAAATTGCATGATTTTTTTTAACCCCCTTTTTCTGTACATATTAAGAGATATTGCAAGTGTTAGATCAAATGTATAATATCCTTTGATAGGTATATTTATCATTCAGATATAAAAAGGCGTGCCGTAATTGTAGATCTCTCCATTAATTTCCTTTAAGTACTATTGGTGAGTTTTTCATTGCTTATTTTATCCTTTGAGGCACCACTGCGCTTCCGATGTATCATTCATACCAGCCTCAGTAGCGAGACCTTGTTATTTACTGTGATTTTTCCTGGCTGATGATCGCCAACGAGCGTGAAACAGCTGTTCCAGGATGTCACTTGTAAATAATTTGGTCTCATCCATTGTTACTATTAATTTCCGTTTGCTTGTTGTTGTTTTTGTTTTTTCATTTAAGTAAATTCTAAGTCCGTTCTCAGTCCGGAGTAACTATTACGTTCTTATTGAAGTTAATTTAGTAATCTGGATACTAGGGACAACCCACAAGAGCTATTCTCTGACCAAAAGGGAATACTGTTGACGAAAAATAAAGAATTTCTGGGAATTGAGCCAAAACAAGGAGGTAATGCGGGTAGAGGTTGTGGTATCCCATGTTGGGAATCAAAACTGATGACGGTTCTCTCTGTGGGTTCCCTCGTACCTTTTTATTTTTAGAAATAACGCCTATTGTCTGACAGATGGATGTTGACGATCGCGTTTACGCGAGAATTACGGAAAACGCGAGATCTGGCCATTAGCCTCTTCAGCAGGTCTCAAGGAATTTAGTATTTTGAATGTGATTCAGGCTTTGGATACACCTGTCACTGCAGCTACTCTGTCTTGAACTCTTTCTAAAGGAATGAGAGGTCCTCCATTTATTAATTCCCTACGAAAATATTCTTCAACTTGCAATATAATTTTTTGTGCGCTGCTTCGAATAGCAATGTTTTTTCGCCATTTTGTGAGAAGACAGGGATAGAGGCTATTCTTGCGTAAATTACGTGAAATCACGAAAATACGGGATCGTCAACATCCATCTGTCAGATAATATAGTAACTTAACTGACGAAATACTGGAGAGTATACAAGAAACACAAAACATAACAAAGCAAAAGTAAACAAACAATAAAAAAAAAGGCTATATTGGTTTCATTTTTACTATTTTCCATATTAATCTACAATCATACTACAAAATATTCCGCTATAATATAGTGAAGGGTACTTCAAAGGAAAAAAAAATATATATATACATAGCCATTTTTTGATAATATTAACACTACATCAATTATACGAGGTTTTCACAAACGAATAGAAAAGGGGCAAGACAAAATGGCCTAATCATTCCAGGTATCTCAGCGATAGCTTGTACTGAAAAACTGAACCAGTGTTTATGAATGAATACAAAAATGATGCGGTGTGTGTATTATTGTATTTCCACACACGCATATTATTGTTTATTCCATTCAATTTCATCGTAAACTTTATTTATTTTCTTTTTAAATTTACTTTTTTTATTTACTTTTTTTTTTTTCTTTAAATTGTGTGTTTTAATCATATTTTGAACAACTTCTGTGGATTTCCAGACATTATTAAGAGTTATGACCATTTTAAAGCTTTGGTGAATGCAGCTGAAGTTCTCACAATCTTGGGTTAACAAAAAAAATACAAAAAAAAAATAAAAAATAAAAAACAAAAGAAGAAAAACAAAACATATTAATCTTCGAAAATTCTTCGATAAATCAAAGAGAATAACTAAAAGAGATGCAACAATCTAGCTAGGATATCTTCGAACTATGCCATGCCAACAATTCTGTATCAGATCGCTATCTTAATAAAAACGATAAATATTTATAAAGTAAATAAATAAATATAAGGCAATTTTCTTTAATAACGAGCAAAATTAAGAGAGCCGAAACGAACTGCATAGGGCGCTGCAATCACGGGACTACGGTTTCATCGCTCGATTAGGTACAGTAATACCTTGAGATACGAATGCCCCAACATACGAATTTTTTGATATACGAAGAAAATTTTCATATAATTTACGCCTCGAAATACGAAGATATTTTTGAGATACGAATAGCTAGTACAGCTAGATGTTGTGGATCTGGTGCAGAAGCACTCACGACGGAGGAGCTGAAGAAGTTACAAGAGATGACGCACTCAGAGGTGATGCAGGAACTCAGCAGTGAGAAGGAGGTCGAGAAAGCGGAGGTGCTATCTTCACGTGAAATTCGTGATATCCTTGCTAAGTGGCAAGAAGTATCCGATTTTGTTGAAAAGAGACACCCGGAGAAATTGTCCACAGGGAGAGCCAGTGCATTGTTCAATGACACGTGCCTTGCGCATTTTAGAAACATTCTAAAAAAGAGACAGAAACAGATCGCTCTTGATCATTTCCTTTGGAAAAGACCACGTCTTAGTGGCGATACACCCACTGCAAGAGAGGCCAAAAGGGCCAGACGTGAGAGTGGCAGTGATAGTGATTAGTCTTAGTGTAAGTAAAAAAATAGTACATTTAATAAAAAATTGTAGTACATTTATATCATGCATACAATAAACATTGTATTAATCTTATATTAAATCTATATTTGGTTGGTATTTAAAGCATGTTAATTATTTTTTTGCGGGGGTAAATTCCTGTCACTGGAACAAATTAATTCTATTTCCATTAATTTCTATGGGAAAAATTGATTTGATATACGATTTTTTTGATATAAGAATATCGTCACGGAACGAATTAAATTCGTATGTCGAGGTACCACTGTATTCGATTGAATCAAAACGGAAGGTAGGAAATTTGATGTGTGTTACCAATATCGTGTTGGACCTTGAGAGTTTCCAATATAAGACCTACTCATCCCTACTGTACTCAAATCTTGCTAATCAGGGTTTTTATACCAGCAACCATACCACTAGTACATGTTGTTATTTTTGGGCTACCCTGTACAAAAATATAATGCCTACAAAATTATATCCAGTCACAAAATGACTACCAGAATAATCAAATTAAAACAGGAAAACTTAAAAGTCAGAAACTGAATTACCATTAACTGCCTGTAATATTTCTCCAAAGACGGGAGAATATTTCGTAAAAAAGATATCTTCACTTGATATCAGCAAGGTAAAGCAAGTTTTGCTTGCATTTTGTTTTAAGAATTTATCTAGCTTTTATTAAAAGGTTTTATCTGAAATAAATAAAGCTGCACTTTTTTTTTTTTAACCCAGATTCCGAAATTCTCCATAGATCCCTAAACTTCGAAAGTGTGAATGTATCACAGGCCCATGTGTGGACCATGATATCTGGACCATGTAGAAACGGAGATGATAAGTCAAGAGGTTGAGAATACGAAGACAGAAAGTAACGATCAAAATTGAACCGTTTTTAAGACTACTTGCCATTTTCCAATTTTGAAGTAGTCCTATTTACGGTAGCATAACATTTAGTTTTGTCACTTCGCAAAGTGTCGAAGTTCAACTTTATTTATTCCGAAAGCTGATATAGAAGAGACAAGGGGAAATTTACTTCTTACCAAAACTGTCGTAATTTCTAGGATTAAAAAAATTTTTTTTTTTTTTTTTTAGCCAACTTATGATGCCAAACTAAACTGCGCCTAGAGATGAGAGAGACAAGAACACAAGACACACACCGCCTCTGTAACAAGAAGGGTAGCCAAGAAAACCTGCACCGAAGAAAGTGAAACGCCATTCCAAATTACACGACACCTTTAGGGCGATAAATGAAATCAGCGTCGTTATTTAAACATCCTGTAAGACGATCAGGTTGTACAACAGGACTAAAGGTCCAGCGGGGCACGCTCCGTTATTGATGACATAAAATTAATACTTTGATTCGCAACCTAATGATTCTCTTCGTTCCTCGAGGCGACAAAAAAAAAAAAAAAATAAACACCCAAATTGTTTGTTAACCTAATTAAAAACTGATTTATTGTATCTGCTTGGTAAACATAACTAGCAAAGGAGGTTATGGGTTTGATCTAATCCACCGTTTCTGATGTCAATGGTTGGCTAAGGTCCATCAGATAGGCAGAGGTTGGGAGCCTTGCAGGAAAAAAAATAAAATAAATAAAAATATTTTTTAGACTGTGTTTATTTTTTCTTTTGTTTATTTAGGTATTATTGTAACCTGACAGTTTTTTTTTCTTTTTTGGTTGGATGGTTGAGTTAGTCTATATTCAACTAGGCCCACTATGGAGCATGAGGGCGTTGAAGGTAAGGCTCCCAACGTTTCTTGACCTTCGGACTGAGATGAGGTCGGGTGGTCAGCCCAACGCTCGACCGCCTTTACATGAAGAAATCGTTTTACAGAAAGCTGGTTGCTTTAGGAATAGAAATATAATGTTCAAAGGGTCCGCCAGCAAAAAAAAAAAGATTGGGAACTACTGGTCTAATCTACACAACACCCTTAATTATACAGAAACGCAACAGTAATAACAAAAAAAAAACAACAATAATAATAAATACTAACAATAAAATCTTGGAAGACAATTTTAAGTCGAAAAATACGCCTTATCTGTTACAGCAGGGATCGAAATATCTCAGACAACTGTTAACCCTGTTTATTGAAAAGGGATCGAACAATATTTCTTCGATGTTATTCACTCCTAATTATAGTACAGTCAGGGAGTTGGTTTACATTATCCACAACGTCACCGATGTGACTTCAGCGTTAGTACTGGTGAAAATAATAACTAAGAAAGAGTTACAGAACAGAGAAGGGATCATGATGAATGATGGTTAAGGTGTAGCCCCCCACCCCCCCACCCGTATTTTTTTTCCTCCTTTATTCGAATCATCTAAACTATTCCCAGCGAAAGAATGACTGACCTTGAACTACACCCATGATCTCTTAATCATTCCAAGACTGAAGTTTGTATAGAGAAACTATTCACAATGGCGACTCTCAAGCGAGGCAAACCTATCAGAAGCCAAACACTTTACCGCCATAAACACTGACATTTACAATCGATTCAAATTCTACTATTGCGCCATCTGGTGTTCACGGTCGTTCTTTCGCTGGGAGGACTTTACAACTTATTATTAATACAGGCCTACATCTTGAAATACTAATGTAGTGAAAAATCAGAAAGTTTGCATAATAAATGTGTAAACATTCTATAAGATCAGCAGACTAATATGCCCGTTTTGTCTGTCCTCATTAAATTATCATTAAGCACAACAATCACATTTATAATGCAGCTCTACAACAATCACAATAAACGCAACAATTGCGCCTTTTGCATTCGCAACAATCACATTTATAGTAATAAGGAAATTAAAGCAATATCAATGATCAGAAGACGTTGCGAAGCATTGTGATAGGTTTACTAATCGCTTTCCCTATCTTGTTAAAACGGATTTTGAATTATAATCGATATTTTTTGTGATAGATCCAAATCTGTGGTAAGAAAACAAATACAAATAAGAATGCCTTTTTGAGTCGAGCTGATAATCTGGGACGGCCGTTTCGAGCTTGTTGGGCTCTCCTCAGCCAGTGCAAGACTCAAAACGCGTACGATGGGAGGTATTGAGAATACAATGGAGACATATTATTGAGGGGTCACTGTCTCCAACAAGAAAGCAAATTATCAGATTTTATAGAATAACGACAATTTTTTATATTAACAATTAAAATGTAACAATAGTCGTCTAGAAATTGTCTAATTAAGTAGTTTTATTTATTTTCTCAAAAATTATTTAAAAAAAAATTGATGCCAAAGGTTATGATTTTAAATTTTTAGAATTTTTTTTAGATTCTCTTTTTAAATTTGTAATAAAAACTGTAAAAGTTAAGAATAATTAATGATGGTCGTATGGAATCGCCTCAGAATTTTCAATTGCCAAAACTTTGTGTAGTTTTCTAAAATATAAAAAAAAAAATACCAAGCAATATTTTATCCAACTTCGGAAATTGTTATAATTATTATTAAAACTGCCAATTGTAAATCATAACGAGTTTTAAAAATTAAAACCACAACTTTTATTTTTAAAATTTAACTTTTATTTGAGAAAGTTTCAGATTTTAGGCAATCTCAAATTCATTTTATTTCAGTCGACAAAATATTTTGTGTCTACAATTTATATTATAGACACTACCGCAGGCCGCAACTACACGAAACAAATTAGCGAATAAGATAATTACTGATATAACAGCAATATTAAAAATAAACATATTTATTTTAAATTACTAATAAATATTAGTAAATATTGATATTATGTATATCTTTTTTTCTAAAAATAATATTAGCAGAGGTAGTTTTTTTCTGTTATGAGACAAATTTTGAAGTGTAACTCTTTACTGTAAACATTAAAAATTACAAAATATTAATTAAGCGTAATTTGCCCTCTAAAGGACGCCAAATTTTGATTTAGATTAATAATAGTGATTTAATAATAACAGTAATACTAAAAGCTGTAAATCAATTATAAAAAAATAATGAACTTTACCTTTTTTGCAGGTTCTACAAAAGCAAAACAAATGAGCAGCAAGCAACCACGCCAAGTTTCGTGCTATGTGCGCCCTCTAGCGAGCAAACGACTAGTTTAAGCATCTTGCAAATTGGGATTTCTGCTTATATAATTCATTTAAATTCATACAGATAAGTGGAAAGAAGATGGATTTCGTATATTTCTAGTTCAAAATCTATGTTTCTATTTTCGTCAACTCAAAGAGATCGCATTTGAGGAGGCGACATCAGAGGCAACTAGCGTTACTTTTTGTAATCAATTTTATAATAAAACCAAATAACAAACATCTTTTTTTTTACGTTAAGATTAAAAATAAAACTACAAATAAAAGTAAAAAAAAAAACCTTATAAATTTACAACTTTTTTTCATTCTCCAAGGCAAGTGAACACAGACTGATCAAATCACTCAGTCTGTGCGTGTGTCTTCCCTAATCACTTGGATGGTGGATGGGTGGATGGGTCTTCTTTGCATGGATATTTAAGAACAGGAGACGACCTAATTTTTATTAAAATTTCTATTTATTTATTTACACAATGATGGGCGAGACGAAGTGTTTACTAAGTGACATCCTAGAACAGTTGTTTCACTCTCTTTCGCGGTTCGTCAGCTGGGAGAAGTCACAAGTAAACAGCGAGGTCTCGATACAGAGGCTAATAGCCTTTGCGGAGCCTTATTTCTTGAAGCTTTGGAGGCTTCACACCAACTCCGTTGGTTATTTATTTATTTTATTTGGGTTCTTGACGAGAAATAGCACGAGAAGATGACGAGATGTCTAAGAGTGGGTATAAATCTTTTTAGCTAATCTACTATTTCCGCGAGCTTGACCTGATTATAAATACACAGATTTAAGCAACTTCAGTACTTCGAACTGATTTTTTTTTCCCCACGAGAAATTGAAAATTTTCTATATGTATTCAGCAGACATTATAATTTAAAAGTAAACTTAGAATTTCTTTTTTTCTTTTTTTTGATTTTTACCATTAAAAAAAAAAAAATAATAATAATAAAAATGTACAATAGAGCCCCACTAATCCGTCACCTTTGGGGTATGGTCGGAAAGCAAAAAAGGTTGCAGAAAATACAGAAAAATACGGATTTACGAATCTCTTTTTTTTTTTGGTTGTTGAAATAGAGAATCTCCAATTCAACAACCAAAAAAAAAACAAAAAAAAAAAACCCTCGAGTCGGGGACAAGTTCGGATCAACCGGAGTGGCGGACCAGCCGAGGGCGGACGAGAGGGGTTCTACTGTATTTTCGTTTTCTTTTGATTTCCTTGTATTTTAATCCTGATCTACTTCTGTAGCATTATAAGCTAAAATATGAAAAATGACCATGATCTCAGGAAGAATTAAATGAGGACATAAAAAATTTCAATTTTAACTGCAAGGCGGATAGGACAAAGTCTTCTCACGCGGTGAGGCTGGAATCGAAGTCGTTTCAAATCATTATTAAATGAGGGTCATTTAAAATCGTCAAATTTTTTACTAATGCAGATACAAATCTGAAATTTTAAATAAGCAAGTGTTAAATATGTAGCAATTATTATTCATTATTATTTGTCTATGATTATTGAAATTCATTTTATTGATTTTTTTAAACACGGTCAATATTTCCAGGTTTTTTTTTTTTAAATAATAATAATAAATAATAATAATAAAAGCGTATTAGAGTCATCCCCATATAAGCTGTACTGGGACCGCCCCATTCACAAAGACAAAACAATACATCATAACAGATCTGACATCACACAATTTTGTTGATAAGGTCAACAAACAGACCTATCTCATTGATATTGCAGTGCCTATCAGCAAGATCATGCAGAAAAGATCAGTAAGTACACGCAGACAAGATCAGTAAGTACACTGACTTAGCACATGAAGCAGTGGACATGAGCTCCAGAAGAAGTGGAGGCAGGACCGAGTACGTGTTGTACCCATCGTCCTGTCCGCCACTGGTCTGGTGCCTCACACATTGCACCACAGCAATCAGCACACTAGGACTAATAATGATATTTATTAATAATAATAATAATAATAATAATATTACAATTATTTCTAAATATGAGTTTTACAGTCCCGATCGGAATGACAAATTCCTATCAACAGGTTCTGAGTAAAGTTATACTATAATTATTTAATTAAGTTTGAATACAAGCATTAAAAAAACAATAAAAGATTTACATCAATGTGTAGTTTTCAAGTGATTTTTTTTTCATCAAATAGACCGCTAAATAAGTGCTAAATTTCCAAAATTTCATATTAAGCAGTAACATAATTGAAAAATAAAAATAATTTTTCTGATTTAATTCTATGTACGTTTGTATATTAGACTTATCTATGTTTCGCTTGTTTTTTGTTGAGTAAAGTAAGAACTAGTATCAATAAATATTAAAGACATTGGAAGTGTATAAAATTAAACTAAATAACAAATAATAATACTAATAATAAACAAAAATGCTGTGTGAAGTCTTATTATCAAGAAACATTCTGTTGATGATTACTAATAAGGATGAAACCGCTGTTCAGAATTCCCGTTGATGTTGGCTCAGTGTGCGAAAACATATTTACTGTGCACAGTTATGATTTTTTCTTGATTTATGAATTATTGAGGACGCTAAATTTTGCTTTTCATAAATCTTTATTATTAAACAATGTTTTGCATTAAGAAGACATCAAAGAAAATCCTTCTAACGTGTCTTCATTGTAAAACAGTTATCAGTCTGTTTTTTCAGTAAAGTGATTTTTAATTTTTTAAACAAAGCCAATAGTTTAAACAAATCAATCTTGAAATATTGAGAGCTTTTTAAAATTAAATAGAAAAAATTAGACAAATAATAATAAGAAATTACAAATGCTACATATTTAACACTTTCATATCTAAGATTTCTGATTTTTTATTTAAGTTAGTAAAAAAAAGATATGATGATTTGAAACGACCATCAACTAGTGACGACTTGGAGCTGTCTAGACTCGACAGCAGTAGTGTAAGATGATATTATCTTGCGCGCTGCCTATATTCAGGAGCAGCGGAAACATTTCGGAACGCCCTGTATTTCTCTCAGTCCGTTTGTACTGGCAAGACGAGTAGAACTGAAGTGACATAATTACAGGATTGGAATGTCCCATGAGCGAAGCCTTTCAAAAGACAAAAAAAAAAAAAAAAAAAGACTAACGAAAGAAAGCGTGAAATGACATCTTTGAGCAAGAGACAACATATAGGGCGTCGGGAAAAGTGGATCACAAGTCCACAAGAGATGCCATCAGCGACCAATGGCTGATAGGAGTGCCCTGGTTCCATTTGCTCCAAGGGAAAGTGTCCGTGTGTGTGAGGAGTAATAAGATAAACGGAAACAAACAAGAAGCTAAAAAAAAAAAATACAATTTAAATGGAAGTTCTTGAGTCAGGAAGGGGAAGTTATTTTGCTACGACTTTTTGTCTGCAATAGAGGCTCCAGAGATTTTTTTTTTTTTTACCGTACTTTTCCCGGACTTTCTCTCATCAAATCACTCAGTATTAATGCGAATTTTTTTTTTTTTTGGTGTGTCTAATAACTACTGAAGTGCTCTTAGATCTTCCTGAAACTTGATAGGCATATTTAAAGACAAGTGGATCTCTGTCGAGAAATTAGAACCAAAAGGAGATCAAAAACATTCCCATACTAAAACAATGGAATCTAAACAGTGGATGTATGTCGCCGTCTCAACCAATAGGAATTAATTCTTTTAATTAACCCATTATTACAAATTAATTAATTTGTGTGGGATTTGCTAGGATTAAAAGTTAATCGCCTTTAGACAATTTGCCCATTTAATTAATTCTATTCCAGAAAGATGGGAAATTTCTAGTGTTTGTATAATTTTAACTGATGTTACAATATCGTAGGCTTTTGTTTTTGACGTTTTTAATCTCAGGAACTACAAGTCCGATTTGAAAAATTCTTTTTGCGTTAGATAGCCGGTTTATTGAGGAAGGTTATAGGCTATATAACATCACGCTACGACCAATAGGAGCGGAGCAGTAAACATAAACGTCAATCAACGGGTGCGGCGAAGGGGTGCCTTGGCTGCACGACGAGAACAGAATATTACCGAGAAGAACCGAATTTAACGCGGGTGACACCGCGGGGCACAGCTCGTCTCTAATAAAACAAACAAGAATTAAGAAAAAAAAATAATAGCAATAGCATTCTAAGAGAAACTAGACTACAAGTTCTTTCAGGAACTTACTGTTTCTTTCCTGTAAAACAGTAAAAATAAACTAGAAATTTAAAAGATAAAAAAAAAATGAAATTTTGAACGTAGAGAAGTGATCGGATTGTGGCTTCGCAGAGAGACAAGGGGCCATGAATGTACATTCGCTGAGAATCTAACTAGCTCAATCTACTCCCTTTTCACTTAGCGATAGCAATGAGATTTTAGGTAGAAAGGCAGTGAATTTATACCTCTTTTAATAAAGTCAGGTAGTAGTATCAAAAACATCCGTCAGGTGCTGTCGAAACTGCTTCGGATTTTGTGTTTTTCCTCTGTGTAGGTTAGTATTTCACCGCGTAATTTTGTTAATGCCAAAATAATTAAAAAAAAAAAAAAACCTTTTAACTCCGAGTGGGTCCTTGTCCAGATAAAAAGCGCCAAAAATTTCCAGACAAAAGTATTAGAAACGAAACAAACAATCAGATTTTATCTACAGCTGCATATTAATCCTTTTATCTAATCCAGAAATTTGCGCGCGCTTGAAATTTAATTTAAAAATTGACGACTTAAAAGACGTAATTAGGCATTTTTAATTGTTTGGTTTTTTTTTTTCATCAGAGAAAAGAAAATTTTTACTACAGTATTTATTAACAACTTACAAGTAATTTAAGTGAGCCCGGTAGCCGAGTGGATAAAGGGCGCTTGGCTGCGGGTTGGAGGTAGCAGGTTCGATTCCTGTCCTCGGCGGAGGGCGGGAATTTTTCCACCTTCCTTTCTCCTCCAAACGGGTCCTAGGGTCTACCCAGCCCTCTGTAGAATGGGTACCGGGTTTTTTTCCCGAGAGTTAAAGGCGGGCGGGCGTCGGGCTGACCTCCCGACTTCAATCTAGTCCCGTTGGTCACGAAACCCTGGGAACCTTACCTCCCGCGCTCCCATGGGCCTGCACGGCCTGTTTATGTGATTGCCTTTTTTTACAAGTAATTTAAAGGTAAAAGTAAACTTTTCATTTGTATCGTTTCATTGAAATATTATCATATCTTATCATTGAAAGGCTATTTCTAACACTACGACGTTGTATTCAATGTCTAAGTAGTTTTTTTTTTTCAATATAAGAGATCGTTACGATATATATTGGAAGATATCTAATTATAATCAAAACAAAACCAGCCTAGTAACACACAGTGGAAAGCTACCCTTTCAATCCTATCTTTTTTTCACTCCGAGTCACAGTATCCAACCAATAAATAAAAAAAGAGATGCCATTACAGGATTATCACTACAACCACAAAACTGGAATACGTTGGAAGAACGATATTATATTTCATTGTGGGAAATAAAGTGGTCTAAACATTTAAAAACAAACTTACAAGACTTGAATCAATTCGGCGAAGGAGTATACAACCTTCTCGGAGAATCAAAACTTCATTTAATAAATCGGGTTTTAAAAAAAAAAAAAAAAAAAGTGTCTTTCAGAATTTCTGTACCTGTAACGGTAAATTGGTCCTAGTGATGCGAATCCAATTAATAACTATATGCAGTCATCTGAAGTGGCATTGAATTGTGGAAGTAATGACAGAATTCAAGTACTGAAACATGATTTGTATAAAAAAAAAAAAATCACTTAAAAATCCAGTTGTTTAGATAAATTTTAATGAAGTTAACTAAACGAGTAATGCCCAAATCACACCAGCATATTTTTTCATCATTGATTTGTTTCGTTGAAAATGACCATTGTTTTCACTGAAGTGATATTTTCCTTTAATTCCACCTTATAGACGAAACATGATGAAACAGCGCATATAATTGGCAGAGCACTGGCCAATCAGAGTTGACTCGATATTATGGCGAAAGGTTTCCCCAGTTTACGAAAAGACGGTTATTAATCTTTTTTTAGAGGTTAAAATCGTGTTTCGGCAACGCAATTTCGGTAGAATTGAAATGACTTTTAGCAAGCTGTCAATATATTCGAAACTAATTGTATATTGTATTCAAGCATCTCTACTATTTAAGCGAAAGCGAAGTGAAACAGCGGCAAATCATGACAAGCATCAGCGAGCGGTAACGAAGTGAAGAAAAATGAAATCTCTCTTTAAAAAGTTGTCATCTGCAGATTCTAACGCATAAAATTAATTTATTTCAGTAAAAATATTGTTTATTTTCGAAAGATAATCTCCTCACTGTGATACTTAATTTATAAAAGCCTTCGATTCACTCGAAACGGTGGGAAAAATGGCGTCGGTTGACTTCTTCGCTCTCGAGTTAGTCTGTTCTGATTGGAGCTTTCACTAATTGCTATCGTTGAAAACTTCGATCGAATAGAGCAGTTTCTAAATTTTTTCATGAGTGAAATCTATGATGAAAATGGTCAGAGGCAAATCACACGATCGAAGACCTCAAAGATAGGGTCAACGATTGAAAAGAATGATGAAAAATATGCTGGTGTGATTTGGGTATAAGTACGAATTGTCCACTTAATTTATAAAAACAAGATATAGTTGGCATGGCAACTTTCCAATACCCCACGGTTTGATAATCAAAAAAAAAAAAAATAGTAATTAAATAAAAAAAAAGGGTTTAGCGACAACAAAGAAATTAAGGAAGTATAGGAAATAAGAAGAAGGCGTTTGGAGGATAAAAAAATTAAAAAAATAAACAGTTCAAAGGTCAACTGAGAAGAAAATAATATAAAATAGGAAAGGAAATTCGCACCCCTCCCCTTTTTTTCTTTATTTAATCGTGGTAATGGAATTAAGATACCAACTTATTTTTGTGGTTGTTGTTGCTCTTAACTTTTTTCTGCTGTCTTGAGCTTAGATGTACACGTGTATTTCTACTTACAATTTGTACCCTAAAACTTTAGTTATAACGCTTTCTATTCTCCGATTTTTTATTAAAATACAGGGTTATTCTAAATGATGGACACAATTTCATTGTTTTGTATTTAATGAAGTATAAATTGGACATGAAAAATTGATACACTAATAGAAACAGGAAGTTTCAAAGTTTTGTTAATACAGATTATAAATGTTCAATGTGTTAATACAGGTTATAAATGCTCCCTTTGCTGCATAGCAAACATCTAAGCGGTAGCCAAACTCGTCCCACACGCGAATAAGCATGTCTTGTATTACTGAGTTCACCACAGCAGTAACACGGTAGGCCAGAGTTTTTGGTAGAGGTGGGACATAAACAGCCTCTTTAATATAGCCCCACAAGAAAAAGTCACATGGCGTGAAATCAGGAGATCTCGGTGGCCAGAAGTGTAGAGCTAGGTCTTGATGCGACCAATCCACTGGCTACCGCTTAGATGTTTGCTGTGCAGCAAAGGGAGGACACATTGAACATTTATAATCTGTATTAACAAAACTTTGAAACTTTCTCTTTCTATTAGTATATCAATTTTTCATGTCCAATTTATACTTCATTAAATACACAACAATGAAATTGGGTCCATCATTTAGAATAACCCTGTACAATTACAAATATTAGACCTATCATATCCTTCACTTATGACATAGGTATTATTATTATTTCACCATGTGCATATAACAGAATCTCAAACTGACGAAAATCGTCACGATGAATTATGCAAAATTATTCCACTTGAACAATTTTTTTCTGTCTATCCATTTGTCTACAGGCGCATCCCGTTAAAACGGTTGGACGGATTCTTCAAAACTTATTTAGAGTTCATCTTGAAACACTGGCCCATTTGACTTGGTCTCCCACGCCCCCACCTGTCAAATAAATTTTATTATTGTTGGCGAATATAAAGTTATTTATTCTTCTATAATCCTACTTTAGAAACTTAGTTTCAGTACGTCCACATCAGTACTTTGCTGTTAGAAGAGTAGCTTTTGAGTGAACCAATCAGAAACTCTCGACATCGGGTGCAAAGTAGACTATGGCAGTCCGAACCTCAACTATATGCAAAAATACAACTTTTTTTCGTCTATTAAGATTTCTCCTAAAATTCTCCAAAATAAGGTGAAAAACCTCTAAAGTGGGCTTTCTCGAAGTCTTACAAATGCGTTCTGATAATTTTATTATTATTATTATTTTTTTTTGGTCTTTTCTTAAAGAAAAACCATGATAAATACCGGCTTGACTAACTGTTCGCAATGCTAACACCTTAGCAACGGGCTCTTTGAACTCGGTTGTGGACCACTTAAACGGTCCACTGATCCCTAAAATCCCTCGTCTAAAAGACTGGACGGATCTCATCAAAGTTTGGTAGGATGCTCATTCATGGTCAAACTTAAAAAATACGAGATCGGTTATTTTGGTGTCTCCACTTTTTCAAGAATTAAAATTCATTATATATATAAACAAATCATGTGTCAGATTCCAATAAATCAAATAAAATACTAAATAAAAAGGATCATAGCCGTGCCGGCGTGGTCGAGCGGTCTCAGGCGTCGGTCTGCCGTGCGGCCTGTGTGCCGGTACCCGGGTTCAAATCCCCGTCGACAGCATGGATATTTCATCTTTCTTTTTCTGTGTTTCGTCCGTTTCTCCCCTGGGACTTATTATCTCAGGGTTATTTCTGGACAGGATGTGAATCTCATCCCCCTTCTGGAATTTCCTAGTCTCACCCTGACGTTGTCAGTAGGGCTAGCCCGTGGTCCATAGTTGAAAGGAAGGAAAAAGGATCATAAAACTTATTAATCTATGTTAAAAAAAAGACCGTTAGGTTAGCATTTGATTTTTACGACTCCGACTGTGAGTAGGTATCTACGACGGAGCCTAATGAGCTCCAGCAAGCCTGAAACAACGGTAGAGGAATATCACATATAAATAATAATAGTAATGATAACAATAATAAAATCCACTTAATTAATAATAACTCACTTAATTATAATTTTATTATATTAAATTTACTATAGACCAGTACATCTCAAACGTTTACTTACATAAATACACCATCCTGGCGGTAAATAAAAAGGAATGTAGATAAAAAGTCTACATAGTTCTTTCGAAAGGTTGGCATTATATATCAATTAATACAATTAATGTTTTCTAAAAAAAATTATTCTAAAAAATATATATATATTATATTTATGAAAAATATTTATAAGTTAAAGAAAAGTGCAGGAAGAATTAATTTAATCTAAACTGAAAAATACTAAATCAATTTTAATTAGAAAAAAGTATTTTTTTTTTAATCTTATCCAGCCTTGTCGCTCTGCCAATAGTACAGATATAGCGCCAAGGGCGTTTCACGGCTATCCGAAGAAAACTCAAGGTGGCGCTGTACGAAATTGAGTTTATTTGTTCAACCTTACACACGTCACGTGATATATAATCACAGTAAATAACACATCATTTAGTTGAAGGTCGATAAATAAAGAGTCAGACATACGTTTTTGTGTGTGAGAGATCAGTAATAATTTTATATCTAAAAATAAACTACGGAAGGGGGAAATATTTCAGTTGGTAATTTTTAAAGTTTTTTTTTTTACGAGTATTTTTTATTCTTACTTAAGTAACAATAATGACGGGAACGCAAAGAAAAATTTCTGATTTACAATGATGCTTTCTTTTTAAGGTAATAAAACTATTATGCTAGTAAAAAAAAAAAAAAAAATTGTTTTTATTTTTTGTTTTAGTTAAATAATTAATGCTTTACTTCTATAGTTCCTATTAAACCTAATCAACTCATTCACTCTGAGTTATTAACTTTTAAACCGCTGAACGGACCTTCTTCAAACTTAGAATGCAATTTAAGAATTACAGACGATCCATAAAAAAACATCATCAAAAACTGAAACTAGGATTTTTTTTTTTTCCGATTTTTTTGATGTCTTTAAATAATGGGTTTTAATGCATTAATTTGCACGTGGTTTGTTATAAACAAATACAAAAAGTGCACACTTTCCACTTTATAAAAATTTAAGCCCTTATTAATTACTTAAGTTGAATGAAGTCGATTGATTTTAATTTGTAGTAGCAACCCGGGAAAAGTGGATTCTCCCAACGTGCGACTGCTTTCTCACAACTACCCGATAAAAGTGGATCCTCTCAACCCACGACTGTTTTAGAACCAGAGAGTGCGTCTATGACATATTTTTATTTTTCTAGAGATTAGAATGTAGTCCCCGTGGCCTAATGGATAAGACGTCTAACCTCGGATCAGAAGGTTGCAGGTTCGATTCTCATAGCGAACTTGTATTTCTATTTCCACAAATCACAACAATTGCGCCGGACAGACAGAGAAATAAAAGATTTTAGTAATAAAGATTCAGCAGATATTCATCGAGACGCGCTCGCGGCTTATAGGAAAATTATCTCAGAATCTAAGATCACGTGATCACAGGTTTGCTAGTAATAATAAAATTAATAATAATAATAGTAATAAAACAAATTAGAATAACATTTTAAGAAACGTAAAAACTTTATGTTCTTTACGAAACTCAGTGTATGTGTGCGTATGTGTTTCAATAAAAATAATCCGAAATGTTTGCTATTAAAATTTCGCATCGTAAACCTACTTTTCCCCTGTTTCTATAGCGCTATTACATAAAAAGCGCTTCATCTTAATTCTCTCTCTTTTTTTTTTATCTACTTTGACTTTCCCATCGAAGCCAAGTTCAAAGGCAGACGAGAAATCCACGGTTGGCTGCGGACAGCCTTTGTTTGGTAATGAAAGTGTTTTTCTCAAACCACGGGGTCATCGTAACAACGCCTTTAGGCCTACGCACCAAAGAATTTCTTTGCCTCCCTCGCCACATTGTTGCTGGACAATAATAAACAAAGCTAATGTTTGTTTATGATACACACAGGCTTTTTAATAGAAACGTGTAATAAAGAACAATATGAATTTCCCTTTGATAAACATCCCATCTTCGGCAATTGTTTAGCCAGGAGAAAGCATTAAAAAAATGTTCGTAAAAACGCAGACACACACGCATCTTTGGCGTATTGACGGGAGAAGAAAGATAAGGGTTGTAACCCCGGCCAATGCATCTAAAAACTGTCCAAAAAAAAATATCGAGATTATGGATTTTTTTTTTTGTTTGGTTGGAAGGTTCATAGATTTATTTGCAAAACACTTCCTCCCCCTCAGCGCATCTGAAAAAGGACACTTTTTTTTTTGGTATATAACCCCTTCCATTCCAAAAATCATGGATACACATATCAACCCGTACATACACACACACAAATATATGTAACTTTGCAATAAAAACTTGATTTCGTTCTTCAACTGATACAAAGTAAATAAATAAATAAATAAATAAATAAATAAAAAAAAAAATAGTAATAATAAAATAAGTAAGTGGTGTGTTTTTTTTCTTTTCTTTTTTCTTCTCTCTTTTTAATGCATGAAATTCAAGATGAAATAAAATTCAAGAAACACACATTTTGTTAAAAAATATATTAAAGAAAATGTGCGTTTCTTGAATTTTATTTCAACTTGAATTTCATTAATTATTATTTACACACGTAAATTATCTATCTTTTTAGTGCAATGAAATTTAAACGCATCTAATTTCTCATTTTTTTTTTTTTGCCATAAACTTCCGAAAGGAAGACACGTTTGAAAAACGGAGTGTGGCAGGAAATTTACAACAACACAGTAACAAATCAGAAAAAAGAAAATACGTCTGCGTTAGAAGTAAAAATGACGCCAACAAATACTAGTCCGTCAATAAACCATTGTACAAGAAAAAAAAAAAGCAACAAACGAAATTGGAAAAAGAAAGCAAGGAAAAAAAAATTAAATCTCTAAATTTTATATTTCTAAAAATTTATTTAAAATAAATTTAAAATATTTTTCATCAGAAGGCGTTAATTTTATAATTTATTTTTTTTGTTACAATTTACCAAATATTTGATCTCAATCATTTTGAGATTTATTTGAGATATATTAAATGTCACGAGATTCCCTACGTAAATATAAAAGTTTTCCTACGCTGTATTACTTTTTCAAATACAACATTATCCATTTTTATAAGTTAGTATCTTATATAGTTTATTATCAAATTCTTCTCCGGACAGCTCAATTCCTATGCTAAGGTGCTGTAACTGGCAATTTTTCTGTATTTTTCGCAAATCTAGACGCGTCTTGAGTTTCTAAAGCGTCCCAGGACAGATCTGTTTCGAGCTAGAGAGATCTGAAAGCCTCTTCCTCATGTTAGTAAAGAAATTAAAACTATAGTTGATTGAGTAAAAACAACCTAACTTATACTGTAGATAACTTACGGAGTTGTATTAGATTCGAGTTGATAGTAGGATACGGGGGAACTGTTGTATCGATCAAAAGACCACACTAGACTTGTTTTAGAGTCTGCACCTTTCATTTTTTTGAATTCACTGTTTCATTGGATCAATAACTGGATCAATAATGAAACTTTAAGTTGATTGCACCATTCCTGTGAAATCTCAATCTTACTCGAAAGAAGAAATAAGATATAGTTGGCGAGCCAATATTCCAACACCCGTATTAAAAGCCTTTATATATAAAAACAAAAAAATTGGTTATTCCATAAAGGTTTTGCCCATTTACTCATGAGCAGGTACGCGGTCCGTTTTGTACCTAAATCAGCAGGTATGTTTTTACTAATAACCTACATCTACCTCTAAAACTTCAGCTTTGTAGGACGTATAGTTTTGAGTTATAATGATCACAGACGGACGGACAGACTAACATATTTTGATTTAATGTTGCACTTTTTTATTTTTTGCCTTTTTTTTCTCTCGGGGGCACGTCAAGGAGAAAAACGTGTTTGCTTGTTTGATTGGTTTTATGGCCCAATAGCAACTATGGTCATGATGCGCCAGGAAAAGCAAAAAAAAGACTAAAACAATTCAGATACAAACATCAAAATACACAGTAATAAACGAGATGAAGATAGAAAATGGATAAAAGCAAGGACGAAAGGTTAAATAATTAGTAAAGCATGGACAACGATCATGATGAAAGTTATAACTTGTAATACAAGAAGCTCGAAAGAACCTTAAAATGTTCAGCTAAAAGGATTTCTTATTCAATGTTTAATACAGTAATAAAAACAAAAATCCATTCTTTAGGTTCCAATTCTAATTTATGGGAATTTTTGTCGCCTCTACTCCTAATTTCTCGACAAGGGCCCACTTGGAACAGATTCCAAGTATTTATAGTATTTTTCAAAAAAGAAGGGTTTGCCATATATGGTCATTACGTAGCGATCGATTTTGTCTGGAACAAACGTCACCAGTCACGACGTCATCAACTTGAACTCCGAGCAGTGAGTCCAAGATGGCGTCGTTTTGTGATCGCATAAGCGTGACCAAGAAAGGACAAACTTTGCATAGCCAAGCAAAGGAATAATAATAACAATAACAAAAATGTATTCGTAACTGTAGAAAATATAAAAAACAGACTGTTTTCGTAATCTTATATTATAAAAGCGTTATTCTATCTGTCATAAGACTTTTCGTTTTTCCAATTTTGTGACCAAACTATAATAGATAAATTGGTCATGTAAATGGTTAAAATGTAGAGCTTTTTAAGACAAACAAAATACTATAAAAAATTTTCGAAAAAAGTTTTTGGTTTCCAAGATGGCGTCTTTTAAAGTGTCAAATTTTGACTTTTTCGCAATTTAAACGAAAAGTATAAAAGTTGGAAGAGAACATTATATTGAGAAAATGTTGAAAGTTCTATCGAACGATATGTCAGTCATTCACAAACGTTTCTGCGTTTGCAAGATACATGCAAAAGGTGATTTTTCGCTTTAAATTTTTGGTGTGTGGCGCCAACCCGCAATACATCCGAGTTATCCGGAGAAGCCCCAACGGGCTGGGAAGTCGTATATTCTCCGACGACCTCAACATTAATTTGCTAAATAAATAAAGTTTTTTTTTTTTTAATGCTGTATATGCAAGGGTTCCGGAGCGTAGCGACGGTACCAGTCTAGTGTTTATAAGATTCAGTTACGGATTTTAGCAATAGATGGCGCTGTTACGTCCTGGAAACATCAATCCGTAAGGAAATTACGTCATCAAAAGCTCTTCTTTCATGAACTGAAATATAGGTTAGATCGTCCCTGGTTCTTGAAATATTTGCATACCAAATTTCAAGAAGACTAATCCAGTGGTTCGAAAGATATTAGAAGACATACAAACACGTACAGATGACTTCACTACCCACCTAAAAATAAGATTACTAAAATGCAAGGAAGGCTACGACAATGTAATTGAAAAACACAAGGTAGTAAAACCCATGAAATGCAAATAGTAAATGGGTGTTACAAACGTTAGACCAAAACTTCTTAGTCGATTGTCAGATGAAAATTTAGTATTCATAATGAAACATATCACGAAAACAGACCTAAATTTAACTGGACATTTGTCTAGTAGAGTACAACTGAACAAAAAAAATGACACGTATAAAACAGGCTTAACTATTAACCAACTACATCAATCCATTTAATTTTTTTTTTATCGCAAAGCTCATATTCCATCCCAAAAACACAGGCACAAACACCATTCATAAAAAGCTCATATAAAAAAAAAAAAATATTACACATAATATATAACTCTTCACAAAGATTGTTTCTGTGTAACTGACAGAGCCGCCATTCAATATTATTTTTTTTTGTGAATACCAAGGAAATCTTCGCGAACTATCAAATGTGAACACTGATATACCGTGATGAGCAATTGAATTTACAAAAAACTTCTAAATATTAAGGATTTTTCTTACAAAGGAGAATGTGCAGATCTACCCCACCACTGTACAGCGATAAGAAATATACGTAAAGAAAGATCTCCATCAATACGACATTTTTTATCATTACGACTTGTCTCAATTATTAGTCCGTTCGGAGTTATATACGTCTAGATATAACTTATCTAGTTGACATCTTAATTCCGGGATGTATTAATTAATTATCATTTAATAATTATCATTTACTGGAAATAAATGATAATATTAATTATTAATTACGTATAATAATTAATTAAAGTTAATTAAATAATAAATTCGAGAATTACGATGTCAACTAGATACTCACATCTAGAATTATATAACTCCTAACGGACTAATAATTGAGTCGTAATAATAAAATATGTTCTATTTAAGGAGATCTTTCTATAGGTAAATATCACTATACAGGGGAGGGGCAACTTCCCATACATTTGTGCCTATTGTTCTTTAAAATATATATATATTTTGTTCAAATATCGCTTGCCGTAGTAATCATACTAACAATACCAAACACCTAAAATATGTTATAAACATGTTATTACGGATTGTAATAATGCGGTTGGGTGGTGGTGGCTGTTCATTACTTAACTGGTAGAGGAGGTACTTTTTCAAATTTTACTATAATTCACAGGCGATTTTGCAGCCTTATTTCTATATTGTCAAGAAAGGTTTGCACAAAGTACTAGACACCAAAATGATGTGTTCATTTCCCTACAAACTAGTGAGTATCCTTCTTCTCCGAATTATATCCTACTGAAATACTAAACATTACATTTACCAGACTTCCAAGAGACGCTACGACCGCTCGTGCTACCTGAATCACAAAATAAAATCTACTGAACATACGATTATTCCGTGACAATCAGTTCTTGCATGGAGTAGGAGGCTTCCTGTCTGTAATGTAATTTCAATGTACGAGGAACAATCTTTTTTCCTGACCAGCTTTTGATTACCCTAGCTTTCCAACAATGACAGTCAACAGATTTTAATTCCATTTCCATTATCTGAAGCTCAACCCTTTCCAGACGTGAGATAATAATGATGAAACATGTTGAATGTCAAGCGTGAAAAATTGTAATGGAAGACTTGTTTTTCTTAATTTGAACCTATGTTAACCAAGGTTGGTAGTAGTATCATGTATTTACAAGAGGTAGTTTAATAGTTTCACCTACAATCAATACTGGAAGACACACCATTAATGGAGACTTACATATTGGATAAATACTTAAGAAATTAAATATTAGTTGTCAATTAAAGTATACAAAAGAAATGCTAGGTCCTTACGTACTATCGGGTCCAATAATTGATTTCTGGTTTGTATTTTAAAATCACTAACCCCTCCAAATGTGTAATAAAAATAGGTACTTTCATATTACCCAATATGGTTTGGAAAAAAAAAAAAAAATAAATTTTCCTTTTAATTAACACTAGGTTAGGTCAATTGAGATATGATCCTCTCCAGGATGTTTCGTTTGGAAAAACGACGGAAAAAACAACAACAATACTTTTGGAAATGACAAGCGATATCATAAATAACGACAACTATAGATCATGTTTAAAAAAAACAAAAACAGAAAATAAATGAAAACAAAACACCAGAAATCGATTATAAAAAAAAATGGGACCCGATAATACGTAAGTACCGAATTCTACAATATTTATTTATTTATTTATTTTTGTAAATATCTTAACAATAATTCTTTTAATTTTTCACTAAAATCCTTAACTTGCAATGAAGTATTTAGTGGTAAAGTATTTTTGATAAGTTTAAAAAAAAAAAAAAAAAAACAGAAAAAAAAGTGAAAAAAAAACAAAAAAACAGAAGACAATCGGTTGTAACAAAATAATTAACTTCAACTAAATAAAATGATTGGAGAAGTTTACAAAAAGGTCCCAAACAACATCGTAAATTGTGCTAGCGATGCGATTTAGTGATAACGGGTAGCGTCATAAGGGTAAAATATCCTTCACGACATCCGGTCTCGATAATAAACGCGTAAACATCGGCAAAAATACTCTGACGTCAGTCAAAGAGAGGAAAAAAATATACCACGTGTATTTATCAAACGGGACAATATAACTACAGAAGTTATAATTTTTCAGTGCAGTGATTATTATATATTTTATTTTTTAACAGTTTAAAATAAAAGCAGTATTAACGAATAACTGCATATCAGAAAGGTACACGATTCTAGTAAATTAGAACACATAATTAAAACTTCTTAGATATAGTATAAAGCTGGGAGTGCATGGCATAGCTTGGGGATTTATATATACTGTATATTAAGGTATAACACAGAACAAAAACTAAGCAAAAAGGATAACTAAAAATATATTATAATAATAAATACAATAAATATTATGCATTTATTAATATAATACACTTTTCCACAATTTTGTTTAATTAAAAAAAAAGGGGGGGGGATTTTTATGCCTTTTTTTTTTTTTTTTTTTTTTATATTATATATATTTTCTTTTTCGGGAAACTTCGATCCTGAAATTCCTTTACTGCTTTACCTATGCAGTAAAAATAAACACCTTTTTACGCACTTCTCGACATAGTAGGGTTAAGAATTTCAACAGGACACATCTGTTTCCAGCAATGGTCGTCACAACCTACTTCACAGTTCAAAAGCACTGTTTGCTAGGGTTTCAGCATTGAAATTAGTTGGGTGTTTATTTTGGTTTTTCTTTGAGAAAAGACCCAAAAATAATAAAAAATTATCAGAACGCATTTTTAAGACTTCAAGAAAGCCCATCTTAGGGTTTTTTCCCTTTATTTTTGTGAATTTTAGGAGAAATACTAAGGCAAAAAAAAAGCTGTATTGTGTATATTTTTGAGGTTCGGACTGCCATAGATCCGTTGTCGAGAGCTTCTGATTGGTTCAATCATAAGCCACTCTCCAATAACAGAAGACCGCTCTACATACTGAAACTCATTGCTGAATTAGGATTGTAGAAGAATAAATAATTTTGTATTCGCTAACAATTATAAAAGTATTTATTCTTCTACAATCCTGTATCTGTAAAGAGTTCACTACGTCGATAGGTCCTTTGCTTGGAGTGTGGCTTTTGAGTTAACCAATCAAACGCTCTCAACACGGGGTGCAACCTGATCTATGGCAGTCTGAATCTCAAAAATATGCAAAAATACACCTTTCACCAAAATAAGGGAAAAAAAAAAACATCTAAAGTGCGTTCTGATAATTTATTGCTTTTTTTTGGTCTTTTCTCAAAGAAAAACCAAAATAAACTATCCGCTTGGTCGCAACTAATTTCAACGCTAAAACACCTAGCAACCGACCCTAGCAACAGCCTGTTTGAATTGTGACGTAAGTTGTGACGACAACACTTAAACGGTACATTCCGTCAGCTATGATAACTCAAAGAGATCTAAACCTCTTTCCAAGCTCCATTACAAATAGTGTTGAATCTTACTAAGGCATTAAATCTAAGTGATTTTAAGCCTCTAATTTCAGGGCAGCGTATAGTAGAGAAGTACTCCATTCCCCAGGTCAGAGCTTCTCAGCCGGTGCGCCGTGAGAATGCCTTTGGTGTGCGGCGAGAAAATTCTGAGAACGACTTTATACTTCACAATAACCAAATGCTCGTATATAGAATAAAATCTAGACGTCAAAGGATCTGGGCAACAGAAATATGAACCACATTCTGTTACGTTCTAACATTTAAGATTGATAAAATATTAAATTACATTCAAATCGGATTAAAAATATATTTCAAGGTATCTATAAATGTTTCTAATACAGTGCTAAATTTATTTATACATCACAGATATTTTTCAAAGGATTCTATAATAGCAATAAAAGTTTGGTGTGCCGCGAGCTTTCAGCAAAACATACAAAAGTGCGCCATGACTCAAAAAATGTTGAGAGCCACTGGTCTACGATACATTGTATGTAAAATTCATATTTCTCTGTGCTGCAGGAAATGATTTAATATTATAGCAAGGTTCAAGGTTTGTAATGAGTGTGTGTGTGTATTTCAGATCTTCTGAGCTGATGAGAGATAATACCTCGAAACAGTTCTGTCCTGCGATACTTTAAAGCCTGACACTCTTAACGCTTCTAAGATAGGAAACGGGTAAAAATGGTCTCCATTAACTGAAGTGTAAAGCAAGAAAGAAGTCTCAGAGAAGAGCAAAGTATAAGGAATAAAACTTTCAGATTTTGTGCCAGTGAAATTCAGCATTATACAGGGTGTCCCAGGAGGAAAGGTCAGTATTTTGGGAGGTGATAGTATCGGCCATTTTAAGCAAAAAAGTTCCTATGAACGAGTGTCTTATTCCGAATGGTTTCCGAGATTTGGCGTTCAATTGTCACTGCGCCTGCTGGCCGTTGTTTCCTTTCTCTTCCACCACACGGCGCTAAGATCTCCAGACCTAACCCCCTTGGATTTCTGTTTTATGGGGTTGAATGAAGAGTGAAGTGTACAGACGTAGAGTGAATACATAAGATGAATTGCTCGCTCGCATAATGGATGCTTTTTCGAGCATAAAGGAACGTCACTATGAACGCAGATAAGCAATATGTCATGTTGTTCTCACAAGAATTGAGAAATGCATTGATGTTGGCGATGGAATTTTTGAGACTTTATTATAAACTGTAAGAAATGTGTAACTTGGCCAATTTTAGAAACAGTACGTGGTTTCTTTTTTTAAGTGTGTTTTCTTCCGGAGGGGACCATAGCCGGGTACGGGAGTGGTTTCTCTTATCACTTATGCACTAACCGAACATTTCATCTGGTGAGTGGGTTTGGACACCCTGTATATAGATTTATTATTTTGAATAAATACTAGCGGAAGGATCATTATATTTTATTATGTGATATCAGGCAAAGAAATAACAAATGTAAAGGCCATCTGTTTGTTCATTACTTGTAATGAAAACCATAGCTGGGGTTGTCGAAACCGAAAATAAAAAAAAAAAAAAATTAGATTTTCATTGGTCATCCTCCTTTAGCGCTGTTTGTCAAGTCCGGTAAACATGATCGAATCGGAAACAAACTTGATTAAAACCTAATTCAAACTAAGTAATGACCTTGCCAAATTTGTTTTAGATACTGTTCGTTTTCGAAATCCAGACCCAGCAATCGCGGACGATTCTACTCAGCAGAGGGATGATACGCTGATTTTCCAAAATTCTTTTGAACATTTTCGCATTTATGAAAAAAAATAACAGAGGAGCATTTTTGCAATAGTATTTATTCTTTCCATAATTCTTTCCCGAAAAGCGCAAATAGAATGCAGCTACTAGTAAACTAACACTGATAAAAAGTAAACATCTCCTCTTTATTTCTCCTCACCCCTATTTTGATGAAATCGAAGGAGACCTGACGCATGCGCAAAAGAGCTGAAGGTTCTCCTAAACTAGGGTTTCTCAACCTTTTTTTACCCATGGACCCCTTTTCCCTTTTTTTTTTTTGGTGGACCCCTACATAGCTAAAAAGTAAAGGGATTATTACATAGCGAAATAGTAAATGATTATGCTTTATTTTGAATGAAAACTAATTTAATGTAAATAAATTATTTTACAGTGGTAAATAATACATATTCTACACACTGGTAAATAATTCATAATAAACCATTTTAAAATAAGTATAATTCAATGAGATCCCTGTGGACACCGAAGAATATTACATGGACCCCCAGGGACCATAGGGACCACAGTTGAGAACCCCTGTCCTAAACAAAACCAAACAGTAGCTTCCATGGACTCCGAATGCGTTGATTTAAAAACAAACAAACAAACTCTCCTTTGTACATACATAAATTGGAGCTTTATAAGCTGACCTATATCACATTTTTTGATAAAGGGAGGCTGGCAACAGTCAAACGTTTAGAAAAAGAAATTTCCTAAGGTATTTCAGAATTTGCGTGGATTTTGTTACCTTAAAATCAATATTCTAACATTACAAAGAGGTACAAGTTGTAATCTGCTTTCTTCAACTTTCTTTTTCTTCGTTTGCACAAGTTCCAAACTACTGATCACTTCCCTGTATCGAAGAAATCTAAATACACCAAGACGAAATGGAGGTGCTGATCTTCGAAATACGAGGCCTATTTATAATTGTTCCTATAATAATATGTGACGACGACTCTTTGCTTTTAATTAAAAGTACAGCGGACAAAGCAAGATATCTTATCAAATTCTGTCCCACTCACCCCCAAAATCTTATTTCTTAGCTGGTTTTTATAAAAAAGAAACGGAAAGGAAATATGGAGGCGTGTCTTTTACTAACTCGAAGAACAGTTTTCGAAGCAAAAAAGTAAAATTTCGCTGAATTGTGCGACAGCAAAACGTATTTTATTTGTTTGTATTTTTTGTCAAGCAGTGTATGGTTATATATGATACTTGAAACATGCATAGACCAATACCAAGTTTGGTGAAGGGACCCCCGTGGATAGAAGAGATGACGGACCCCAAATATCCGATTGGGCGACGGGGCTTTATGGAAGGGTTCTAGAGCTTTGCCACATACGTATATAGTAATTACCCTTTATAGTAAGACAATAAGAACGCGTTTTTAATTTGAAGCAACTGCCACTGTGATTACTGTAAAATAATTGAAAATACAGACTTATGTAGTAGTCGTGTCAAAAATAGTAACTCTGTAATAATAATAATAATAATAATAATAATAATAATAATAATAAATAACATGCAGAAAACTCACGCAGGCAAGATCAATATATATACCGACCCTACCACACGAGCTCCAGAAGCAGTGGAGGCAGGACCGTGCCCATCGTCCTGTCCGCCACTGGTCTCACACATTGCACCACAGTCTCAGCACACTAGAACTTCACAAAAACACTTATGCACAACTGCAGAAGGCTGATATACTCAATACAACACGCGTAGTTAGAAAATTTATAAGACACAACCACACATTCACTGAAGTTGCTGCGCCCAGTCGCCGCGAAACTAGTCTGATTTTAATTGTATATATTCGTTTAAATTTTAATCTTAGACTGTATGTTGGCTACATGATTTTATTGAACTTTATTCACACACGTTAAACTTTTATTGAACACAACCACACATCTCTAATCTTTCTTGCACACGTCTTTACACTTGGAAATATATGCTTTGGTCCTTAACCCGCCATATTGTCTTTTGCTGGGGAAACCCATGGTTTGAAACTTTTACATAATAATAATGATAATTTTCCAGTAGTCCCTCTTGTTTAACTACAAGCAAAAATAAATAAATAAATAAATAATCCCGCCCGAGCCCTTACTGACAGTATCCTCGGTACCCTAATGAACTCCCATCCTCAATCAAGTGGGGACTAACTTATATATTTATATGCAAGTAATAATAATGTATTTTTAAATAGAGATTGGTTTGGCTATTCTGAAAGAATGAAAGAAAGAAATTGGGAAAAGGCATTTTTAAAATTTTGCCTGCAGCGGGGGAATACTATAAATGCAGGTCTAGTGAAACATCAGTTTATGGGAGCAGATGATGTGGATTTTCTACATATTGAAATGGACAATAAAATATGATTAAGTTCTTTGTAATCTTCATGGTGGGTGGATTAACGATCACGAATATGGAATTGGCAGCTGAAATTAAAGTTTTTACGAAATAGGAAAACATTTCGTTTCCATCAGTAGGAAGACGACACTTTGAAATGAGGGAATGCGAAGGAAGAGCTTTTTCAAATGCGGAAGCTGATTAAAAAATTCGAGACTGGGTTCGTGCAATACCTTCCGAAAGGAAACCAGATTCTTCGACTGATTGTGTCAATTATATTAGTGGGAGTCCAAAAGGACTATTAAGTAAATTACTCTCAAAAGCTTTTTCCTGTAGGACCCATCAATTGAAACATAGAACGACAGAAAATGGCGGATGTCCATAGCAGTTTTTTTTTTTTTCAGAAATAAATTATATATCTCTGTGCAGAAAAGTTAGAGGCTACTGTATACTTTTCGTTCTTTTTCGTGTCACACAAAGAAACCAAAGACTTTAGGTTTAGTTAATCTTAGGGTTAGGCCTAAGGCTGAAACGCTGAATTAAAACAAACAAAATTTGTACTTATCTGTAGAGGAAATCACGAAGCTCGGTTGAAAATAGCTAATTGAGGAGTAGTTTAAGGAAATTCAATCATAGAAAGAATATTTTAAGAATTATTTTATTAATTTCAATATTTAAAGCACTTTTGCTAAAGTCACAACTTCTTGCGCTGTAAGTTAAAACTGAGTTGGTCACATGACCAGAAGTGACAGTCAACGACAGATTAAGCCACACTATGCACAAGTCTCTTTGACATCGAGAATGGCAGTTAAAAACCAATAAATACATGTTTTCTAATATAAATACAGGAAATGCTGAAGAAAATAAAACAGACTATTTAAAAAAAAATATTTAAAATTATTTAAAAGCTTTAAAATTGCAAAAAAAAAAAAAATTCCATACCCCCCCCCCCCTCCTCGTGTTCTACCATACTTTCGCGCTGTATTGTTTATACTACTTCAATTTCAACTCAAAATAAGTGAAAAACAAAACAAAAACATGATATATAAACATGTAAATACTCAACACAAAATATGGAAGCAAAAGACGATTAAAAATAAAAATAGAATGTTAGAACAAATTAAATGTGTGCTGTTCGTACATTCAAATTGCTTTCGAATATATGTTATATCTTATTCCATTACAAAATCTGCTAATAGTGTATGTAAAAAATAGCTTTTCTTAAATTGTCAGCGAGTTGCTTACTTCAATGTTACATAGATTTATGTAAATTGGAAGAAGTGATATTTTGTAGGCAATTCTTAAGTCCGCTTTACTACGAGTAAAGAGCACAGAGTTTAATCGAGCACATCTGATTTTAAACTAAAGATCAGATTCTTATGCAAATGTTACCTTATTCGATGAAACACCTGCATTCTATAAGTCAACATTGACTTATGCAGAGGAGTGGTTAAAACACAAATCACACCGAAAATTCATTTTGAAAGCAGGTTTGGAATTGCTGCGAGTTATATCAACTGTCTAAACTAAAATTAATATAAAATTATTCACATTTCTAGAATTGCATTAGAAATTAATCCTCAATCATTAAAAAAAACCAAATATTTATACATTTCGATAAAGTAAACCAATATTTAAAATTCAATATCAAAATATTTATTTTTATTTATTTATTTAATATAATGCTCAGACATTTGGAACATAAGCCATTAGTCTTTTGGCTTCCCAGTAAAATTGTCCATCAGATCTTGTCCAGTAAAGTTGAAGTGCTTTCCACTTTCTAAGATGTTTTCAGTCCATTGAGGTATCTTCATTGCACAATATGCAGTTTGGTGAGACTAATATTTTGAGTCCGTATAAGTGATCTGCCAGACAATCATGGTGTGTGATTTTACGAAATGTAGCGACGGTTTCACTACGTGGTAACTCAGGTACGCTTTTCTTATTTAGGAGCATACCTGTAGTTTAGACAAAATATAACTTACGGTATTATTATGTTTTTTGGAATTTCTTTTTGTACAGTTCGAGATATTCTTGAATCTCTTACTTTATTTGTCCTTGTCTGAGGAATTAAAAACCATAGTACCCAATACGAATAAAATAATTAACATAAATTCAGAAATGCAACAGAACCAACAAGAAAAACATCAATAAGAAACCATTTCTAAAGTTAATATATTCTGCAATAATCCAAAACTTGTACACCTTGACAAGTAATAACTATCTCCAAACCAAAATCGTACATCGTGCAATAATAAATATCAAAACCTTCTGACAAAGCATTAAAATCAACTTCGGAAATATTGGGCAATCCATTTGGGTTGTAATCGTAAAAAAATTTAACCCCTGATCTAGAAAAAAAACTAAAATGGAAAAAAAAAAAAAAAAAAAAATAATACATCATCCAATTCTGTAATCTACACAGCTCGAATTTGGAAGGACT
>JAFIDM010000002.1:56198765-56223734 GCA_023159025.1 Thereuonema tuberculata
ACCTAAAATTCTAAAAATTTAAATATGAACTTGTGAAGCATGTGGGATTTATATTTTCTTGTTTTTAATTTTCAGAATATTCTGTAATTAATTAAATTAAAATTCAAAAATTGTTAATTCTATTAAAATCTATTTCTAAAAAAAATACTTCAAAATAAATTTATTTTTGGAAACTAATAGAATCAAATGAATTTGCATGATATTTAGAAAGCCGAAAACGTCTTGTATTCTGATTATTTGATAGCAAAAATAAATAAAAATTAATCTAAATAAAAAAAAAAAAAAACAATTTTAATTTTTTTTTTCAAATTAACTGTTGCACTAATAATACATATTTTAAATCCAAGTTATTATTTTACGAATTTTTTTATCAATTCGGGTTTTCGTCAAGATTTTTTAAGCTGAAAATACCGAGTAATACCTCGGAAAAAAAAAAAAAAAAACTCCCTCCCTCCCAAAAAAGATTGTTTTTGAATTTTAATTTAACGAATTACAGAATATTTTGAAAATTAAAAACAAGAAAATATAAATCTCAGATGCTTCACAAGTTCATATTTAAATTTTCAGAATTTTAGCTGCATTGGTAAAAGAAATATATAAAAGAAATAAAAGGTTTGCAGTCGCCTGAATTGCTCGAGTCAGGGTTAGGAATTCATTTTAGATAAAGTCTCTTGTTGATTTCATATTTATGCAAAGATCCTTTTCACAGACTGATTCTTTTCGTTATATAAATAAAACTAAATAATAAAATAGATCTTATTTCTATTTATCCCCTGAATAACGATTGATTGTTATTTCAATAACAAATTTATTTATTGAAACCTAAATCCAGATGCAAAAGCATTGTAATTTTAACTGAAATCGGTTGTAAACAAAAAGTTCACTGTTAATTTAGGCTTAATTTAGGCATATTTTTCTTTTTTTCAAAAAAAAGTTGAAATTTGAACTTACCGGGCCGACTTTAAATTCCGAGTCTCTGCGTTTGGACTCAATCTTGGGAGAAATGAGGAACAAAATGAAAAATAACGTCGTAATTTTGATAATATTTTCGAATAATTATAAAAATGTGAAGAATTTACATCGTTATCCTTCTTTGAATCTGTAACGAAAAACACAAGTTAACACTACGAGGCGAAATGAAGAATGACACGAACTTGATCAAACAAAGCTATTAATAATTCAAATTTCGTCACTAAAAATTAAAAATCTAATTTTTAAGATATAGAGTTTTTATAAATACTGTAATAATTTCCCTAAAATTTATAGTTCAATTAAAATTCGAAAATTTTTTATATTTGGAATTCCAAAATTTTATTTTCTTTGAATATTTTCAATATATTTCTATTTTTAAATGAGAAACATAAACAAACGCAAAACCAAATTAAAAATAATACATATAATTTTTCTTTTTTGTTTTGGTTAAACAAAACATTATTAAAAACGTAAGAATCGTTTCTTTAATGTATTAAAATGAATGAATATTTTTAAATAATAGTTTTTAAAAAAATGACGTTTATTTTATAAGAAACGTTTTTCTGGTTTTAGCAAAACCCCTGAGAGGCTTCGCTGGGGAATTCTGGCAACATGGGCTCGGCTGAGGGGGTTAATGGAATGGGTTTGTCTGCCTTGCTCCGGTTCTGTCTGGTTTTGGAGGGGCAAAAGTGGGTGGCTGTTTATGAAATACTTCCTCTGAAGAACGATAAATAATCAAATGTAATTGAACGAATGGGAAATGATCCTGCTCTTTCGTAAGAAAAACGAAATGGTTAACAGTGAAGTATTTATTGTTGTGTCATTGAAAAATAACACAACAGAACAGAGTGAAGTTTTTTATTCAAAATAAATTAGGTAAAACATAATAATACTTTCGTTAAGTTATTGTACATCGTCAGTTGTGATAATGAAAAATAATTATATTTTGAAACGAGTAAAAAATGTGTAAGAGTTATTTGGAGGATGGTCATCGCTGTCGCCCTAGGTGTTCCATACGACTTACATGTTTTGCGGAGAAAGCATAAATGGATTAATAAATTTCTTGAATTACGAAAGAGGAAATAAATAATTACATAAAGAAATGAAAACAAATTTTGAATAAATAATAGCTTACTAATTAATAAATAATAAAAAAATAAATTAAAACCCAATATTATTGGTCAATAAATTTCCATATAATTTTTTAGAACTTTTTACATACGACTCACAGATGCTACGGTTTACTTTGTATGTTCTTCTTCCTTGCCATATGAGATTTATTCAAGCATTCAAAATTTGAAAGAAATTTCAAAAAGGTATAAATTAAGTATGTGTTTCATTTCAAAACTAAACGTTCCTTACAATAGCTGTGGTAATACACATTTGGAATTTGATGTACAGCAAAAAATTTGGGTATTTGGAAGTGTGAAGCGAGCTGAAAGAGTTTATCACAAAAAGCTCGCTGACCCATTTTTTAAATTTTATTTTAAGTATTTTTTTTTTTGGCAAATTACTAATGCTGCAATTAACATACCTTCATGTTCACTAAATTATTCATATTATAAAAAAAATATTCTGAAATTCCGAGGTTCCATGTTTAGATGAAATCTCTTCTAAGTAATAGAATGTGCTTAGATTTTTCGTTTATGATGAATAATATTGCTTATTATATATTTTTTTCTTATTTATCACAATTTTTCGTAATCCTGTTACTGCCAATGAATTTTATCGTTAAAAAGATGCTGTAATATTAGTATGTGTAAAAGTCCTGGTGCAAAAATAACTTAAATTAAATACATTTTTTAACTTAAAATAAATTTAATAATTTTTATTAAAAAATTGTAGAAGACATGAGTTACAGTATTGATTCTCAATGTACGAATCGCGATTTCAGGAAAAATAAGTCCATACAATTTTGTGCTAAAGCGTAAATTTAAAGGCGATCCATAATATTAACAAAATTTCAAAATAATAATAATAAAAAGGAAGTACATTAATGTAAGGAAAAACAGAAAAAGTTAAGAAAATAAGAAAACAAACAAAACCCATACACGGATTCGAACCGACAACCTCCAGCATATCCGTCCGAGACCTCACCCATCTAGCTACAGCTAACAACTTAATAGTTGCATTTCTAGCATTTAAGCTAATAGCAGAAATCCAATGAAAACAATGCCAAAATCTCGAACATGGGGGGGGGGGGGCGCTGGCCCCTGAAAACACCCCATTCGTACGGTGCTCGGGCCTCTAAACAAGACGGTGAAGTCCGTTTGCCGATCCGATCTTTTCGGATCGGGAGTTCTTAGGGGAGGACAGACGGACAGGACAAACGCAATAGCTACCGATTTTGGTCGTTATCATGGCTCCTAAATGAGTCGCTAAACAAAAAAAAAGCCTTTATAATCTCAATTGTCATATTCACAAACAAACTCGTTTTCAAATGATATTTGGTGTATTACGGAGATTACATTATTTGGGGTTACAAAGAGTTACAGAAAACGAATAGGGGTGCCTAGTAGAGTGACGCCAAATATGCTCAGTATTCTATCAACTGCTTGTTGCAAAAAAACAAAACAAAAAAGTTCATTTTTTAACCTTCCTTCCTAGGAAAGAGACACCAGATCCATTCAGTCTGTGTGTATATGTGTTCCTATATTAACTTTTGAACCACTGGATTGATCTTCTTGGAACTTGGTATGCATATTCGAGGACTAGCGACGATGTAACTTTTATTGAAATATTTTATAAATGGGTCTTTATCTAGAAATCAGAGCGAGAAGGCGGCAAAATTCTCATAGACAATCATTGGAATCTAAATTTGTTAATTCCTCATTATTTTAAACAATGAATTATAATCTCTTTTAGCCAACCATTCCGGGGTTGGTTTGATCGTAATAAAATTAATCCGATTCGGACAGTTTAAGTAAATAATGAAAACGGAAAAATATGTAGACAATGCACAAATTCGTTTGCTTTCACGCCTTGGGCCATCATCGACAGCAATCTGGGACAGCTGTTTCGTCCTTATTTTTTTATTATTATCTTCTTAAGGTGATTACAATTTCAGTCCTGTTAGGAACCGTTAGTTCCTATCAACAGGTGCTGTTTTATTACAGTGAATAAAATATTGAAAATATTTGTTTTTATATAAACATTTTTGTATTTTGTAATTGTCAAAAAGGTGTTGACTTTGTTTTAGACTTTTCTGTTTATTTTTTTTTTTTTGATTTAATTATGAAACATTATTAATCTACAAAAAACTCTAAGCTATAAACTACTTATAACTATACCGATGAGATAAGCGTAAAATACATATAAAACATTCAACAAATAGATACATATAAAACATTCGACAAATAAATACATACAATACATTCACAGCTTCATAGTTTGCTGTCGTTTACAAACCTTTACACAAATACAACAATTATTTATTATAATATAACTAAAAGAAACAAAACAAAAGAAATACACATCGTTTTAAGATCGCTGTAACTAGTACAGCATAACTACCTTAGCCCTCTAAGCGCTGGGCACAAAAGGCATTTAATAAAAGGATAAGCCAAACGCAAAGGTGAAAAATTAATATGAAAGAAGATTAAATGTGCATTAAATGCGTTTGGCTTATCCTTTCATTAAATGCTTTGTGCCCAGCTAGCGTTTAGCGGGCTAAGGTATCTGTACTGGTTATAGCGATTTTTCTATTGTTGTTTGCTTTTTACCGGGTCCCACTTCCGAGAGCGGGAGAAGCAACCATAGGCTTTCATGCATTTTGAGCTTGATCATCGAGGCTAAATCTGGCTGATGAGTCCTAATAAGGACGAAACAGCTGTCCCAAATTGCCGTCGATGATGACTCAATGCGTGAAAGCAAACGAATTTGTGCATTTCTATGTTTTTTTCCTTTTTCATATTACTTTTAATGCACGTAAAACCTTCTTACATAAGTAAATAATGAGGATATAATTTATTTATTTCAGAAACTAGAAGATTTGTACTGATTGTAATCCATAGAAATAATAAATGGAAGAGAAATTCTGGCTTTTCGTTTTTGTTGGTATCACCACTTTTTTCAAATTTCAAATTTCACCAAATTTTCAAAAATAACATTTTAAGAAAAATAGGTTTTCATTATTATTTTTACTATCATCTTAATTTTTTTCCCTCAATTTGTTATACAGTATTTATAATAAAAGTAGTTATAATACTTTTGGTGTTATAAATTGTATTTTGCACATTTTTTAACCATCTTCATTTTTTTTACGTGCCCGGTATATAGTCTACATATTTTTAGTTTATGGTAAACTTCATCATTAATTTATATGATTTTACATGAATATTTTATTTAAGCATATCAGATATTACTTTTGATTATTATTATATTAAATGATTATAATTTTCTAAAAGAGGAAATCCGCACCCTTGATTATGATTTTATTTTTGATTCTAATATAAATACATCGATAAAGACAACATTTTTTAAAGTATTTAACCATACAAACATTACAATTCAAAATATTCAAGGTAATCAGAAAGAAGAAAGTTGATTTTATTTTAATTGTTTTAAATCTTTTAAATTGGGCGGATCCATATATCTGTATTAAAATGAATATATTTTTAATTATAGTTTTAAATCGATAAACTTTCATTACAAATATTTTTTAGATTTTAACAAAACCCTCGGAGAGGCTTCATCTGGTTAATTTTGGCAACTAGGGCTTGTCTCAGGGGGTTGGTCTGCCCTGCTCCGGTTCCATCTGGTTTCGAGGGTCAAAAGCTAAGTGACAATTAAACAAAAATACTTCGTCTGGAACAAATGACTTGTGAACGACTGACAAAAAAAAATTAAATCTCAGTATGCATGTAACAAATAAATATATGTAAACAAGTAAATGTAAACTTGTCATTTGAAAGTTATTTTTGATAGCTGAGGAGAAAACTTCTTTTGCTTTTCTCTCAATTCGAAAGCGAATTTGAGTAATGGTCGAACGCCGAACCACGGTTTCGAACCGGGTTTAGCCAACGCCATCTTGAAAACAGAACGTCACTGCGCAGGCGTTGTTTTCAAGATGGCGTTGAATTAGCAGCCTCAACGGCCAAATTCGACAAATCAACTTGACGACGCTTTTGAACCAAGATCATCACAAAATGTGGTTGGCGCAATTAGATTAAGCCGGATCTCCGTTCATCTTCCAGTTTGACCATGATTTAGCTACTGAACGTGAATGGTGCAACCGGCTCTGAGTCACGATCATAATCTGATTCGAAATACAAAAAGTGATTTACCTAAACATTATTTCGGCTGTCAGCTTTTCTTTATTGATTTATTTATTTTTAAAAACATGATTTGTCAATTGAAGATGAAGCTTAAAAGCCTCTTGTACAATTGAATTTTTAAATAAATTATGTCTGTGATTGACGTATTATTGGCATTGCTATTCACGTTTTAGGACATTCTTATTTATGTCAAATCCTGTTTCACATTTAAAAGTACAATTATATGAGACTTCGACGTAATGTCTGTGTATAAATTCTATAAACAAAATTTATTTGTTCTTCTTCTGCTACGTGCACCAGCACAAATGGGGATTTTCAAGGTCCTTGGGTTCGCGGCTGAAAAAGTCACGTGATGTAGGTACACTTGTAAAAACATGGCGAAGATTACCAAAGCACCACTGTATATTAAAGATTTCTCAACGTTAATTATTGAATTATCGGTATACTATTAAGGAAGTGTAAGGAAATAATGTCGATACGTTATTTCTAGACGAAAATTCCAAAGAAATAACTACATATAAAGAGAAATTTGTTTCTAATGTTACTTTTCATGACGACAACGATGGCGAGATACCTTTGTACAAAATCGTTTGTCATGTGAAAGCAGAAATAAAAAAACAGATCTCCGATCTCGGATACCCGCTTTTACTAGGGCAGTGTTTCACAATCTTTTCCGAGTCGCGACCTTTCCTTTTCTTAGTTAAGTAATCTCCGGCTCCCCCCGGTCCAATTGCATAAAAAGACATTTTTAATAATTTAATTTAATTTTTATATTTGTAATTTTAATATTTTATTACTTTCAGTTACATCTAAAAACCTTTTTGCTAATTTGTTCCCTAGAGGGCGCTGTTTTGTTATGTTTTGTGAGTTGTTTGTTTGTGTTTTTCTTGCGAATGTTAACGGTCACATTGAGCAAGATTTGTATAATGTAGCAAATCGAAACGTCTGTAATTTTGATCATCATTAATTTAAATGCATTAGTATTTGTGTGTCTGGCCTTTTCTGTCTTGGTTAATCCATTTCAACACACGTAAATTATTCAACATTTTTAATAATATAAAAAAAACACTTTAAAAATAGAGTTTTTAGAATGTAATTGCATCTTCTTTTGTAAGAGCCCAGAAGCTAGTTTCTAAAAAAAATAGGCCCATTTATCGCATTAATTTTTTTCCCTTTGTAACTACTGAAACATTTTTTGTTTTTTAAGTTCAACATTGTTTATGTTTATGTTCCTAAATACAAAATAAGTGAATGCCAATAAGGCTTTTTTTTTGTAAATCCTCTCGCGATCCCCTAGGTCTTTATCACGAACCACACTTTGGGAACCACTGTCCTAGGGAGTAGATACTGAATTATGGAATGACTTTAGACCTGAAGGGAAACATGAAAACAGACAAACAATGGAAAGAAAATAAACATCCATTTCGAACCCAGATTCCGACATATCTGCTTGGGAGGCCGCCGGAACTGACTGAAAATTTATTTAAGGATAAAATTATTTTCAAACAGATTATTAAACAAAGTTATTGTTCCCCAACAAAAGAAGAACTTTAAGCAGGGTTTTAATGGCGATGGATTCCAGGAATTCCAGAAATTTCCAGCGACATCTACTGCAAAGCATCTTTCTTACATTCTGAAAATTAAAGTAGAAAATAATATCAGAATAGTAGAATTTCTTCAATTTTTTTTAAATTAGAATTTCTTCAATTTTTTTAAAATTAGAATTTCTTCAATTTTTTTTAAATTTTTATTCTTTTCATCTTAAATCTACTTATTTAGTGTTATTATTATTATTATTATTATTTTTACTTCCCGGTTTTACTAGTCCTTGTATGGAATGATACCAAATACGTAGGATCAATTGTCCATTCACTATTGATCAAAGAATCTTTTCACTATTCTGCATGTATTTAGAATCGTTACCTTCTGGCATTCCTTGTAATTGTTCTGCGGTAGTTTGAGGATCTTCAGGCTATCTTGGAGAGCCATAGGAATTACCTTGGTTGTTGATAGTGTTATTGGAACCATTACCAACTCCATCTTCCACATCTCTTTAACTTCGTATTTTAGGTCGGTGTATTTGATCACTTTGTCTTCTAGTGTCTTCTGGAGATTGTTGGTTTTGGGCACTGCTTCGTCTAGATTATTTTTTGAATCTTATCTACCAATGTGGTATCTGGTCTTTTTGCATGTTATTGTTCTGTCTGTTTTAATTGACTGATCCCTGTACATCTTATGTAAATCGGTTCTCAACTACTGCCGAAGTTTCATATATATATTATGGCAATTGTTCTATATCTATATTGTGGCGCAACCAGGATTATGGTGGGGGAAGGGGAGGTTATTTGAAACTGTACTTGAGGGAGGAATTACAGACAAAAAATAACGTAGGCAGCATTTAAAGCTGTATCCTCCGTTTCCAAGATCATTTTCCAAAATAATTAAGATACATACACACCAGGCTTTAATAAAGGTTTTCTTCTCGCTCTTTCTTTATTTTTCTTTCTTTACTTTTTGGGTTGGGAGGGGCTTCAAACCCCTTAGCCCCTCCGTCAGTACGCCACTGCTTGTTCTTCAACTAACCAGTATTTGATTTCTGGTGAATAATTTTGGCTGCGTCATTGTGTCTCTGCAGGTAGTCAGTCTGGGTTAGTATAATACATCCACCAGTTGTATTGTTTCTGAGAGTTGATGGCACTTTCTACATAAGTCACTTGCAATTTTTGAGTCTTTAATAATGTATTTTTGTTGTTGATCATGGTGGCTGATCTTCTGTGATCATAAATCCTTCTGTTTCGGGGAAATGGTTCCTTCAGCTAACCAGGCATTTGAAGCTATCTTATCTATGTAAGACTGTTCAAGGCCACTTCATGCAATATTTTCTATTTTTGGTATATTTGTCAAGTGAATTTTTAACTTTGAAGTCGAATTTAAGGGTGAAACCCACGTTTCCGAATATGGGTGCTAGAGGATAAAATGATCCTCTTTTAGAATAATATAGATTGGGTAGGTGCAATTGTCCCCACTATTTATTTTGTTTCCCCACTATTAGGTCATTTTCACTATTAGGCCATGTCTCTATGCAGGCTTTCGGTTTCTCTATATCAACTTACGAAAACGCTACGAACTTCAAACTTGGCATGCTTATACACCTCAATATACACCATTATGCCATGTATAAACCTAAGAATTACCTATCGCAAAATCTCGACTTATGGGCCCATTGCCAGTTGCCCATGTCCAGGTCACATGTCATGGTCACGTGGTTCTGGGGTAGTTGAGGGGTCATGTGGCATACTGTTAGACCCAGTATCTCCAGGGCAGATGAATGCAACAAAAACCAAAGCTCTACCTACTACAATGGCCGAGCAATATGCAAATGAAAGTTGTACCTTGACATGGGCATTATCTCCGAAACGATAAGAGCTGGAGACGTGGGCCCATAGACATTATTCCTTATTAAGACCCCCATAATCTATTTCTGACCTCAAATGGGTCACTTTCACTATTAGGCCATGTCCCTATGCAGGCTTGCTGATGTCCTTTGTGAACTATACGACATGTACTGAGGAGAGTAGCTTATTGCATTTGCTTGGTTATGTTCGATGCAGAATCAGTAGGTTAAGGCTGTGATGATGATTCTTTTGGATTAGACCAGTCGCTGAGACAATTATCGGGACGTTGTGAACTGTTTTCATGTACAACTGTTTTTGAATTTCTATAGCAAGATCAGAGTATTTGGATAATTTAATAATACTGTTTACAAAAATTATAAAAATTATACTAATTCTCAAAAAATAATCTTAAACAACTATTCAGACGAATTTAAAGGGTGGGGTGATAAGGAATGGGCTGCTGAAATTCCGTCGTTTAAACGATATTATTTTTTGAGTATAAAAAGGAGCAACTACATTGATTGACACAAAGTTATGGAGCAGCAATGATGGACTGGGTGATGCCGACAAGCGAACATTATCTGGTGCTTCAGGTTCATGGTTGAATGTCATGGGCTTATCAATTGTCATTTGCTCTATGGCTTTGTATGATCGGTAGGAGGAAAGGAGACGGGTTGGGGGTGGTTGCGGACGTTTGAAGCAATTCAATCAGTAACGGGATGGGGGAGGGAAGGGCTGCACTTGGGCCCTACATAGGTTAAGACGCAGGGGGGGGGGGGGTTGTTTTTAATTCCTTTATAATGAAAGGAATTTTGTAAAAAATATTTGTAAAACAATATAATAGCTGTAATTTTAATTCTTCAATACTTTAAAACATCTTTGAATTCAGGTTAAGGAAAGCTAATGTGGAATCTTTTTAGGAATTAATGTTTTTTGATTCAGTTAAAAAAAAAATACTGCCTTTAGAAAAACATTGTATGAAATTTTTATTTAAGGAATTTAAAAATTTAAAATAAAGTCTACTAAATAATACGAGATATTTCTTTTTTACTTTCATTTCCATAGAAATACATGGGAATTCGCTCGGTTCTGTAAGAGCTTTAGGAACGCGGTGTTACTTATACCGTCCATATGTGGTGTCCACATACTTTTGATAGGACAGTGTAGTTTTTTTTTTCTAAATTAAACTGTTTCATTTTGATAACAATGACAAAGATAACAAAGTTAAAAGCCGTCTTCGATACTTTTCTGGTTTTAAAATTAAAAGAAAAATTATCCTTTATTTTAGCATTTGTATCCAATATACTTTCATATCAACTTCAACGAATTTACGTTCTTATTAAAATAAAATTATGTAAGAAAAAAATGTTTATCTATTATGTAGGTAAGATTGGTGCTCCAATAGTTTAGGAGATTTTCAAAATTTTTCGCTAAAAAAATAAAATAAAATGGAGAAGTGATTTTTTTTTTTGCAATTCTGTTTCCGACTTTGCATTGAAAGCCTGGAATATTTTTGACTCGTCACTTGTTTCAAGCGCTTTTATTTGCCATCATGTTTATTGTAGAATATTTACCTTCAACGCGTTCTTTAAATGTTTGCGTTAACTCATTCGATTTGAGACTCTTTCCGCTGTTTCGTAATCTTGTTTCTCCTTCTTACTCAAGTCTTGTAAATATTGTTTTAAAAGGGTCTATTGATAATACGATGTCTTTTCTCTCGAAAAAAATTTTTTTTTGAGGTTATTCTTAAATTAATTTATTTGTTCTATTTGAGATTAATTATGTTATTTATTCTATTTTTTTTATTAATAATAGAATAATAAAAAGGAAGACAATCCCAAAAGGAATAAATTTAATGTGCTGGAAATTTTTAAACAAAACAAAATAAGAAACAAGGACAGAACAAGAATAAATAAATTGCCTTTCTCATTCAATTATCGGAAGGAATCGAGAACGGCCGTTTCGTCCTGCAAGGGACTCATCAGCCCGATCCGCCTTCCGATAAAAAGGTAAGATCTTAAGTGAAGGCCACCGTCACACCTTACAGTGACCCCCGAAACAAAAAAAACAACAGTAACAAATGTTGTGCTGATTTGTACAACCAAACACCTTTTCCTAATAAATGATGGGAATTGAAGGCTGTTTATAAAGGAAATTAAAATTCCTACAAGGTAAATTAACATAAGGAATAAATTTAACGTGCTAGAAATTTTTCAACAAATGCACATGAACATTTTTTTTTATTCTTGTGCTGTTCCTTGTTTCTTATTTTGTTTTGTTTAACAATCCCAAAAGTTTGGAGATTTTATAATGTTCCGTTTCAAGTGTAATAATACTACACTAGAATATAATAATATTGAAATCCTTAGAGAAGGAGGGAATGGCGTAATGTGTTTAAAAACACAAGGCTATTAATAGGAAAGAGCGGGATATTTTCATCAACCTCTGCCCTTTTCACTTTGCAATTACGAGCTGCTAAATTCAATTTTCATTCTTTTCTTTCAGGACAATATGTTTCCATCAATAAAAATTGATGAAAGTTACACGATTGCAGTAGCCAGAATGCAGGTAAACTTATTTTAATAACAGTGGAATCGTTATGAAAACCATCATTGGTTACGATTCATGTGATTGAATGTTTTGGGGTTTTTTTTTCAAACAATTTATAAAAATTTCGGTTCCTGTATTTCAGTCTTACTAAGTATATTCTGTATCCTTTCAAAATAACATATGTAATAATTCTTCACATCAACACATTATCATCTCTAAAAACCTTTAATATCCGTGATATTTCGTACTCTTTAATCAAGAGCACTTCTTCGAACGGTTATGGATAAGCTTTATAAACCTGTTCCCTAATACAGAGAATTCATTACAAATGGTAGAATTTTATAAAGTGATACATTAAATTTTTTGTTAAAAAACAAAGGGAAGGTAATACATCATTAATACAATGGAGATGGTGTGTTAATACCAATAAGATTTTTTTGACAATTGACACATCACCTCCATTGTATTGAAGTAATAATGATGCAATTTAGTAATAATGATGTATTACCTTCCCTTTGTTTTTTTGAACAAAAATGTAATGTATCACTTTATAAAATTATTATTGTTGTTATAAACTTCTCTTCCATCCATTATATTGTAATTTAGTAATAATGTGGTATTAACACATCACCTCCATTGTATTAATGATGTATTACCTTCCCTTTGTTTTTTAACAAAAACTGTAATGTATCACTTTTTAAATTTCTTTCATTTGTAATGAATAGAGAATTCATTACAAATACAGAGAGTATTAAGGAACAGGTTTATAAAGCTTATCCCTAACCGTCTGAAGAAGTGCTCTTGATTAAAGAGTAGAAATATCACGGATATTAAAGGCTTTTAGAGATGATAATGAGTTGATGTGAAGATTTTTAGAACATTTACGTGAAATTCAATTTTTTTAAAAATATATAATAATTATAGATCACTTCTTCAAGCTTCCTTTACACAACATTAAAAAAAAAAAAAAATGTAGTACTATGGGCCAAGCAAATCCTTGGGTGCGCGAGAGGTGTAGGCTCCCAGGGATTCTGGACCAACTGCACTAGTTGAGGTCGGATGGTCAGTCCGACGCTCGCCCACCTTTAACCCGAGTAAGAAACCCGATACCAATTTGACAGAGGGATGGGTAAACCCTAGGATCCGTCTGGAAGAGAAATAACAGTTGTAAAACAGTGGGAATTGAACCCAGGCTCCTTCAGTCCGCAATCCAGCGGCTAAACCACTGAGCTACCGGATCCATCCTTTACACAAATTTACCATGCTAAAAATTAAGGATTAATTATACTGAAGTACAGAGGAATACTGTATTTATTGTCACCCTGAAGTTAAGTAATTCGTCTACGATTCACAAGAATCTGGATTCAAATCCCTGTAAGACATGGATGTTTCTTTTACTCTTTCGATCTGCACAAAGGCTGGCTTACCTGAAACAAGTCATCTCCAGTCTTCCCTTGAATATTTCCTTATTTCTAAAGTCCTTCGAAAGGCAATACAGTCCACTAAGTAACCTCCCTATTATTCTACACGTCAATTGTAAGTATGGTTCAATTGTCTTTGGGTGGCACCACAAAACATACCTATTAGATATTATTTTGTTTTTTTGCGTTATCACTACAGCAGGCAAAACAAGAACAAAATTATCTTTTCACGTATAAGAAAAACGTTTGAATTTGTTTTTTTCAAATTCAAGATTACCCCAATTTATTTGATATCTTAATTTCTCCGAATTGCCATTCCAATTTTATAACATAAACCTTTACCATTGCAGAGACTATTTCGTCTAACGGAAGTACACATCCTGTTGCTGTTTCTGTATTATCACGACATCGTCACACATATGATAAATAAGGATACCTTTTTAATTTTAAATCATATTCTTTAGAATTCCTTTTTATTTTCTATTTCTTACAAACGAATAACTTTTTATCATTTCTTTTTTTTTAAGTTCGTTGATTGACAGTTGGATTGCAAAGCTCATTCCCCAACATGTCTTCAGAATTCTTAAACTAAATAAAGCAAAAAGTTGGAACCTGCCAATGAAAACAAACACAAACCACCGACGAAGCCAAATTAAACAAACTGGCATCAAAATTAAAGAAATGTTTCCAGTATAGGAAACAGAAACCATGTTTCCAAACTATTGGAAATTCCAATCCAGTTAGATATTGTTAGTAATTTAAAGGCCGCCAAACCAAAGAACGACCGTGGCCACCAGATGTCGCAATAGTAGAATTTGAATCGATTGTATATGTCAGTGTTTATGGCGGGAAAGTTTATGGCTTCTGATTGACGACTCTCAAACGAGGCAAACCTTTGTCAATTGTTCCTTTAAGTCCTGGAATGATTAAGGGATCGTAGGTGCATTTCAAGGTCTAAGTCGTTGTTTCGTTTGGCCTATAGTAGGCAGCAGTCCTTACACTTTTTATTATTTTAAGAAAGATATAATTTAAAATTGTCCTTTTTTTATCTATTTAATTTCTTGATCAGTTTTTTTAAGTACACTTCGGACTGGTATAACTAGAGAAACCAAAGAAATATATGTATATACAGAATAAATATTTTTAAATAGATACTAAATAAGATCTCTTATTTACAAATGGCAGCCTATTACAGCTGTTTTTACGATAGGATCTAGGGTGGCCGTAGCCACTAGTCGTTTGCACAGGTTTCTTGCTCCTTACCATTTTCGATTTTTAGGTTTTCTGAGGATTTCCTTTATTTGTTTGAGTGATTGGAAGTTTGAGTGAAGTCTCTAGGATTAATTTGGGTTAGATAGGTCACCTTAACATTCTCATATTTTTAAGAATCCATTTGAAATTCGATCTGCTTATTAGAGGTGGCTTGGAGATAACTGCCACCTGGTGGCTGTTACTCGAACTTCTTTTGAAGGCTGTATCTGATGGCTTCGTCGTCTGCTGGCAGAGGATAAAAAGACCTTGAATGCAGAGTTGGCGAGTTGATGAAAAATAGAAAAAAAGAAATAGAAGAACGTATTAGAAAGGAATATATTAATTGGTTACATAATAATCAAGATGAAGATCAAAGTGTTAAAGATCGTATGAAGAATGAAGTGAGAATGAAAGTGACTAAACAGAAAAGGAAGGAATTTGAAAATATTGTAAATGAACAAATTGTAGCTGAATTTGAATTCATAAAGGAGCTTAGAGCTAAGAGTATCAATTTGGCCACAGGATCAGATGGAAAGAAAAATGAAACAAACGATCCATTTGAAAGCCCCAATTTCCTTCTCAAAAAAGGAAAAGGTCTCTTTCTTCCTTCTCCGGGTCTTCAATAGTAATTTTCCTTCAATCTCTACGACTATTGTCAATGGATTTTATGATCAGATTTCAATTATTCGGAACGCCACCATGAGAGAAGAAAAACGTAAGATCTCTTTCAATAAATCAGACATGAGATATGTTTCAAACTCTCTTATGGAGCTATCACCTATTTCACTAAGATTTTATTTCAACTTAAAGATTCTGAAATAATGAAAAAAAAATATGGAAGTAAGCAACGCCAAATTACTCAGTGAACTCAATGCGTTGAGAAATCAGGATCAAGTTTGTTTGGCTCAGAGAGATTTGTATTCATCTAGATTGAAGTTTGGTCTAGATAATAAGAGTGAAAGACAAAAAAAAGAAAGAATTATTAGTAATAGAGATGATATGGATACTGAATTTAAAGTTAAGGTGTCCTTAAAGAATGATAATGATGAAAAAAATGCCAATTTAGAAACCTTACTTCCATTAAAAATAAGAATCCTACTATCAAATTAACAGATATTCCTTATTCCTGATTACAATAGTGGTGAAATAGTAAATATTGTAGCTGAGAGTAAGAGTGACCCAAAGAGTACCATTCCAAAGGAAGTATTAGTTAAGAGAATGGACCACTTGAGGTTTACGCCCCTATCGACGTCACGTATGACGTGTAAGTACATGCGGCGAGAGCTTGTGCGATAAACAAACATATAACTTTGTGTGCATTACTTAAAAAATCGTCGATTTTTGATATTTCAAGACGGATGGTTCAGTACTGTACAGCTCCTTATTGTAATAATTCTGTAAAAACACTTGGAATATCGTTCTTTAATATAATATTTCTTCTATATCTACACCGGTTAAAACAAAGCACAAGGCTTTGTTTATCCCACAAGGCAAAAAGTAGACTGGTGGGAAATTTTGGAACTACGAAGCCCCGCCTATCCTAAAGTGGTCCATTAAATTATATCCTTCTTTGAAAATATATTGCTGTCGACTTCGTTAATAGGCGATAATCAACTCAAAATTCTACAATATCCAATCTCAAAATTTTGGAAGGCTTAAAATCGTTCCATCCAAATCAAATCTTTTAGTTCAGCCTCTATATCTATTAGGGTTAAAACGAAGCATAAGGCTTTGTTTATCCCACAAACCAAAAAGTAGACTGGTGGGATATTTTGGAACTATGAAGCCCCGCTTATCCTCAAGTGATCCATTAAAGTGTTAACGAGCAAGATTTGTCGTAATCCTCTCAAAAGGAATTGTTTCTGTCTGTACAACCAAATATTTTCCATTTTTTTTTTGAAGTAAAGGGCTCTATCCTCTTCGAGTATATTTCTATACCCTTTGAGGAAGATATCTCTATTTTAAGGTGTTATGGATACTTGGCAGCTTACTGCAAGAATGAGACTATCTGTATTCAATGGTAAACATAAGATCAACGAATGCCTCTCGGAAACACTGAAATGCTCAAATTGTGTGAAAATAGAATGTCCCAAAACAAATCATCGTGTGGACAGTATTGACTGCCCTTGTGATTAAGGAGGTTATTTAAGGCTAAGAAATTAATTGTTTACAAATGATTAATGTAGTTTCAGTGTAATCTCGGAAGAGGTTGGAATGCATGGTGCCAATTGCAATTAATTGAATCGGGATTTGATATAATATATAGACAAGAAGCTTGTTATTTAGGCGAAGATGTTATTCCTTCACTTGGTAGAAATACTATGATATTGCATAACAATCACATTTTCTACAGATTCCGAAGTTGTATTATTAATATAAGCGATCTTCATTCGCTTTTTATGACCCAATATGGAACCAGAGTTATTACTGCTGTCCAAATCATTCTTAATAATGAAAAAATTTTTGTCCGTTGCAGCTGTTTAATTAGTTAATTAATTGAAGTTCTTATGTTTTTATTCAATTATTCTTTATATTTTTAATTAATCTTCCAATCAAATTCTTCAATGTATAAAAACTCATGTTTCGCGTTGTCTATAGCTCCCAAAGACTGTCCCACAAACACCATTACAATATTATCAAATACATTGAGGCAATATTATCGTATTTTGTCTTGTCTATATATTTCTGGATTAGATCTCAGAGCCACTGTTGCTAACTTAAATTTAAAGTCTTTTTCATCTGTTAAAATATAATGAATTCTTCATGATATCAATCCATCTTCTTGTGGTCTCTTTCAGTAACCTACCCAAGTTCTTTAATACTTCTTGCTTATCTTCTTCTATTCACACATCTATCTTTGCAAGCGCGAAGATAATTAACTCATACTTTTACAAACTCATTAACCCTTCTTTGATATCTTGAAATTTTCATTAAAATTTGATAATTCTTGAGACGTATTCTTCTTCACCTAAATCACAAGGATTTGGTATCATGAAGAATTCATTATACTTTAACAGATGAAACAGACTTTAGAACTTTATATTTTAACAGATGAAATTTTTAAATTTGGAAAATATAATAGACTTTAAAAAGAAAAATAAATTGTGAAGTTTAAGGAAAATTTTGAACAATGAATTAGGCTCCTTGAAAATTAAGTACGTGATTAATGTCACGCTCTTTTGTTATTTAGATGAATTCTTTTGTATTATTTATTTGATGTTCTGTATTTAGGAAAAGGGAGACATGATTCCCCACTCCTAAAAATTTAGTTATGGCCTGAAGAAGTCTTTGTATATAAAAAAAGACGAAATATAGCCAAGATGTAGTAGTAAGATACAGTTTGTGTGTTTTTATTGAATTTTTGGCGTTTTTAAGATATAATTCTTTCTTTCTTATTTCTTTGATTTTAGAATCTTCGGTGAAGTCTCGGTTTACTCAAGTTTCCTATTTTTGTAAAGCTAAGCGGAATTCTAACGTGGATTGATTGTTCACCCTTTTTATTCTTGTTTTTTGAGATTTTATTTTAGGATCATTGTCTCGTTTGTTTGTCCGTTTTGTATATTGTCCTTCACTGAGCTAGGTATACTGGGCGGATAGGACTGATGGATTGGTTGAATGTGGGTGACAGGGAAGCCAAGCACTGCGACATGTAGGTCTACTGTGGTATCCCACGGAAATAAGGAAAGGCTGAGAAAGTGTGGTGGGAGAAGTGCAGGGAAATCGGGAGAACCCCGAGAAAACCTGCCCAGCGCGGATCTTTACACCATCACCAAACCCACATGAGAACTGATTAGTGTAATAACTGGAAAAAGTACTGTCTCCGATTCCCGGTACAAAATCCAAAATTAGCTCAGTGAATTTCTGTTTTATTATTACAAAAGAAAAAATAAAACCCCACATTTTATTCTTACCTTGAATACAAAAAATATCGTAGTTCCTCTTCCTTCTGTGATTGACTCTTTCTCCATTTCCGTAATGGTTGACTTCATGAATACGCAGCTACGAGCAAAGGATTGTAACTGGTACGTTTATGATGTGAATAAGTCCAATTAATTACAGATTTATTTCATTAGATAATTCATATTTCTTAAAAATTTCTTAACATTTCGCCATGATAAATTTCATTTACTTCTGAAGTTTGAATTCACAGAAGACAAACAAAAATAAATTACAAATAAAAGAAATATCTATGAGGATCAATGAAATATGAAATTTATCAAATTATTCAAAAAAATTTAATACCAAATACCTTGAAAAATAAAGCTTTCAGCAAATAAAAATGTCAATCCTCGATTTATTAAGATTTCATTTAATATTGAAAATTTATTGATTTGAGTTAATTAAATTACCAAAATCAAACGCAAAATAAATAAATTAAACCAAAAATAAATATCCAATGTTAATGTATATTACTTTTTATTACTTTATATTTTATATATTCTAAAGATTAGGATTTGTATATTGTGGGATTCCTTTTTGAAGAAAGTATCCATTAGATTCTTGTAAACAAATTGGAGACAATAATTTTCCTTAATGGTAATAACAGAAAGCACGAAGGAACCAAAAAGATTTTGAACCTCCAGCTGTCACCGGGGAGTGTCTGTGACGGCCGTTTCGTTCTCTTTAGGACTCATCAGCCAGCGAAACTCCACCGATGACGGTTCAGAAGGTGCGAACATATAAGAATCCCAGTCTCGCTCCCGGAAGCGGGTTCCCACAAAAGCAAAATACAACCAAAAATACATAATAATAGAAAAAATGTCAAATCCTTGGCCTGCGTTCCGCTAGGCTCAAAAGGAATTTGTCTGTAGCATAAAACAAAGCTTTTAAACCAACTAGTTTAAGTAATAACATTTTTGATTACTTTGTGCTTTCCGTAGTTTCATTTTGTTGAATTATTAAGCGCATAAAATTTATTATTACTTAAAACTGATTAATAATTTTTCTTCTTTAGATTTTTGAAGTGGAGAGATATAACAGTTGTAGCTGATAATGACTGACCACATTCTGCTATTAAATGTTCTTCTGGAGAATAATTCTTATTTTAAAGCCAGATTGATCCGTCTTAAAGATATTAGCATAAAGAATTCTTTTGTCTTTATCTTCCTACAAATGGATTAAACAAATAATTTTGATTCGTGTTCAATTTTTGATTTCTCTAAAGACAAGCATCGTAATTTTTCTTCAGACAATTCGATACTTTTTTTTTTTTTAAATTTAAAAAATAACAATGATCTAAATTCAAAGTTGCCACCAAATCTTTCTGTTTGAAGAGACCATCTTTTCAAGTCTTTGTATTTCATGACTTTTTGTCCACAAACTGTATCCTCGAATCTATCATTTCTTTCGTAATCTCCTGAATTCTCTTTTTATTTTTCAGGCCAATTCATTCTTTTTTCAAATTTTAATAATTGCTTAAACGTTCTAACTTAGATTTAAAAGAAGCAAACGATCTGGTTCCCTTTTGTTTTAGAAGTGATGATATTCTAGGGCTTGCTTTAAATACTCATTATCTACTAATGTTTTTGCTTTCTTATTTGTAGAAGGATTGTACTTACTTGCATTTGAATTTTGTTGTCATCCTATTTGTCTTTCGTCTTGTTTCTTCTTCATTACCTTCGTCTTCTACATAATTAGTTGAATCCACATAAAAATCTTCATCAAGTATTAAACCATAATCTCTTTTGATTTGACATTCAGGCGATTCATTGTATCTTTGATTCTATCGAAAAATTGTCTCAATGAAAGTTTATCATCAGATGAAGGGTCAATTAAAAATTTTTTATTTCTAGTTTACGCACATTAAAAGTTCAGACCCAGGATTTACTAGGTGACATCTCACAACATCTGTTTCACTCTTAATTGGTGATCATCAGTTGAGAGGAAATCACAGTAAACAAGAAGTTAACAAAACCAATCTAAACTAAAAACAAAACAAACAAAAAAAAAAAAACCATTAAAACTATAATAGATTTGTCGAGGAGTCATTTTTTTCCACTGCCACTTCTATTCACCTCTGCATCGAGACCTTCTTTACTGTGACTACTCTCAATTGATAATAGCCAATTAAGCGTGAGATATCACTTGTAACATTGATGTCAACATTTTTTTTTGTTTAAATGCACAGAAAATTCTTTGGGGCTTCCGGAGGCCAGCACATGAATTTCCTTTACTTTATTTTTAATGTTTTTGTTTTTGCTTTTAGTTCGATTTGTGGAGTTGTCATATTTCTCCCTACGGTCTTTTTTAGTTTGTTTCATAATGGAATGCCGAATTTGAGTTATGGTGAAATTTTGTATTTATAATATTCACTAATTACCGTTCAATTGTCAATCATCACTAGGAAAGAAAATGAATTATTTCCATGTTTTTTAAAAACTTCACGTCATTTGAAAATGTTTTCGATCAATTCAAAATGATAAGTAATATATAGGATGTCTCCGAACATATGTTACAGATAAAGGGTACGAAAACTAACAATTTTCATTATAGAATGTGTGTTCAATTTTGCACCGATACGGCGCTACAGTCGTTTTAGTGTTTTGGCTATTGGCCTTGGGCAGGAGTCCCATGGCCTCCACGATCGCCGAATCTTAATCCGATTGATTTCTTTTGTTGGAACCATGTAAAGAGCCTCTTGTACGCCACATCTGTCGCTGAACTGCGTCATCGAATTGTCGAAACCTGCAACACCATTAATGCTACAAATGGCATTTTGAACGAGTGCGATAATCACTGCTCTTGTGATGCCACTATTGTGTAGAACAAGAGGGGTGTCAATTTGAATATTACTTTAATGCACAACACTCCAAAAAGGCAGGTGGTTAACGGCCCTTCCATGAATGATTATCTACTAGCTACACCACTAAAACGACTGTAGCGCCGTATAGGTGCAAGACCGGACTCATTATATAATGAAAACTGTTCTTGTACCCTCTATCTACCACATTCTTTTATAACCTAAGTTCGAACACATCCTATGTAGGGTGCTACGGAGCACGCAAATTAAGGTGTTTGGATAACTATTTCCTTATAGATGGATTTTTTTAGGACATTTGAAATCACAATTTGCATATTATTTATATCTTGGACGTTTGGGATCCATATTTGCAAAATTGATGACGATTGAAATAATTGAAAGAAACCTTTGGTGTAATATATCAAACTTCATGAAATTACTTGGGGAATTGATTGATGATGGAAATTTTTGAATATATATTGATTGATTAATGGCCTAATTGAATGACAGAAACTTTATTATTCGTATTATATGAAAGTTCGTAAGTTTACATGAAATCACTTATGGAATTAAATGGTGATGGATTTCTTCATGAAAGAGATAATTCTATTTTTTCTTTGAAAACTTAAAGACGTAACATATTCAGATGTTTTCTTATCCTGTCTTTAAGAAAAGTTTTTCTATATGTTTCTCAACTTAAATTTTTTTTAGTTATTTTTGTTTTCTGCTATTTCTTTTTGTTTGTAAAAAAATTAGCACTGCCTCACAATTCTTTTCTTTTTTTTTATTACATACATACAAAAAAGTGATTGCATGGTTAAATGTTTTAATTTCAGTAATTTTTCATGGCTGCTGTCTTCTTTTTCTTTTTTGGTGGTGAGCAGGGAACAGCAAATCTAGTTGGGAAGATAGAGTTCTGCTGTTTTCCAAAAACTGTCATCGGTTTGTTAGTAGGCTATTTCTCGTTTTTGAAACGTTTTCGAACTTATCGACAAGGAAACCGATCATTACTGTCTTTATTAGGTCCAAACAGTTTTAGGAAATCATATAGAGAATAACCACAGCTTCTATATGCATAAAACGTAATATTGTCCACACACTGACGAAAAGTGTTCTTGTTGAGTTTTGGTGTTTTCTACCTGATCATATGCATAGTTGATGATGAATCGTCTGAATAGTCTTTGTTTCATGGGACGACCATAGGAATCGAAAAATTCTGAACCCAGATTGTGATCCAGTGAGATCATGTAGGTCGAGATGGAACAACGTAAATGTGATGTGAAAGTCGTTTAGCGGATCTATTGCATCAGCCAAAATGATGTTTGGTTCTATTGTTGTTGTAGTAGTTCTGTGATCTGGAGACTGTTCATGATGATGAGGATTGTATCGACGATGACACTGAGTCAAGACACAATCACAAGCAATACTTCCACTGTTATTGCAATAGTTCTGGTGACGAGGACCCTTATCGATGTCGCAGAATCTCCAACCCTTCATCTGTGCGCCGCTGAAGTCACAGTGATCCTTCCCACATGCCTTTGTAGATGAACAGTGAAATGGAGAAGCTGAATCACTACACCACCAACATGCTTTCTAGATACGTCGACAAACATCATTCAAACTGGGACCAAATTATTCTCTTCGTCACGTATGCCTTCAACAAAACAGTTAACGAAGCATACGATTTCCTTTATCCCTTTTTTCCTCCTCCACGATCAGCAACTCAATGCCAACTTGAATACATTGCTTGGTCATGTCCTAGACACCATATCAGACTTGACTGTTATGAAAAGACAAGGAGACAGTATCTACAAAGCAGATGTTTGGTCTCCAGGACAAACAACAAACCACAAACAAATAAAAAAAGAGAAAAACAAAAAACAAAACAAACAAACAGGAAGGAAAATTTTAAAAAAGGATTTCACACTCCGCACATCTCACAAGGAGTATGAAACGGTCGGCAGGGACTGACCCCGAACAGCTCCAAGGACCGCCAAAGGCCCTATCCGAGGAGCCGGGTACAGTTCGGGTCCCACCCTCCCCATTGACCCCCCAAATGGGCCATGCGGAATTGGAAGAGGCTGACAGGGAGGCCAAGCGAGCTTCCTTGTTGGATGATACCATATCTGACTATTAAGCATTGCCGTAGCCCATTAAGCAGGTCTCTCACATAAAACAAAGCACAAAAACAAAACAAGACAAAACATTAAATAAGCAGAACAAAATACAAACAGAAAAATAGGTAGCGGAAAGTCTAACATAATTGACCATTGACCTCCCAAGAGGTCGGAAAAAGAGGAAAAATCCCTTCATAAAAGTACAAGTCAAACCAAAATAAAAGACACGTAAAAAAATCAATATTACAATATTACAATATTAAACAATCTTTACATTTAACAAAATCAAAATTTTGAAAAATAAAACATACAGACATATGTCCCAATTTAATAACAGAACAGAGGAAGAAGGCTTCGCTGTCGGCGGCCACTACCGAGCGTCTGAAAAAAATCATATAAATGTAGGCCATTCCCCCAATGTACAATCTATTATCTGTATAGAAAAACATAGAAGAACGAAACACAACAAAACCAAAATACTAATTAATTATTACCTTATCGGCTTATGATAATAAAATTAATCCCCAACACATAATTAAAAACCATTAAAATTAGTAAGAATTAAAAATAAAAATATATTCAAGATAAAGTTTTGGAGATGGATCTAAAAGTAGACAAATTACAGAAGATCATGAAGGGGGGGGGGGCATTACAATGCTCGAACATAATTACAAAAATATCGAAAAATTTCTATAGCTCTGTAGCAAGGACAGGGAAAGGGAAAGCCCCTTTTGACTAGAAATAATCTAAATAAATTCCTAGTCTTAACACGATTAGGATCCAGATAATGCCTTAAAGCATGATCCGGATCATCGTCTTCCTAAAGTAAACAAAGTCTGCAATGGGAAACATCCCCGAAACCAAATCTAAAAAGATAAAAATTAAAATTACCAATGCCCTGTTAAAAATTGGTTGACAACAAAATCAGAAAAAAGAACTCTGTCGTCAACCTTCTTAAAAAAATCTATAAAGTAGCCTATCATTAGTGGCATTATCCCATTGATTTTGCTTTACATAATTTGATTACTATTTTTTAAGCGATGACAGACATCCTTTCTGCCCAGAACCACCAGTTCAAGAGATTGGAGGATGCGCATGGCAGAGTTGTACCCTTTCGCCATTGGCCGTCGAAGACCCCACCAATGGGTTCCAGTAGTTAGTCGCTTCCCATGGCATTGCTCTCACAAGGGAATGGTTAAGGTTTGACAGGTCGAAACTCAATAAATTTTTATCATTTATTGAGATAGT
>JAFIDM010000002.1:56223744-56242024 GCA_023159025.1 Thereuonema tuberculata
TTTTTTAAAATTTTGAAAAATAAAACATACAGACATATGTCCCAATTTAAAAACAGAACAAAGGAAAAAGGCTTCGCTGTCGGCGGCCACTATCGAGCGTCTGAAAAAAATCATATAAATGTAGGACATTCCCCCAATGTAAAATGTGTATCTGTATAGAAAAACATAGAAGAACGAAACACAACAAAACCAAAATGTTAATTATTAACTTATCGGCTTATGATAACAAAATTAATCCCCAACACATAATTAAAAACCATTAAAATTAGTAAGAATTAAAACTAAAAATATATACAAGGTAAAAAAGTTTTGGAGATGGATCTAAAAGCAGACAAATTACAGAAGATCATGAAAGGGGGGGGGGGCATTACAATGCTCGAACATAATTACAAAAATATCGAAAAATTTCCATAACTCTGTTACAAGCCCCTTTTGACTAGAAATAATCTAAAAGATGTATTTTCCACCTTTACAGTGGCAGGCCTTATTTGCTCGGCTTCTACGATTCTTTTGGCGGGGTTCGCGTCGGCTGGTTCCATCGTCCACGCTTCAGCTGCCCATCACCAGTGGTGGTTTTTCCTTATTTCATCCTTTTTATTTTGTCCAGACTGTGTCTGTCCAATTTTTACAGCGAGCATTTTTGTCGACTGCCATGCCAGTTTTTGATTTTTGCCCCTTTTTTTATTTTTCTGAACAATGTTGGTTTTACCCCCCCCCCCCCCTTTCCCGCTTTAAGTTTTATTATTTTTTATGGCAGTTTCATCTGTTTACCTTTTGGACCAGATGCTATTCTTCCCCCACAGTCCCGCTTTTATCTTTTTCTTTGGTTTATCGTCTGGCCCGCCCCCCTGTTTCTGCTCGCTGTGAGTTCCTCCACCGAGAATTCCCATGGCAGCAATTGTGGTCGGTGGTTCCTCTTCTGGCGGTTCCTCTTATCGCCTCGTTCCAGTGGCGTCTGTTGCATAGTTGCCTGACTACGCCGGCGCAATACGCCACCTGGCACCAAGTACCACCTCCCACCTGCATGGTCTATCCCAGTGCTCCGCAACCTTTTCTCACCTACGGCACACCAAAGTTTTTCCTAGAATTCCGCGGCACAGCAAAAGCTAAAATATATAGTCCCCGCAACAATCGAAACAGGGCGGAGGCGTGTACAAAGCATACTTCGCTTTGTAGTATTGTTTTATTTATTTATTTATATTATTTATTTATAGTATTATTGTAAAAAAATTATTTAGTTATAATAATGTCTTATTTGACCGCGTCACACCTGTATCAGCTCACGGCACACCGTTGTGCCGTGGCACACCGGTTGCGGAGCACTGGTCTATCCTTTGCAACAATCAGATTTCCATCATATTTTTGATGCCTGCTCGAAGACGGTTGCTTTTTGGCAACGAACAACGTTTATGTATAATAATAATATGGAAGCAGCAACGAATTCAAACGGTACCATTGGTGATATTGCGACCGGAATTGTTTCAAAGAATTTTATTGATAATTTAGAAAAAAATGTGCTGCAACAAAATCTTATCAAAAATATCCAGAAAAGTGTATTATTACAAACACGTCATATCACCCGTAGATTTCTACAACAGATGGCTTGAGATGAATTACTCCGCCTACAAGGCTTCCGGACTTTCTCTGAGATAAACACATGTAACTTATAATAATAATAATAAATAAATAAATAAATACCTGTAGCAGGTTATACATTTGGCATAGTCAAATGGTCTAAAACAGAATTAGATGCATTTGACCGAAAGATCCGTACACCGCTTACTAGACATAGAATTCATCATCCTCGAAGTCCAATAGAAAGACTTTATCTCTCTAGAAATATTGGTGGAAGAAGCTTATTAACTGTTACAATGATGTGTCACCAACAGGAGACCCTTGCGGGAATATTTTATGTCTAGTAACAGTCCTGTCCATCAAGTGATATGTCAACAAGAGCAGAATTACACTCCACTGCCACTGTCTCAATAAGCTGCTGTGGCAGATGTTAAAACACTAGCAGATCAAGTAAACAACTGGAAGAGTAAAACTCTGCATGGAAGATTTGCTACAGCACTCACTCCAGAGGACATGTTCGCATCCACTCAGTAGAATATTTGAGATCCAAGTGGACTTTTCGGAGAAACTGAAGGGTTCATCTTATCTATTCAAGATCAGGTGGTTCGTTTTGGAATTATGAAATTATGAAAAATATATCTTGAAAACTAACATCTCAGATAGATGCAGCTTATGCCAACGGAATATTGAATCCATTCAACATATTTCAGGAGGTTCACCAGTACTTGCCCCAAAGGAATATACATCGTCATAACAATGTGGCCAAAGTTGTCCATCAAGCCTTAGCCAAACAATATCGCCTTATAGAGAAGGAAACGCCTTACTATAAATGCAAACCGGAACAAGTGCTGAGCAACGAAACCGCAAAGCTCCTCTTGGACACGGCTATGGTCACCGATCGGACAGCAGAAGCCAACAGGCCAGATATAGTTTTATTCAACTATATAAAAAGGCTAAAACTGCTACCATTGATATTTCTGTGCCGTTGGATGACCACTTTACATCTACCATTGCGGAAAAAAAAGAGGAAATACCAAGCACTTGCAATCGAACTGCAAGACATGTATCAACTACAAAGTGTCTCTGTTGTCCCAGATGTTATATTCACCAATGGACTTGTCACGAAGGAATGGAAATCACTGAAGGATAGCCTCGGCTTACAGGAGTGGCACTTACGAATAATGCAGAAGGCAGCCATTCTTGGGACAGCAAACATCATCAGAAAAACTGAATCTTCAATGAACTAATTAACCTTGCATAATTACCTTGATTTTTAAGAATCCGGAGATTATGTTTATCTATGTCCAAATAATAATCCAAATAATAAATAAAAATAAGTACATAAATAAAGAACAAAAAAGACGAAATTAAAATAAATAATAGATTGGTAGTAAAACCATAGGGAGATAGACTGAAATGTGACATGAGAAAAAAGGATAAAAAGATGAAATTGATAATAATAATATCATAGAATATAGTAAAGTTATTGGTAATAAAAACTCACTGATCTGCAGTTTCTCTAAATACCATTGAGATTCTATACACCTTTTTTATAGATACAGGGTGATTGAAAAGCAACTCCCTATTGTAAAATACTTACAAATTAATAAAGTCATCTTTCATAAAAAGGAAAACACAAGGAAAGTAAATGGGAGAAATATTATAAAAACTCAAACTACATAGTAAATCTACACAAAAAGAAACTGAGTAGAAATGAAATGCTTTTAATCAATAAAGGGAGCGTCCATTAATTACGTGAGCTCAAAATGGGGGGGGGGGGCCCACCACATCTTACCAAATCTCCCTAAGGGGGAGGGGGTCCAAATTTTTAAAAAAACACCTCACGTAATTAATGGACGCCCCTAAAGGCTTAGATTTTAGGGCAATTCCATCGTTACTGATGTAACATTCAGAAGCCTCCTATTAAACCAATTTGAGTCTCACCGGATTAATTTGAATTTTTGATACTTCTGACTGTTAGTGAGTAATGAGGGTTTTTTTTTTATTTTTTTTTTATTTTAATTTTAATAATTTTACAATTCTAGTCCTACTAGATCCACTTTTAAAGTGATCTGTCTGTAGGTTCTGTACAATATATCTATTTTGAGTTATTACAGAATATATATATAATTTTTTTAAAAAATAATTAGTTATGTTACCATTCATATATTGTTACTTAGTAAATATAATAATAATTTACTATATACTAGTATTAATATACATATATCAATATTATTGTAAATATTATAACATAAAATTGTAATTAATTTTATAAAAATATTTGACTATTTGGTTTTGCAGTTCAGATTGTAATGAAATAATCATTGTTTCTTTTTGAAATAGAAATATCAGCAGTATTAAGATTAATAATACTATATTAATTAATTAATTTAGTAATGAAAAGAAATATTATTATCAAATCTTTTTTAACTGTTAACAGATCCTACCTTTAAACTGTGTAAGAAAATTAAAAGTGAAATCCAAAAACTCAAAAGAAATGAAAGCTATTAATTATTATCAATATAAAATAATGTGTCAAAAAATGACTAATATTCCAGTTTTTGAACCTAGACCCAAGACTCACAAGGTAGACTACCCTCTTCGACCCGTAACAAACTCATTCGGATCACCAACACAACAGTTAGGGAAATTTATTAATAACATACTGAAAAAGATGGCACTGTATGCTTCAGAAGTAATTCTTAAGAACACTGCGGATTTGATACTAAAAATTAAAGATCAAAATAGTAATAACAATAAGAGAAAGATCAAATTATATTCATTAGACCTAGAGGCAATGTACACAAACATTACAGTTAATGAAGCACTGGAATTAAATAGAGAAAATGTGTGAAGAAAACCAGCACATTTTAAATGAAGCTAATGTAAATAAAGAAACTTTTATGAAACTTTTAAAATTAATATGTAATAACAGTTTTGTTATGAAGGTAAATTTTATAAGCAAATCTTGGTTCCAGAAATAAGACTTCCTATTGGGAAACCCATCTGCAATATTTACTTAAATTGGTTAGAACATATAAATATTTTGAAGTGGAATATAGCGTATTATAGATATTTAAGATATGCTGATGACATTTTATTAATATGGCGAGAAACTGAGAGACAATTCTCGATTTTTTTCAGTTATATTAATAATATTAAAATAATTAGAAAAATCGACAAAAATTTCTTATCAATAAGTGAATAAACATAAACACACTAGAAGTTGTGTGTTTGTTTCTTCATTTATTGATAAGAAGTAATTATCAATTTTCTAATTATGATTTCACGCCAAAAATTTGTCGTGGTACCCAGAATGTAACAGGTTTGAATTTTAACTATCATGAATTTCATCAAAAAAATATTAAGAATTTTTTTGTACGTAATGTTTACATTCGGCTTAAGGATCACAGAAAATGTCTCATGAAGTTAGGGAAACGGGAATCCACGAAGATTTCCTATGAAGGAGTAAATCGAACAACTTAATCCCAAACACAATTGACAATATTAAATTTCCTTTGTTGGTTAATAATATTAAAGCTGAGAAGATACTATCTATTATTATTACTTGGGGTGAATGTGGGCGGCAGGAAAGCTAAGCACTGCGACCTGAAAGATGTATTGTGCCAACCCACGGAAAGGAGGAGAGAAAGACTGAGAAAGTATGGTGAGGGACTCGCAGGAGAAACGGGAGCACCCCGAGAAAACCTGCCCAGCGCGGATCGTTTATCAGATAGTATCTAACTTTAAATGGAAGATATTGATTAACCAGTTAGAATTTACTAACCAGTTACAATTTACTAATCAAAGAGTGAAAAACTTGCAAAGCAAAAGTTTTTCCTGAACAGAAGATTAAAAAATAAAAAATAAAGTGAAGTTTACATAAAATGCTTTTTTACATGAAATCTTCAAGCTTCTCATTGTTGTTCCAACAAAGTAAACTGTCAAAAGGTATGTAAATTGTTTTAAAACATAATAAGCATATCAAAGTATATGTAAATTGTTGTTATATTTATTGTAAGGGTTTTTGGAACCTGTGTATTATTAATTTTTATAAGCGATTTGAGAAAGTCAAGAAATTTCTATTGACGAAATACTGTATATGAAAGAATAAATCAAAAGACATATGATGAATTTAAAAAAAAAAAAAGAGGATTAAAAAGTTCTCTTCCAGAAGATGTTTATGGGGATATTATGAAAAATTGATTCTATCAAGTACAACAAAGAAAGGAGATTATTTAACGCAAAAAAGAACTTAAAATTTAACAAAATATTAAAAGATAATGATAAATTTGTGCAAAGATTCTGAGTGGTTGTAAATTTGAGCAAGAAAAAAACTGAACATTACCTGTGATTATTTCTTTAAACAAAAGTCTTGACTTCAATATAAACCAAGTTTTAATAAGACAAACGTCATCGCTGAAGTTGAAAAGAAAATTAGCCTTCTAAATAACGAAAAAGAAACTTTAAACTGGTTTTTAGAAATTTGGACCAATTGGATAAAAAAGTATTGCCAATAATATTTCTAATCAGGATGTTAGGAATATTAATAAATCTGATAAAGGTAACAAAATTATGATTATGGAATATGAAGACTATGGGTTAAAATCATTAGAAATGATAGGGTCTGAGGACTTTGAAGAGATTCAGAAAGATCCAACTTACAGTTTATATAAAAAAACTAGCGTAGAAGTCCAGAAACTTAAGCAAGATAAAGTTTTGAACGTTTACCAATATAAGGAATTAGGCAAGAACATGACTAAGATCCCCACTTTTCAGCCTCGTGACAAGACTCATAAGATTGGTTACCCCCTAAGGTCTCTTATCAACTCGTATGGATCTCCATTGCAAGGCATTGGAAAATTTTTGAACAAAATTTTGCAAAAAATTGCTTTAAATAGATCTAGTGTAATACTAAAAAAAAAAAATTACTCAAAATCTTATTTGTTGTTTAAAGAATTTCAAAGATGATATGTTGAGTTCTAAGAAAAAAATTAAGATTATATTCTTTGGACATAGTAGCCATGTATACGAACATTCCTGTAAGAGAGGCACTCAAGATAGTTGAAAGAAAATGTGCGGATAATCAAGATATATTGAAGTTGTTTAACATTGATACGATGATCACGTTCCTTCGTTGTATAATTTTCATGCTTTTAAATTCTTGGGTTGTTATATTATTTAGATTTTGGAAAGATAGATATCATTCTCTATTCCATAAGAATTTTTGGAAATGGCTTGTCAAAGTCCTTGAAATACAGGAAGAAATATTGCCGGTATGTATTGATTAATGTTTGTGGTTATTAAAGAGTACATATATTTTCAATTTTGCGGTGTTTCTAAGTTGATCTGTTTGTATCTGTATTTCAGATTGAATATTTTTTTTGAAAGTTGGAAGTCCTACAAAACTGGACGTTATGAAGTTTGGAAATTGGGCAACAGAAGATCCTCTTATCTCTGAAAAAATGCAGAATCGGCCCAAAGTAACGGTGTGGTGTGGGATGACTTCGGAAAGGATTGTGGGTCTATCCATTCTCCGTGATACCATGAATGCTGAAAGGTACTTTACCATGCTGCAAGATGAAATCTGGCCAGTTATCAGTGCTTGGGAGAATGTTGAAGATTTGATTTTCATGCAAGATGGCGCCCTCCGCATTGTCGTTGGTGAATGGCTCAATGCCAACTTTCACGGGAGATGAATGGGTCGTCGTGGTCCATAAGAGTGACCAGCCAGGAGTCCTGCCAGAACACACTGTTTTCTTTGGGGTTGATCAAAGGAGCACGCCTCCTGTACCAAACCAAAGACTTTGGAAGAAGCTAGCTGGGCACGCAACTGCAGGGTAAGACGTCCAGCCATGTTTGCAGGGCTTCCAACTTTCAAACAAAATAATCAATCTGAAACACAGATACAAACAGATTAAATTTACAGAGTACATTCTCATACATTAAACATCAAACATAAAAAATTTGAGATAAAAATTACAATAAATAAATAATTTCTAAACATTTCAAATTAGCAAATATAAGCATCTAATTTTCAAAAGTTAGAAAAAGGATATGTGACAGGACACGATTTTTACTGATGTTATCATAAATGAAGTTTTTAAATTGTAGAAGGGTGGTGAAGTTGCCATGCCTACTGATAGTGTATGAGGAAAAGGTTCCTAATTTAAGAATAAATAAATAAAAGATGTTGCCAAATTTATGCATTATGTAACTGTACAAAGACTTTTGCAGAAATATATTAATGTGGCCAACGACAAATGCAGAGGGTGGACAATGAATAATAAATGCAGAGGGTGGGGATAGTGACTGATGTGCTGTAATGACACAAAGAAACATTTTCTTAAACGTTTAATATTTTTAGAAAAATCATGATTTTCAATCAAAACACAGTTTTTATTTCATAATTTGATTAATATTATTCAACTTGTTTTCTTTTTCACTGTAACTTTTATCCTCCATTAAAAATATTAATTAGAAAATATTAAATATTAATTAAAAATATTAATTTGTTATTGATTAGAAAAAAATAATATATTTTTTTTTAGCTTTTCACCCAATTCTGTTGCTGTGCGAGATCAAAAAGGAAACGATTCTACCGTTTTCTAAACAGTATACGTGCATAGGTATTAAAATTATTGCAAAATAATCATTTGGGCAATGTTAGGAAGGGATTAAGAAACAAATTTGCCGTTACAAGTTTTGTCATTTTATCAATAGTTTTTTTTTAGCAAAATAGGTTTTTTTTTTTTTGATATCTCGAAAGTATACTAAAATGGAATATTTTCCTTCTTAATCTCACCTATTCAATTAATTAATCCATACTTAGGGAAACTATTCAATATTTTAATTCAATTATCAAATCTTTTAAAAATTATCAATACGTATTAAAAACCAAGGATTAATTAATAATCAATATCAAAAAACTTAATATGAATTGAATCAAGAAATGTAAGGATTTCAAATAAAAAAAAATATCATCCCAACCAAATTCCACCCCCAGGATGGGTATGTCCCGATCGGAAGGGGCCGACCCTGAACAGTCCCATGGACTGTCAAAGGCCCCATCCACGAGACAGAGTACAATTCGGGCCTCACCCTTCCCATTGACTCCTCCAAGGGGGTTACCAAGGGAGCAAATATCCAAAAAAGAAATAAAAATGATAAAACCAAAAACCCTTTGTTTGTCGCAAGGAGCTGAAAAGAAACGCTGCAGGAGATTATCTTTGTTCTTTTCTGAAGAAGAAGATGGCCACTAAGTGTGTTTATCATATTCGATGTTTATTTCATGTTTTTTTTTATGATTTAAGGAGAAGAAACTTCATTGATTTCTCTCCAATTTGTACCTGATCATGAAAACAGGATATGTTTTTGAAATATTGTAAGAGTTATTTAAGAGGAAGAAGAATTTAAGGGAGATACAAGTTTTAGAAAGAAAAACTCTTAAGAGAAAAATCCTAAAAAGGATGTTTTGATTTGTTTTCGTTGTAATCAAACAAGACATAATAGCCAAGAACTGCAAATCACGTTTTGAGAAGACTAGTACTAGAAAAGATAAAGTAGCCAACAAGGACATGTTTCAAAGTGAAAAAATCTGTCACAATTTGTGGATAATGCTAAGTATTATGAAACTGTCTTCTTATGAAATTAATTATTACCAAATTATCTATGAATATTTGCAAAACAATGAATCGAGAAATGATGTAATGACATTATGATTATGATATTACTAAGGAATATATAATTAATAGCCTATATATACGTATCATGTGCTAAATGGTAACAACACTTAACGTTATAACGTATCTATTGTTACCTGTAAAAATGTGGAAAACATGTAGAAATGTGCAAATGAAACATGTTCGATATAGGCCTATTCGTTGTCTCCCTGATTGGGTTTTTGGTGACCTTGATATACATACATAGGAAACGTCTGCAGTTTAACCGTCCAAGAGTAAGAGTAAGATATATGTGGCGACATAGGAGGAGGATTCGGTGGAGATACTGAAGCTGTAGATTCAGCGAAATGTTTTTAGCAGAATCTATTATTTTGCTATTAATTCAGAGAACATGTTACAACATAATTATTATTTATTATGGTATTCACAAAAGTCTTCTTACTTTTTATTAATTACCATTGTTACTAGTTATTATTACCTAAGCATTCCCAATATGTATTATCTTCATTATTATATTTACAAAAGATCTTTGTTACTTTTTTATTATTCAAAACTCCTGTCACTATTATTTAAATGGAATTCTAGAGGAAGAGGAATATAGTTTCCCTATCCTCATTCGTCCTATGAATGTTTTCGCAAAGACAAGACGAAATATCACGATTAAATGGATGTATTAAGGAGTTTTATCAAGATGTGTCATTTATTTAATATGAAGTTTTTAGAGTTTCTTTGTGAAATTATGGATGCTGACCAACACCACATGAAGCTTCTAAATTCAATGAGATGTGGATAAAACTATATAACTATTTTCCTTCATAAAAACATCAGGATTAGGCTTTTAAATTCTTCAGGAAAAAAATCTGTTCCTTACATCTGCAAGGATTTCGTTTATTTCATATAAGAGATCTCACACTAAGGACCTAGAAAGACAAGCAATGAACTACATACAAGGCTTCCGAAATTCAATGAAAAAGATGGAAGAACAAATAGCTGATGCAAACACGAAGAGATTGTTGGAGGAATAACCTCTCTTGGTATTACATGGTGTAATGTACCTCAACAACGGCGAAGGTACAGAATTGTATCATAAAAAAATACAAGGAACAACAACTTTAATAGATATGAGGGTGTTAGAGTTGATCCAATCACTATTGGTTTAATTAGAAATTTAATTAAGACAGACAATAAAAAAGGGGTTACAATCACTGGAGCTAATTCATTGGATTATTAACTTTGTCAATTTATTGTTTTATGAATATTATTGTCATGTATAAATTTAATAATTTGATTAAGTAAATAACATACTATTGTTGTAACAATTTTAAAGTATTCAATTGATGTGTACTTTTGAATTTGTGATTTCTTTCTTGTTATGTTATTGTTTGATTTGTTAATTCCTTATTTTGCTTGAAGAAGGGAATGACGCAAAATTATGTTCCCGAAAATTCGCTACTTTGTATTTAAATAAATTATTTAAATACTATGAAAGGGGTTGTGGAGTCACTTTAATGAATATATTACTGGAAATGAACAATGGACCACTTGAGGTTCACGCCCCTATCGACGTCACGTATGACATGTATCCCACATGCGGCGAGAACTTGTGGGAAAAAAAAAACATGAAAATATACTGCTATCGTCGTCTTCAATAGGCGATAATCGACTCTACATCCAATCTGAAAATTTTGGAAGGTTTACAATCGTTGCATCCAAATCAAATCTTTTAGTTCAGCCTCTATATCTACTAAGGTTAAAACGAAGCACATGGCTTTGTTTATCCCACAAGCTAAAAAGTAGATTGGTGGGATATTTTGGAACTACGAAGCCCCGCCTATCCTCAAGTGGTCAATTAACCAGCAATAAGGAAAATAATACAGAACAAGAAGAAGAGATAACTTCTGAGGATGATAGTGAAGTTAATTATATGAAGACAATTATATAAATCTTCGTAATCGATGAATATACCGTGTAATTAAACCGTGTAATTAAAGTCAAGATTGAAAAGAAAAAGGATCTCAAACCGAGAAATTATGATGAAGCTATGACAGGAAATGATAATATGAAATGGAAGCAAGCCATTCGAGCAGAATTGGACAACTTGAAAGATCACGGAACGTGGAGTGTGTGTGAGATTCAAGATTTCATCACTCCTTTGAGCACTAAGTGGATTTTTTCGTATCAAGAAGAGATCTGACGAATCAATCGATAAGTATAAAGCCAGATTAGTCGTAAATGGTTTCCTTCAACGAAAAGGAATCAATTATGAAGACACTTATGCTCCTACTGCCAGTTTAGATGTCATACGATTACTGTTAGCCCTAAGTGTTAAGTATGGATTGCAAGTATGTCAATGTGATGTAAACGGGGCATATTTGAATGGCGACATAGATAATGACATTTATCTAGAAGTTCCAAAAGGAGTAATAGTGAAGAAGAAGGAATACAATGGATTGAAATTATGTAGATCACTTTTTGGTCTTAAACAATCCGGTAGAAATTGGTTTGAAACCATGCGTAGAAAAATGATTGAAAAGGGTTTCATCAATTTGAAAAGTGAACCATGTCTATTCACATATGAACATAAGAAACATCAATACATCGTTTTAGTTTATGTTGATGATATTTTGATTTTTGGAAAAAAATCATTTGGCATACAGATTATCAAAGACATACTCAATAAGATGTTTAACATCAAAGACCAAGGTATTATCCATGATTTTCTTGGAATGACAATTGCATATCAATCAAATGATGGGAGACTTACTATATCACAGAAATATTTTATTGAAGAACTCTTGGACAGATATCAAATGAATGGATGTAAGTGTGTGTTTACTCCTATGACTGCTGAAGCTAAAAACGATGCAAATAACTCAGATGATAGCAGAAAATTGGATAAACATGAGCATCTTGAATACAGAAGTATAGTGGGAAGTTTATCCTATTTATCTAATTGCTCACAGCCCGATATATCATACGCTGTAAATCGATGTGCCGAGAAATCCAATGCACCCAGTGTGAATGATAGTCAAAGACTAAAAAGAATACTGAGATATTTAAAAGGGACAATTGAAAATGTAATGATTTTCAACAACAGTGAAAATTGCATGGCTGGTTTTAGCGATGCAAGCTGGGCAGATCGTTCTGGTGGAAAATCAACCAGTGGTTATATTATATATGCTAGTAATTGTCCTGTGTCATGGAAGAGTCGAAAGCAAAGCATCATAGCTCATTCGTCACAGGAAAGCGAATTAATAGCTAGCTATGAATGTGCTAGATCTTTGATAAGTTTCAAGAATGTTTTAACAGAACTCAAGTTTCAAGAAATGATTGAGACCCCTATTGAACTGTTTTGTGACAACCAACCCACTTTGAAATTAATTCAGGACAAATATAACCAGACGAACAGCCGCCATATTAATTTAAAATATTATGTAATTAAAGATTATGTGTCAACAGGAGAAATTAATATGAAATATGTGCCTAGTGATAAAAATCCATCAGATATTTTCACCAAAGCATTGGGTAAATGCAGGCATGAAGTATTAAAGAAAATGCTGAAAGTAGTGTAAAGAATAAAAAAATGTTCAGCTAAAGTTATTAATTTAATCAGTTCTGACTTTAAAATTTGAAGGGGGGAATTGTGAAATTATGATGTTAGGAATATAGTAATAATTTCAAATGGCAAATGTTTAAAGTGAAACTGATTATTGTAAAGCACGGGACAACAATCAAAGCGTGACATTAAATTGTGAACATAAAGAGCGTACGAGATATTTGTTGTGTGCTATGTGAGTGTTAAGTGTTAATGGCGGAATAGATGGCAGTGTTTTTAAGGTTGCTGAAAATGCCAGTAATTTAACCGCCATTTAGTTCGTTAAGGATGAACTAAAAGTTATACGGCAAATGTATGACTTATGCCAAGACCCTAGTGAATTTGTGATCAACGCATTACAGGTTATTTTAGATTAAAAGCCGAATTTAATAACCTGTGATGTTAAGCCTAACAGCCAGATAAACATCTCATTGAGAATCAACACGTTCTATAAGATCCGCCATTAGTGAACGAAATTATGGATTTATCGCCAGATTTTCAAGTTCCTGTTGGTGTACAAGAACTGTAAGTGAGAATAATTCTTTTATAGTATTTCTGCAACGTAAAGAATTTTAGCTGAACAAAGATAACTGTATTTGCCCCGAGAAACAGAAGATTGAAGTGAACATTGTAAAATACCAGTTTGGTGAATTTAGTTCATGTTAATCAATGTACAGTTTGTTTTAATTTAAAGTAATACTATTACGATTAAAAATAATTTAAATATTCCAGTTCTGATCTCTGACTCATAAGAATAAGAATAGAATTTGAACATTCCACTTACTCACTTCTTATTCACAATGGTTATGGTTATTAACACTCTTTACCCAGAAACGGAAGGATTTATTAATGCCATTCAAGATCAGGTGATAAGCACAAAAAAACTGTCAGTAGTTTATTACCAAAACATCGGACGACGACTCTTGCCGAAAATGCCATTCAGCTTCGGAAACTGTAGATCACATAATTGGAGGCTACTCGATGCTGGCAAATTCATATTATTTGAACCGACACAACCAATTTGCTAAAATTATTCACCAGCAATTAGCTCTCAAATTTGGAATTTTAACTTCTGCCCCGCCATACTTTAAGTACAAGCCGGATCCAGTTCTTGAAACGGAAAGGTATCTCCTCTACTGGGATAAACCGATTGTTACTGACAATACTGTTGACTTCAATCGTCCGGATATTGTTTTGGTTGATAAAGTGGAGAAACAAACTTCAATAGTTGACATTTCTGTCCCACTGTCCCAAAACATTTCCAAAACTGAAATTGAAAAATGTACAAAATATGAAAATCTGGCGATTGAAATACAGCGACTATGGAAGCAGCAACGAATTCAAACAGTACCATTGGTGATATCGGCGTCCGGAATTGTTTCAAAGAATTTTATTGATAATTTAGAAAAAATTGGACTGCAACAAAATCTTGTCAAAAATATTCAGAAAAGTGTATTATTACAAACATGTCATATCACCCGTAGGTTTCTACAACAGATGGCTTGAGATGAATTTCTCCGCCTACAAGGCTTCCGGACTTTGAGATAAACACATGTATAATAATAATAATAATAATAATAATAATAATAATAATAATAATAAATCTCATTGATATTGCAGTTCCCATCAGCAAGAACATGCAGAAAACTCACGCTGACAAGATAAGTAAATACACAGACCTAGCACACGAGCTCCAGAAGCAGTGGAGGCAGGACCGAGTACGTGTTGTACCCATCATCCTGTCCGCTACTGGTCTGGTGCCTCACACTTTGCATCACAGCCTCAGCACACTAGGACTTCATAAAAACACTTATGCACAACTCCAGAAGGCTGTAGTACTCAACACAACACGCATAGTTCGGAAATTTATGGACACAAGCACACATCCCTAACTATTCTTCCAAATTTTTTTTTTTTTTAATACACTTGGCAATATGTGCTTTGGTCCTTGACCCGCCATATTGTCTAAGCTCGGGAATCCCATGGTTTGAAACTTTTTCGATATAATAATAATAATGGTGAGCAAATAGTCTATTCTGGTGAGAAAATAGAATATTAATTTCTGGAATGCTATTGCAGTTCCATGGATTTGGTATTTTATTATTGATAGATTACTCTTATGTAAATTTATTTAAACGTTATAAATAAAGTTTCTTAACTCGGGCTGTATGTTTTTCTGTTATTTTGCTTTTCGAAGACAGTAGCCTATGCCCGTCTACATTCACAAAACAACAAATGATTATTAGCCTATGTTGATGGGTGGCTTTCTTTGGGCCGGTTGGATTGTATAGTGGTGTAGTGGTTGTTTGACGTATATTAATGCAATCATCATCTTATAACTGAAATTGGCTACGTCACCTTCTCAATCAATACGACTTTTATTTAAGAGATAATAAATGTAGGTTTACGAGTATTTAATTATAAGATTTTTAACTATGAAAATTCAGAACGTTAAGACACCAGAAAGGATTATTCATACCATAATCTACAAATAATATATTTTTAAACATTAAATTATTAATAACTGGACAATCTCAGATTCAGGGAATATAGTCATCATCCTTACTAATCATATTTACTACCACTACTAATAATAATAACTAGATTTTTACAGAGAAAATTAACAATAAATTTTAAGAAATTGATCGTCGGAAAGATCATATTACGTGAAGATTTTCATTTGTAAGGAGAATTCGAAATTCCAATAAAGTTTAAGAATGATCTGGATAATCCGATATTTCTACATTTATAATCCCTGAAAATTTATATGTAAATTGGAAAATCATTTCGTTGAAGTTTATAAAATCCGTTTGTGCATATATATATATATATATATATATATATATATATATATAAAAACCTTTTAAAGTTGAAAAGCATAATTTAAAATTGAAACTTTATTCAATCAAATAAAAAAAATAATATGAAATAAGGAATTCGTTTCTATTTTGAATTCTAATAATTTCGGAAAAATAGAAGTAAGTACGATGTAATTTTTTTTAAAGTGAAGAACGAAATGTAAATAAATTTATATTGTCATAGATTTGAAAATAAGCAAAAATATTTTGTTATATATACATATTTGAGCACATTTAAACTTTCAAGGATTAAAATGAAATGGGGAAAAAAGTAGCGAACCGATTGACTTACCCAAACAAGCGGGTCCTCCATGGATAGATGGTTGATCACCCCCGAAGTGAGCGTTAGTTGTCGAACAAGTAAATAGAAACACAAACAACACCACGAAATAGCGAAGAGACATGTTTCTACGTTCGCTCAATGGAAGATGTAATCGAAGCAGTTTACAATTTTTCGAATAACAGTTCCAAAGAGTAAAAAAAAACAAACACGTCTTTCATGATAGTATTGTCACATGCTTCTCCTGCGACGTGAAGATGACTCACGCATCATCATAATTCGAAATGCAACAATTGTCCTTGAAATGACTTCACGTCACACTGTAATTTTGCAGGCGATATTTCGGACAATCTCCTCCAGATGAAAGATTACGGAGAGCAGTTATGGAATATAATGTTGCTGAAATCATGTCTGAATATGAAGCTAACGAACAAATGACAATCTCAGAAGTAGATAAGTAATTCTTTCCTTAAAAATGGGATTTTCTCAGAGGATATGATCACTAAAGAGAAATTTAAGGAAGCTAGTTCCGAACCTAAGAAATTATCATTAAAGGAGAGCCTTACAGTGTTCCAGCATGCGAAATTTTCTGGTAAGACCGATGGTACTATACAAGAAATAGTTTATGAAATAGAAGGTCTTATTTCATTATACAATGTAAACTTCGAAGAATTAAAGGTGGTAATGCAACGAGTTTTTCCCGTTGATACTAAACCTTGGCTGGAAGAAAAGCTAAACGAATGTAAGATTTGGGAGGAATTCAAAGATTCCTGTTTAGCTTTGTTCCTGCCACCTATGTCCATAGCGGATAGGTGGAACCAACTATAATAATGGAGTTATTCGTAAGCCGAATTCTTCAGAAAATTAAAGCGATGCAACTAAAAGTCGAAGTGGCAGATGTCATCGGCATTATCTATAATGGCATGTTACCAGGTTATAAAAATTTTGTAATAAAGGAAAAATGTAACACTTTAGTTATTAAAGAAATATGCTAGACGTTATGAGGCCAGCAGATGGATGTCCCCCTCATAACCGTGTCCTAGTGGATTTAAGGCAAATGTTCAAAATGTGAAAACCGGAAACATTGAAAAACCGGGGTTTGTTTCAGAAGGGACTCAGATGGATAGCCCTTTGTGCGAGTTATGCCATCGTAAAAAGAATCTTAACTTCTTCTGTAATTGCCGGTGGTTAGCTAGGAACGCTAGGGATGGAAAAAATGCTTCGAAGGAAAACTGATTGGAGCTGTGTTTAAGGGCTTAAAGCTCAGCTCCGTCAGTTTAGGCAAGAAGAGGGAGATATCATAGCCCTAATGCATTTCTCAACTTCAATCTTTGTTGGCTGGGGGAATAAAAGTAGCGTCGAAAGCAGATCTCGTTGTTTCTTCATTGTTACCCCTTTTTATCGTTGACAACGGTCTTTAACAGCTACTCCCCAGCATAGATGAACACCTCAAAGTCTATTGGAATGGATTACGCCACTTGGACTCGATCGACCAACTTGATCGTGATCGTCTGGCACTTCGAAGATCAGGATCATATTAATCTTTGCATCCATGTTTACGACACCGGAATCGTTTGGAAAACAAAAAAATCAGTTTTGAGAAAGCATAATTTGGAAAGGGGGAAGTTTCTGTTTACTGGTTAGTTTATGTGATCACTTATAGTTTTATTAGGCCTCTGGGGTAATTAGGGATTTAAATCTCGTGGAAGCCAGAGGGAGAATAAATTATTTTCCTCGGGAAGGATTAGCCTGAAACTAACCAACGGTTCAGTTTCTATCGCCGCTTTGGGTTGGATATGGTCTTACTTGTTGTACTTGTGAATGTAAATTTAGAAATTAATACTATTCTTTACAGATCTTATTATTTTGAATTTGTTAAGTAAGATCTTTACTTTTAAACCTTAAAGTGGTTTAAATTTGGAAAATTAAGTTAGTTTAAATAAATGTTTCCTTTGTGTTTTTGGATTTGTGAGTTTCTTTTCTTTTAAAAGTTTTATTACTCTTTACACTACGCTATTAGCTTAACTTGGCTCTGGTGTTAATTGATTTTTTTCATTCCTCGTAGCGTTAATAAGGGTTTTTTTCCCGCCCCCTACACCAGATCTAATTTCCTCGTTTTCAAAAATAAACATAGAACTCCAGTTTTCTATTACCAGTTATGCTGATTCTTTTCATCTTAGAGGGGAAATTTGGAAACAACTGTTTTATTTGTACACCAACTGAATGTTTACCATAGCATTACCCACGACATCTCCAAAGAGGTTTTACATTAATTATGTTTATGTTTATA
>JAFIDM010000002.1:56265447-56276873 GCA_023159025.1 Thereuonema tuberculata
TTTTTTCCGACCCCCCCCCCCTTTTCGAGCCTCACGTGATTAATGGACGATCCCTTATGACAGACAGAATTATGTTTTTATATATACAGTATTAATAAGCCAACTAACTAAAGTAAGAAATGAAATTTGTACGAATACTTACAGTTGGCCAAACCAGAGGATGACTTTGACCTTGAACGAGACCCATGATCTCTTAATCATTCCAGGACTAAGAGAGAGAAGATTTAAAATGGCGACTCTCCGTTGACAGCAAAACCGTTGGAAGAAAACAACGGAAGTTTTTTGCTAACGTTACTTCTTATTTCAAAACGGCCTTATGAAATGCTTACTTATGGCACATCAGAGAAATTGTTTTCGATCCCAGTGCCGTGAGTAAAAGACGAGACATGAGTAAAAGATTCGTGTTGGCAATCTCAGGGATGCAATTTCGTCAAAAAACCAATTGGGAAAGGTAGGAGACTGATTTTGAACGATTGAAACGAACGAATGAATAAAAATAAATTTTTGAAATTATATTTGATGAGAAATCAGAATAGTTCAAGAAAATAAATATCGTCTTTTTTCCGTAAAACTTCAAACTCCCTAAATGTTCACTTTCACGCCATAAACACAGACATATACAATCGATTCAAATTCTACTATTGCGACATCTGGTGGCCACGGTCGTTCTCTGGTTTGGCGGCCTGTAAGTCAAACCGAAACTAAACGTGAAGCGCCAATTAGTCAACACCAAGTTTATCAGTTTTTTCACAAAATATTTAAATTTTAATAAAGAAATTTAACGTGCAGAAAAATTATTCAAAATATAAATCAAGGGCTGTTCAATGAATAAACAATAATGCCATCGGCCCGATTTCTTGTTTTTTGTTTTCGGGGGTTATTATCGGTTGCTGGGATGACCTCCACTTATGTTCTCGCCTTTCCGGGTTTGTTATCAGGGAGGGCGGATCGGGCTGATGAGTCCCAAGCAGGACGAAATGGCCGTTCCCGATTCCCTCTCATAATAGACCAGAAAGGCATTTTGTTTATTCATTGTGCAGCCTTGGATTATATTCTGAATGATTTAAATTTGGTTTGAAATTATTATTCAATATAAAGTTAATATTTAACATAAAGATGTAATTTTTTTTTATAAAAGCATCGGACAATCTGGAAATATCTTATTGTTCAATCATTTTTTTCTCTTCAATCTACTACAGCATAATTACGAAGTTGTTTTGTTTTGTTTTTATCCCACATACCTTTAATTTCTCGCTTCCCATCATTCGCCTATGGATCTACCAATTCTTAATTATCACTTCACTGCCAAAGGGTGGCACAATAAAGTTTTACAGATTCCCTGAAAAGAAACAAAATTTATATATATAAATTCAATTTTTAACAATAATTATTATCTTCTAATTTTGAAATATATTTTTTTTTCTTAAAAAAAATGCTTTCAAAAAGAAAACTTTATATGTATATATATTCTATTTTTAAAATAATTGCTTTATTTAAAATGTATTAACGACTGGGAAAATTCCCGTGCTTTCCTCTGGTTACAAAAAAAAGAGATGTTCTAATGTGTATGTGGAAGAAATTGTGAGATCACGTCGAAACTTTCCAGATGATAAAAATAAAAAAATCACATGATAGTTACAATTACTGCTATATTCCTATTTTGTATCTCGAAAACTCCCAGATATCAAATTAATATCGTGATCGGAGAATATAAGACTTCCCACCCTTTTCTGTCTTTCTCCACACTGCTATCACTTCAAACCTTTACAGGAGGTAAAAAAAAATCACGTGATCATCTCAAATTAATGTTATGTTCTTATTTTGTAATCCGAAATAGAAGTACCCTTCCACAAAGTTTACACCCACTTAGGATAAGAATATCGAAAATTCGTCGAATATGTATCTTTTGGACTATGACAAAGAACACTCCTATCAAATTTCGCGTTTCCAACTGAAGCGGTTTCAGGGTTATGCCTTTTAAGAAAGTTTGCCCCCCATCCCCACCCATTTAGACCCCTTATTCCGGATCCGGGTTTTCGTTATGCATGGATTCTTCTGCTAAGCATGTGAAATTCCGTGCCAAATTTGGTTAAGGTCAGTTGAGAAATGGCGACGAGACAAACACAACCAAACAAACAAACTTTCGCGTTTATTATATCGATTAGTAATCTAAATTTTTCTAGTTATTAAATATTTTATTATATTTATTTATATTATTTCAACAATAAACAAAAGTAAAGATTAAATTGAAGGATGAAATAAAGAGAAAATCGTAAGTGGAGCATTATACCTTATAAAAAGGAGAATGGGAAAAGTTTTCTTTGAGCTAAAAAAAAAAAAGTAGGCCTATACATCTAGATTGGAAATTCTAGATGTAGCACGAAATAATAAAGAAATGATTATACAGGGTGATTCAAAATTCCCTACACAAACTTTAAAGGTGAAACAAAATTCCCTACAGTTTCAGTTTCCCTACACAAACTTATATTCAGGAATACAAAAACAAACCGTATGTATAGTGGAACGTATATCCACAAACGCCACCTGAATGTGCTAGAAGGTACACTAACGTTTGGAAATAAAAGACAACAAGTAAGTAGACAACATGTTTATTAGCCCTATGTTTACAATACGACAGTAAGATGTACACTTACAGGTTCACGGTAGGTGCTCACAGTTCTTTCCATCAACAGTAATACACGTCTTACAACGTCGATGCCAAACACATTCTGGTGGCGTTTCCAGACATACGTTCCACTATGAATACGTTTTGTTTTGTATTCTTGACCTATCTTTAAAGCTTGTATAGGGAATTTTGAATCACTCTATACATGAGCTTCAACTCAGTGAAAAAAACTTATAGTAATTTATAATTTTCTCGTTATTCAAATTAAAATTTATAAAATGATTCTTGTTGTGGCAATTAGCTTTTCTCTTATATCAATAACTTGATAAAATTTTATTTTTATACATTTGTATCATTATTTTCTTTTTAAAAAAAAAGATACGAATCGAATGAATTAATTCTAATTGGTTTTCTTTATAAAATTTCTGTGCCTATATTTAATATGATTCAGGCAAATTGACAGAGCGTCACGTCATAAACCAACACGGGATGGTCCTGTCCTATGAAGGATGACGTCAGTAGGAGTGTGCTGTGACGTCATCACCTGCTACGGAAAAGGAAATGATAGATCAGCTGACAACGAGGACTCTAAACTTCTGACTCAGCCGCCAACGTACTCCCACGATTTCAGATCATTAACGAACTGTTGTTTAAATTTATTCATTTCATGATGTCATACAACATATCCAACATTAATTATTACTGTAGATACAGTATGTTTTATTGCTGAAATTTCAGTAAAAAAAGTAAATTTTGTAATTATTTTTCTTTTTGCTTCATTTTATTTTGATATAGTTTATCTTGATTATTCATTAATAACTAAGCTAGGATTTTTAGAGGGCGTAGGATGGACCTTCGTTTGAGATTTTAGGCTTATTCATTCGTCTAGGAATTTTTATGATCTTCAAATTGGCGGGAAAAGACAGAAAAATGCATTTATGACTGTTAAAATTTAAAAATATCGATGTAAATTTAAGGAATTCGCTTCATATTTAGATATTATTTTTTTTTTGAAAGATGTGATGTACTGAGTAGCGTGATTAAAATTATGTAGTCGTACATCTTTTCTCAAAGTACTGCACCATGTGCTGCGGAAGTCACTATCATTCTAGGTCTGCATCCGTAGAGGTACATCCGATATACAAGAACGAAAGCAAAGCAAATTGTTAAAAAAAAATATTATTCCAATTTAAAAAAAAAATGTAAGCTACAATTTAGTTAAGTGTGCCTGATAGTTATGAATAATTAAAAAAAGATTAAGGTAATAAGAACGCAAAAATCCATAAATATATATATATATAATCACACAAAACTTGAAGCTGGTGGTCTTCAAATTTCGTAAAGCAAAGATTTCAATTAATCATTTGCAATTTAGAATTAAGAAGCGTAGAATATAAGAATAAAAATTAACTTATATTATTTCCAAAAAATTATTTCCAAAATTCGCCACTGAAGAAGTGGGGATATTCAAATTATATCTCCATGGAAACAGTGATTTGTTTTTTGATATTGGCACTTCTAAAACAGTGATTAGTTTTTTTGATATTGGTGTTTCAAATCACATATCACTGTCTGGCTTATATATATATATATATATATATATATATGTCTGTATTTTCATTAGCATTACTATTACTATAGTAGTATGAAATTCATTCGTTTTAAATGTTAAATATAATATTTAAATTATAAATTTAGTTTTTATAATTGATACATTGTTTTTCGTTACATTCAATTGGGTTTAAGATTTCAGATTTTTAATGTAACGAAAAACAATGTATATATTTAAATAATTTAAATTTAAAAAATTTCAATCATTCCAATTAGGTTTAAAATTCGGATTTTTGAGTCCCTGGTTTTCGTCTGGAAAAATTGTTGTTCCAACACTGACTCGTTAACATCGTTAAAATTGTAAAAGAATAATGATTAAGCCTATTATATTTAATTTTATAAAATAGAAATTCTACATCTTATCCTATTTCTTACTTTTATGTTAGTAAGTTCTAAATCAATTTCTTTCAGTTCATTATCACTCTATGGCTTCATTCAGTCGTTCACTATGAAGCTTTCAATATGAATCATGACAGAGAGACGTTTGTCATCTATTTCGATGTAATTGTAATATTATTATGAATCACTGTTGAATTTAGAGTTCGTATATACGTTCGATCTACTATTGTAAATCATTCGCTGGAAGTATTGAAGTATAGAATTCCGATTAATAATAATAAAAACAAAATATTAAAATCTCGATGTTTTAGTGTCAATAAACTAAAGAATAAGCTTTAGAAAAAAAATAGAATTTATAGCATCTACGTAAGTAAAAAAAAACGCGGCAACAAAGCAGCTGTATAAAATCAGACAGGTCACACCCATCTTTCTCAGTGAAAGTGAAACTGTAACTTTCACAGATTGCGTTTGAAGGGGAAATATACATTTGAAGATGACGGTTTGAATGAATCACGAAAAATGTGTTATTGTTCAATTAATAACGTCAAATTGATTCCAGGTGTTTATTCGAAAAGAAGTGACGGACCTTATATCAGTTTAACTTAGAGTGAACAGATTTTGAAAATAAACAAGGTGGCCACAGCAATTAGTAAACCAATTACAATGCTTCGCAACGACTTCTGATAAGTGAATGAAGAAAATTATTCAAAAGTTAACACAAAACGTCTACTTATAAATAAGCGGAGTGAAAAGTCGGTTGCGTGCAAATTAAAATATATTTATATTTAAAAGGATTTGGTACTTTGACAATTATCAACTTTGTAACCCTACCCTAACTCTCCTACAGAAGTTATAACTTCATAACTACCCTCAAACTGCGATAATGTAATGAAGCCGTTGCAAAGCATTGTGATTGGTTTACTAATCGTTATCGCTACTTTGGAGCCCGACCAACTAGAGACACAAACTCTACGGCTCTGAACTACTCTTGGCAAGACCTTTTCAACGACACCCTAATCAAGTCTCTAGCCTTCGTGGTTGCTGAGTTGATACTTGTCCACAGACAGACAGACAGACAGACAAACCGGCGATATAAGATTTCACGGTATCAGAAGCCTAAAAATACGGAGCACTTTAAAGTAACAGACAAAATCATCCAACACTTTATTATTTATATTATTAACTTACTTAAAACTTGGATGTACTTGCAAATATGTAACAATTTTCGAGATCAATTCTAATGGCCATTCATAGACTGATTGCATCATTAAAGTAATAACACAGTTCATTTTTTCGTGAAATTTCTTAAATTTGTTCATAAAAATGATTATTTGCAATTATATAATGGCACAATGAAAGTGCTTCTTAAGGTTGAATTGTAATGGGACAGTCAAGCGTTAATATCAAACTTATAACAGATACGTGAATAGAGACGTTCTTGCGCATAGTAACTTATCAATCTAAAGTCTTAACGGGAGCTAATATCCATTGTTGGAAACGTATTCATAACTTTATACTGCAGAAACGCTGACGATATGTTTTAATAGTGCCTCGCAGAATCGCTCAATGCAGGTGTAAAAAAGTGAAAATACGTTTATTTCTTCACAGTTTCTGACGTTCTCAACGGCTGAAAGTAAAACCAAGCAGTTATCTTGAAATTGAATAGTTATGTGTCCCATATTAAATTTATCTGGACAACAGTTCACAGCTTTAAAAACGGGACAATCCCATAAAATATGGGACGTCTGGTGACCTAGTTTAACTTGAGAAAGGACCGTCTTGGAATCTCGTAAGACCTAACAAAAGAAAGAAGAGATCTCCTGACGGAAGGGAATGGTTTATATTGGATTGTTTACAAAGATATTGCGATCCTGATGTTCTGGTCCCGTTAACTTTATGTTACTTACGCTTCTGATCCACTAAAACCACAATTACTTCATTTTTATAGTCAAAATACAATATACGAAAGGTATCTGTCTAAATATTCATCAATTGAGTGTCTTTGGTGTTAAAATTACAAAAGATAACTTATGTCCTTGCGTTATTGGAAATATTTAATACGTTTTTGATGCCACATTTTGCCCAAACTATGCGAGGCAAAAGAAAGGAGTCAAGTTTCCAACTGCTTTGATCTCATCAACTACTCGGACGTTAGATTCAATTCAGTTTTTCTGCAGAATGCTTAGTTTTTTAGCCTTATCTCAAAGATTAGGTAAAAAAAACCTGTAGATACATCTCGCAGTTGTTATGTTACGTAGTGAATTTGGGTGGAGGAGCATTGCGACCGGAGGTCTATTGTACTATCCCACGGAAATAATGACAGATGGAGAGAAAGACTGAGAAAGTACGGGGGGAGAAGTGCAGGGGAAATGGGAGAACTCCGAGAAAACCTGCCTAGCGTGGATCGTCCACCATCACGAAACCCACATGAGAACCGAACCCCGGTCTCAGAGGTGAGAGACTGATGTCATAGCGACAACATCTCGCAGTTAATAAAGAATAATGCAATAGAAAACAGTCAAGCCAAATCGTTAGAACGATTGGAGCGCCCTCACAGATGCGACTTATGACGCTATAGAAATTGCCATACTGCCAATCACAATATTAGGTCATCTCTCTCTGTTCTTTTAATAAATACAAATATGTAGCAACCCATTTGGGAGCTGTTGCATTTGTCCTGTGTGTTCGTCCGTTCGTCTGTTCGTATCTGTCCAACCCAAACAACTCCCGAACGGAAAGTCGGATCAGTAAACGGACTTCACATCGTATTCAAACGTCCAAACACCGCAGGAATCGGGTATTTCTGCCTATCCGGAAAAATGCGGACAGAGTCGACTGCTTGTTTCCGCAAGTTTGGGAATTTTTTGCTCGATGACTACTGATCCGATCAACTTGCACAGTTAACTGTGTTCATTTTTCAAGATAGGCAGAAATAAAAAAATATTCATTGTATAATAGACACTCTAAACTAAAGCATATCCAAATTTCCAGTCGATCAAGTCAGTAGTTATTCAGGAAAAAAGCTTCCAAACTTCATCTTTTTCCGGTGGACAGTCGGCTGTCGTTGCGCGGCAGATAACCCTCCAACCTTTGTGAAGTTGAAGTTTTAATAGGTCGCCCTTAATTGTTTTTTACTTGTAATTTAACATTATTTTTTTTAATTTACATCCTAAATTCGTAACGTCAACAGTTTATTTATTTATTTAGTTGAAAGGACTTAGTTAAGGATTGATATTGTCCCATCCTTCTATTTTTTTTTTTTTTTTTCAAATCCTTTTCAAAACTTTTACCATTTATAAGTGTTATAATTTCTTATCCAAGATCTATGAATATTTCAGTTGAACTTATGAGTTGATTTATTTTCGAACCGTTTTCGAAGCGCCACTCACATTAGAAACGGCCCGATTATAAACTTATAATTATAATTATCCGATTATAAATTCAACTGTAATATTCACAGAAGTTTATAATAATAATTATTCTACATTTATGTCGCAATCAATAATACAACAAATGCTTTATGAAAAGAGTCTTGGAGATTAGCCAAGAAAATTCGACTTCAGCCTTTAATCAATGATGAACTTACGTCAAATACTAAGAAGCCAGTCAAAATAATAATGAAAAGAATTTGAACAGATATCCTTATGCAATAATAATTAATCCGATACATTAATAGAAACTATTTATAAAGAACTGATTGCTCAATCAAAATCTTTACTTTTTTCTTCTTCATGAAATGCTAATTTTTGAATAAAAAGGAGGTTAAAAACGCTTCTTGTATTTGAAATCGAAATCTCTTTTCAGCAATTCGTGCCTCATCCCTTCCAATTACTACAGGGTCCGGCAGAAACAATTTATAATTTGGAAAACAACACTTTAATTGAAAAAATAAATATCGAACACTTGAAATAAACACAAACTATCTACTATAACTATAAACATTAATATCCTTTAGATAGACTAGTTGACCCGTGCGAATAATTCGCAACAAAAAACCACCTTTGAGAAATAATAAACAAATCCAACAGCTTGTGTGCATGTTAGTTAAACACATTGTCAATAGATGGCGTCTTCTCAAGTTTTATAAAAAAGTTGACCCGTGCGAATAATTCGCATGGTATCTTGATCAGTCACCGAATGGTAATGTGGAAATAAATAAATGAAGAGATTGTCAATAGAATGCCTTCTACATTTTTACAAAAAAGATTTTTAAAATAAATTTTTTTAACGAAAACATTAATTTTAAACAATCTATTTATTTTTCATCATTAGCGGTGAACGTAATCTTGAAAATATCTCAATCATTGATTTTGATGAAGTATTAAGGAAAATAAAAAAAAACCTTTGAGAAATTAATATAGGCATATGAGAAGTTGACTAATTTTTATGTTTCTATTGAAATAAATCGTTTATTTTTATTAAAATATAAATCTTTGTTTTGTTTTTTTATCTGTTGTTATTAAATAAACGATGAAATATCATTTAAAGTGCATTTTTAATCAAAAAAGGAAATAGTTGAAGGTTACAACGCTAAAGAATATTTTCGCTTTCGAAAAATAATGCGCTTCCGTTAAAGCGTGTCTGCATTTTTATAAAAAGTTTTTAAAAATAAAGTTTTTTAACGAAAACATTAATTTTAAGCAATTTGTTTATTTTTCGGCATTAGCGGGGAACGTAATCTTCAAAATGATGCCTCAATCATTGATTTTGATGAAGTAGTAAAGGAAATATGGCGTTCCGACAAAAAAAACCCTTTGAGAAATAATATATAATGATGATCGCTTCCACCAGATCTCATGCAACTCTTAGCTCGATGCATGACACTGTCTATCAGTTTCCGCAGTATGTCCAGTGCAATTCGTTGAATTTCAGCTCGAATGTTATCCTTCGAATCTTGGATTGTGTGCGGACGATTTTCGTACAATTTTGCTTACAATTTTCATACAGTTTTCATACAATTTTGCTTACAATTTTCATACGATTTCTATACAATTTTGCTTACAATTTTGCCCACAGGAAATAGTCAATCAGAAAATGCTGATATATCCGGCGACCGCGGAGGCCAGGCCACGTCCTCAAAACGCGACATGGAATGTTCCGGAAACATTTCTCGCGAGGTTTTCATGGAATTTCACGTTCTGTTTCCTTAGCAGAATCGATATTTTTAAAACATGCTTCTAAGGCAAACGCCCGATGTTCTTTCGACCAACGCTCCATGATTATTAAATGCCATGATTTTCTCTATCCATTGTGGCGTGTGACCATATGCTATTTGATACAACATGGAATTGGAGCCACATTTACATTGTGATCTTCAACATAACATAAAAGAAAACGCTTTTCTTCGTAGTTTGTGTTTATTCAAGTGTTCGATATTTATTTCTCAATTAAAGTATTCTACTAAATTATAAATCGTCTAAGAGTTTCGGTCGAACTCTGTACAAGGGGAATTCTAAAAAAACTATTTACATAGATAAAAATAAATAAATAAATAAAAAATACCAAACAAATGTTTGAATTTCATCTTTTTTTTTTTTTTTTTTTTTTTAGCGAATAAGGCTACTGTGTACATTTACCAGGGGTGATCTTATTTACTAAGCCTCGTACAATACAGAGGTATTTTGGATAGTATGAAGTATCTATTAGATAGTTGTCCAATTATATATACAGAGCCTAGCGGTTTTTAGCAACCCATTTGGGAACTATTGTGATAGTGACCAAAATCGGTAGCTGTTGGGTTTGTCCTGTACGTCCGTGTCTCCCGAACGAAAGATCGGATTGACAAACGGACTTCACCATCGTATTCAGACACCAAACACTGTAAGAATGGGGTATTTTCAGGGGCCAACTCCCCCCCCCCTCCTTGTTAGAGATATTTGGCACTGTCGTCATTGTATCCTCCTCAAAACTCCCGAATGAAAGATCGGATCGACAAACGGACTTCACCATCGTGTTCAAAGGCCCAAACAACATAAGAATTGTGTAGTTTCAGGGGCCAACGCCCTCTTCCCTCCCTCAATTGTTCGAGATATCTGGCATTGTTTTCATTGGATTCCCTCTATTAGCTTAAATGTAAGAAATGCAATCATCTCATTTTAATTGTCAGCTATAGTTTGATGCTTAAGATCTCGGACTCATATACTGAAGGTTGTCGGTTCAAATCCGTATATCTACTATTGTACTTCTTTTTTTCTTTCAATCTTTTTTTCTCAATGTCCGAGAAGGTTTTTTTTTTTCTTATTTTTCCTTACTTTAATGTACTTCCTTTTTGTTTATTATATTTTTAATTATTTTTAATCATTATGGGTCGCCCTTAATTTATGCTTTAGCACAGAATTATATTCACTTGTTTTATAAAACTGTTTAAAAGGGATTTCTCAACTCCAATGTTGTCTAAGGTCTCACACAATCTAGAACTGTCTCTGGTTGCACTGCTTATTTTTCCCGTTACTGAGTTGGTTAAACCAGGATAAATAACCTGTATGTTAAAAGAATTAATGATTACAGAAGAAATTCTATAATATCCATTAGAATTAAGGATCCTGCTCCATTAGGAAAAAAACAACACAGCAGTTTTCGCAAAAAAAAAAAAGGTCAGAAAGGAAAATTATTGAGTTTCATTTTTATAATATTTATTTTATTTAATATATATGTATTTTAAAAGATAACAATTAGAACTTAAATAAAAAAATGGACAATTATTATATATTTTTTTAATATCTATCTAAATATTCTTTATGATGATAATATACTTTTAGCAGGGGCGTATATAAGGGGGAGGGGGCCGAGGGGGCCCGGGCCCCTCCCGAAATAATAAAGGTATGTCCTCCCAACGTTTTTTTTTTTTTTT
>JAFIDM010000002.1:56293502-56311870 GCA_023159025.1 Thereuonema tuberculata
TATATATTTGATTCGATTGATGATTTGATTTGAAATTTTTTTTTCTTTTAATGTTTGTCAAACCTATTTAAGTGTACTTCTTACCTGGACACCTATAATATAGGTTCTGAGAGTTTAATCTAAAAGATCATTTTCCACCCAAAAAGAAAAACGAAATACCAACCATATCTAAAGTTTAATTTATCTGAAGAATAATTATTATTTTTGACTCATAACGCCGACAGGCATTTAAAACTCACCTTTGTATTGGGTGAGTGCAAAAGTTCTACCCGTTTTTATTACCCATAAAGAAGAGCAAATAAACGCAAAATGAACAGTATCTATTATTGGGCATAATCCCCATTGCTATCTAGGACCTCTTGCCATCTTTCTGGTAGGAGATGAATCCCATGGCGGTAAAATTCCGGCGGTTTCGAGTCAAAAAAGTCTTGGATGGCAGTTTTCACAGCATCAAGATCATCAAAGATTTTCTGACTGAAGGAATTGTTCAACGCACCAAATAGGTGATAGTCAGTTGGTGCCAAGTCAGGAGAATAGGGAGGGTGGGGTAAAATCCCCCAACCAAAGCCCAATAACTTTCGAGTGATGACAGCAGCCTGTGGCCTGGCGCTATCGTGATGAAGGATAACACCGCGACGATTGATGAGACCTGGTCGCTTTGCTACCAAATTTGAATGCAGCCTGTCTAACTGTAGACAGTAGAAGGCAGCATTGATGGTTTGGTTGAGTGGCAGGACCTCCCAGTGAATTATTCCCTGCACATCCCACCACACACTCAATAACACCTTCTTGGGATGAAGTTCAACTTTCGAAGTCGATGCAGGCGGATCAGAAGGACGACACACAGTCCTACGACGCTTTACGTTACGGTACAGCATAACCCACTTCTCATCTCCTGTCACAATTCGTGTCAAGAATGGGTCATTTTTGTATCGTGAAAGCAAGGAAACACAGGTGGCGATTCGGTCATCCCGTTGCTTAGCTGTCAGGTCATGTGGAACCCAACGATCCAACTTTCTTGTAAAATCCAACTTAACCAGCCGTCTCTCGACCGTTGTCCGGCGTACGTCGAAGGTCTCCGCTAATTCTTGCACGGTTGGGTTCGGGCTGTTCCTTATGGCTTGGTCAATATCGTCCTCTCCAACGTGTGATGGCCGTCCACTCCTAGCCTGATCTTAGCAGTTTCTGTCTCCTTCCCTAAATTTACGAAACCATCGACGACATGTGCTTTCGTCTATTGCATCCTCTCCATAAACTTGACAAACATTGCGATATGCTGCGGCTGCCATACTCTTTATCGAACTCGTATAACAAACAATGTCTTATATGCTCCTTCTCGCTTTCCATGTTACACCCTCTGATATTTTTTTTTAGATGATTAACTTAGTGAGACACGATGCATTTATATGTGAGGCATCCACACGCTTGATTGGCAGACGATTTGCGTCATTACAATGTCATGTGTTAAGCTGGGCGAACACGTAGCAATTTGCGGCAATATTGTTGGACAATATTGCCCAATGTTATTGCTGACAACCGTTATCAAGCGCGAACACAGAGTTTTTCCTGAACGAATATTGCCCTGAATATTGATGGTTACGGCGCTTCGTGTTTAACTAGGGAGCCCTAGTCATTACACACTCAGTGAGAACTCCTTATAAACACACCACACGAGCAGAGCATAAATGCACTGGGAACAATATTCCCAGCAATTGTACGAAATCGGTTTTATTTATACAATTTATTTGCGAATAAAATGGGAGCGATCGAGTGTAAGCGTACCGGCGGTTAAGCCTAACTTGTTACGAACGTACAGAATCGATCTACTATTAAACGCCTTACCACGGTAGAAATCAATTAAGATTCTTTCATTATCAATTAACAAAATGTTGTTGTTAGAATTATCGTTTTTGGGCCGACCCATTTTGCTGATTTTAAGCCTTCTCTCTCAAAAAACATGGTCGGCGTGAGTGAGTTAGTTTCCGATTTTCCAAGCCCCGCCTTCCTTATACGTCACCATTGTCACGTGATTTCATCCGTTCATGTGATTCGCTCGCGAACCAGCAATATTTCTCGACAATATTGTCCCAACAATATTGTTCCTTTTGTACCGACAATACGAAATGGGCAATATCAGCGAAAAAACTGAGTAAGTATGCCAAATTTCATTAAAATCGGTGCAGTGGTAACAAAATTATTTGGTTTTGAACGTATGTTTTGTTAGAATTTCAGTTAAAATTTCACGGAAACAACATGGAATGACAAAATGAACTAATATTTCATCCAATTTGAGTATCCTTGATTCAATGGTACCATTGAGAACCTTGGATCTATCTTAATAGCTTAATTATATCGAGTTACAGACAGACAGACAGACGAAATTAGTAAATTATATAAGTTGATGTTTATTGCTACCATACCGTAGGGTTTGATAGATTGGTCTAATGTTAGTAACGCTAGGACGCATATTCGAAACTTGGCACGACAGCTATATGTTTTTGTACCATGCACGTTAAAAAAATATAAAAATAATTTAAATGCGAATGTTTTATAAACGAATATTTATAAATTGTAATTTATAAATAAAAAGTTAAATGCGAATATTAATTACATAATCATTTCAGTTTCATAATCTGCATTTTTTTGAATGAAAGCAAAAATTAGATTCTCTTTTAAAATTGTTAATTATTATGAAAAGACATTTTTTTTTACAGTCCATGAATAACAATTACGATTTTAAACTCACGAGCTCATGTAGAAAATTCTGGCTAATTTCCCATGTGGTAATAATTAATCAATGACTGAAACCCAAGAAATAAAACCAACTGAAATATATTCAGATATCATATTTTTTTTTAAAATTTGTTTTAAAAAAAAAAGTGAAAAAAAAAATCGTTGTTAATATATTTCATAGTTTCGTTTATTAATAAGATGAATTGTAAAGGGTTCCTCAAATCTCATTTTAGATAATCTTTCAGATTATATACATATCCAATATTAAAATTTAATTTTTGTTAAAAAATTCTTATTTTTATAGCTGTCAATTTTTTTGTAGCTAGCTGCCACTATTTTTTCGCAAGCAACTGAATTATACAAAGAAAACTGTAAGGCAGTAGTTCTAAAACTTTTACTAGCAGCCCTCCTCCGTCTTCTTTGATATCAATCAAAACATTACGCTCTTTTCAAATTTCAGATATTCACTTGATATGGGTGTTTGTTTTAGGTGCATGTATTCATATAGCAGTGAATCTAAACCAGCGGTTCTCACGCTTTTTCACCTCGCGAAACGTCTTCGTACAGCCTGTAAGCAGACTTTTCTACTGCGAATTCCCAAGAGGTCAGCAAACGCTAATTTAAAGATTAGATGAGAAATGCTAATCTAAAGCAATAGTAATCATAATGAATAAACAAATTGAAGGTAGTGTGTAGTTCAGTTCACGAAATAAAAAAAAAAAAGGAGTAATTATTATGGTTCATTAAAAATTAAAATCAGGGAAAAAAATTACACACAAGTTCAGCAAATGTTATAATTTAAAACTAAAATTACAAGCAATGCTACTACAGTCCCTACGGTGAATAAAGATCCTCCCAGAATGCAACGCAGCTTATAGATTGAGCTTTCCTGGTTTTTCTTCCGTTGAAATGATAGATAAAATGGCGGTCGCGCGTCCACAATCAACATTTCGACAGGGAAGACTTATCAACAGTCAAGCTAGGGAAATTATTCTCAACGTAGCTCGTCGATTTCTAGCAGATGTATCACTCAACAACGATTTGAAAAGTAAAAAGGATGCGTTGAAGGTCACTGCAGAATATACTGGAGTGAGTTTGTCTTGTCGAAATGTTGATTGTAGACGCGCGACGGCCATTTTATCTTCCATTTGAATGGAAGAAAAACCAGGAAAGCTCAATCTATAAGCTGAATTGCATTCTGGGAGGATCTTTATTCACCGTAGGGACTTTAGTTTCGTCTGCAGTTGCAGACATCAAATGGCAGTAGAACATTAAACACTGGTTTTTACATGGGAAGCGAGGAGAGTAACAATTTGAAATGATTGAAGGGATGTCACGTGCTGCCGACAGTGAGGGAATTTTCCTGATTTTAATTACTATTGATTAATCTTTCCAACGACATCTATCGTTGAAAAACTGGACCGCTCGAAACTGCTTTTGATCGAATTAAAATCATATGTTGTACATTATTGTAATTTCAAATATTAGCTTTATTTTGTTAATTATCAATTTTTACTTATTAATTGATTGGTTTTATTTTACATTTTGAATAACTTCTGTCACGTCAACTTCCAGGCGTGATTAAGAAATCGTAGCTTTTACTGATACAGTGGAGTTGGAGCAATTAACGTCAAGCAATCATTTTTAAAAAGCAAGGCAGCTGTTTCTTGAAATTGTGGCAAGAAAAAAAAAAGCTTTATTATTTATTTTTGTTTTATTTATTTTGGAGAGTTGGAAGGATTTATAACATTCCTATTATAAAGCTTTTTTAACGAAACCCCCCCCCCTCAAAAAAAAAATATTTACACACTTTAATGGGGATAACTTCCTTAGTATTTCTCCGATTTCAGGGAATCTTCTGGAAAACAAGGCAGAACCAAAGAGATAACTACCATCAAAATTACAACTAGGCGCTTATACTTCCTGGTCGGCGAATACTGAATGTTGAAGCGAAAGTTTACAAACATAGATACGTATTATCTAAAAATAGAGGCTTATAATGATAGCAGTATACAACCAAGAAGTCTAACGTCAATAGAAACAAAAATTCAATATAGATCCATACAGCTGTTAAATTAAAATTATCTGGACAAAAATGTACAGATAGCATATATAACTTATATTTTTAGATGACATTTGTTTTTATTTGCATTAATCATACTTGTCCTCTTTCTGTATTTTTTTTTTTTTAATCGAGCAAAAGCTTTACATTAAAATAAAGAAAAAGCATTGGCTTAAATATATTAAATTCGTTATTTCTAAGTTGTTTTGATTCCTAAAATATACCGATCCAGTGGAAACTGGAAAGCGGCGAGTGACGTCACGAGGCGCGTGATGCACAGCCCTCTGAACTACAGGCCTCCCAACTACGTCATCGTCTTATCTCTGACGTCATGAAAGAAGGGTAACGATGACCGTTGGCTTTTGCGCAACCCCGTAGTATTTCATTGTGTGTGTGAGCGGAAAATCTGTCTCAGTGAACGTTGGATATTTTGTTGCTATTTTGATTAACTTTTTTGGATTAGTGAGTGCCTGAAATTAATTTACAGTTTTCCAATATCTTAAACAGTTATTTCAAAGTATTTTATTTGATTACACTGTTTTTTTATTGTGGAAAACAACTGAGGGGACGTTAGGCCTAACATTCACCGTGCCGAAGACATGTTCTCCTGGCTGCAAGTCGAACTAAAAAAATACAGGAAGTTCTGTTCCTGTTTTTCTTTTCCAAAAGAAGATCTTTTGCAGCGTTGGATTGTGAAAATACACAGAGAAAACTTTGTTCCAACAAAAAATTCTGGAGTGTGCATAAAACATTTCAACGAAGATTTCGTCGTGAGAGAGAACACTTTTACGGACTCTTCAGGTAATGTCATTTCTGTTAAGCGTGATCATATCATATAAAATTAAAGAACCTATTGCTCCACATCTAACCGAAACATTGCCAAAAAAATGACGAACTTGGAACGAAAGACAGAAGGAGCAACTTTCATCAGCATTGGAATCAAGTTTGGAATCAATGAAATTTACATTGATAGGAAAAAAATTACAAATCTAAAAAAACATATCCTTGTAGATGAGGAAAATAATGAGAAAGAAATAAATTTAAATAATTTTATGTATGATAGTTTCCAAATAAACGTGGATGTTGATTCCCATTTACCTGTTGACATTGCACCAATATTAATTTATATATCTGGATATGCTGTTCATAAGGTGATCAAAAGAATAAATTATTCTTATTGTAAAACTAACATGATTCATGATGAGGATTTTCTAATATGAATTCTCATCTTGGATTAGATTAATTGATGAAGTGAATAGAGGTGGTTTATAAAAGCCAACATTATGGTCAGTTGTTGTTACTTATTTATGCTTTCAAGTATTTGAATGTTTAAACTCTAGTGAAAATGAAACAAATTTTATTCAAAATAAAAATCAGTTGGCTATTATTGTTGATATTTCACCAAAACACCTTCATTTGTTAAATAATGCAAATGATTGGTTTTCTCATATTTGCTCAAAAGAAGAAAGGACAAAAATGATTTTTGTAATAATTGGCAAAATATTATTAAACAATTATGTAAAAAATTAAAATCAGGTATTTCCATCTTTTAACAAAAACAAAAAGAAAATTGACAAAATTTAACAATTAGATTCAGTGCAATATTATATATTACTTTTGTACTTCACTCATTTTAAACATTTGGTATTATTTCATTGTCATTATGTTACATTAGGAATTAAGTTTTGTAATAGATTTTAAGTGATTCAATAAATTGATATTTACAAAAGAAATGAAGTGGTTATTTTTCTTTCTCATAAAATTTTCTAAATACGAGTTGCTTTAAAGAACTGATAATTCAAATTGTTAATAGAATAAAATTTGTACTTTTCTAAATTCGATTTAAATAAATACAGAATGAAAAGAATTACTTATATTCACTTAACAAGAAATTTATACAAAATTTTGCAAGAAGTCAGAACATAAGAAAAATTGAAGAACAAAACTATATAAAAATGTTAGCATCTAATTTATTCATTATTATTTTTTTTAAAAATTATGTGAAATTTTGCAAAAAGTCAGAATATAAGAAAAATTGAAGAACAAAATTATATAAAAATGTTAGCATCTAATTTATTCATTATTATTTAAAAACAAATTACGTAAAATTTTGCAAAACGTCAGTGCATAAGAAAAATTTAAAAACAAAATTATATAAAAATGTTAGTATCTAATTTGTTAATTATTATAATTTTTATTTTTTTTTCACGTGAGTAAAATAAAATGATTAAATTAAAAAAATGCCAAACCACAATTTCAAAATAAAAATTTTAGTTTATTTTAATTATTTTTAACTTTTATAAACTAAAAAAATTGTCCGTTGGCATTTTATTAATTTAGGCTACTATCCATTTTATTAAATTGGTCGGGTAAAGGGAACATTCCTGAGTAAAGTGCATTAAATTGTAAATTTTTATTGTAAAACGCATCTAGAATGAAAAAGTTAAAATCTCAGTGTTGGAACAGTTACCCCACTTCCGTGACGTCACGAAACCAGTTGTGAGGCCTGTATTTCAGAGGGCCGTGGCGTGATGGCTCGTATTTGAAGGCGTGGCTGAGACTGAAGCTAACGAAGCAGGAATGCTAAATTTTAATCACGTTATTATCGAACGAAATGCATTACTAAAATTTGTTGACAATTCCCAATCAGAAATTGATTTATGAACAATCTAAAATATATATGCGTAAAATAAAAAAAAATAAAAAATCTAGAAATATGATTTAAAAAAATTGTTAAATTAATGGCTGTCAGAGTTTGTACATTTTTTCGTAATATTCTGTTACATTAAGATTATATCTAATAAAGATTTTGAATTTTTGAAATGGGAATTTTTAAAAAAAATAGATGTCAGTTCAGTATTATTATTATTGTTGAATCTTGCAATAAATAATTTTGCAATATTTCATACTTAAAGCCTGTATCAAACAAATGTACAAATATTTTATTATTTTATTATTTCAAAGTTATTTAAATTGAGTGGGTTTCGAAGAAAGTCAAAACCGAAAGCAACAAAAACAACAAAAAAATATTCTCCATTTGCATTCCATAAAAATATCAACCTACACAACTATTCACAAACAACCGTCATCTTCATTCTTTTCATAACTTGTTTGGGTTGATCTTACCAATGCTCAGATATGATTTTTTTTTAATGAAATTATATATAGTAATATAAAAACGTTATTCTTTCTATCATAAGATGTTTAAGTTTTTCCAATTTTGTGACCAAGCGATAAGAGATAGATTGGTCATGCAAATGGATGAAATGTAGAGCTTTTTAAGACAAACAAAATGCTACAAAAATCTTTCGAAAAACTTTTTTGGTTTCCAAGATGTCGTCTTTTAAAAGGTCAAATTTTGACTTTTTCTCAATTTAAACGAAAAGTATAAAAGTTGGAAGAGAACATTATTAAGAAAATGTTGGTATTTGAAAGTTCTGTCGAACGGTATATCAGTCATTAACAAACGTTTCTGCGTTTGGAAGATACAAGCTAAAATGTGAAAAATTACATGTTGGCTATTGTGAGAAGTTTGTGAAGGCATGTAAAAATATTGGAATAATAGTCGTATTGGTAAGAAATTAAGAAATTTAAATCCGAAGAAGGGTTTGTGTAATGGAACAAGACTAATTATAATTTCATGTCATAAACATTTAATTTGTGCAAAATTATCAATGAATTCCACAAAAATTAATTAGTAACAATTCCAAGAATTGACTTGAAACCAAGCGATTCAAATTTGCCTTTCATTCTCAAACCTAGACAATTTCCAGCAATTCTTGAATTCGCCGTGACAATTAGTAAATCACAAGGTCAAACATTTGATCATGTTGGAATAATTTTGAATGAGCCTGTTTTTTTCTCATGGACAATTAATTATACGTCGCATTGTCGAGATCAAGAAATAAGCAAAATGCTATATTACAAATGACTAAAACGTATTACCAACCCTATAATATAAACCAGCAAACACAAAGTAAATTTACTGAAGAATTGGAAATTCTATTCATAAAAAATGAAAATATATTAAACAACTGTCCAATATACTAATTGGTGGATTTTTCGAAATTCCCACGGGATAGGGAATAATCTGGCAAACTGACCATGAAGTGTGTGGCGCCAACCCGCAATACACCTGAGGTAAGCGGAGAAGGCCACAACGGGCTAGGAAGTCGTATATTCGCCGATCTCAATATTAATTTGCTAAATAAATAAAGTTTCTTTTTTTTTAATAGTGTTATATGCAAGGGTTCCGGAACGAAGCGACAGTACCCGGCTAGTGAAAGAATAAAAAACATTTCAAGACATTTCATTCAGGAAAAAGATGCAGGTTATTAAATCTAAATTAATTCACAAATTACTGATAGATATGTAGAAGACTGAATAGTAAATGCAGGCCTAAAACAAAATTTAACAATTTTTGGAATACTTACGACTTATTTCAAAAATGCCTAAAAAAAGGAATAAAAATTTTATTGGAATCTGAATTTTTTTTTAATTACTATCCTTCCTGATATTAATAGAAATTAAAAATATCAACGACACTTCGCTGATGATGGCAATCTTCCAACTGTCCGAAACGTCTGGGCTAAATACGCTTTTAATATATGTATGTATTAGAAATGTTCGTATATTTGGTATTTTGATAATTAACGATATATATCCATTCTGAATCGCAAGAAATGTGAGGAAAATTTCATTTTCTAGTTTTCTTTATCTATTTTGAACTGCTACACAGTATTAAAACAAAATCGGATTAAGTAATGGCGTTTCAAGATGGGTAATCGCAAAGACGGGAATTAACTGTTTTGTTTTTATGAAGTTGCACTCGTCCCCCTCCCAAATGCACCTGAGTGACATTGGGTGATTGTGGCCTTGGGTAGAGAACACGTGGTAGCTACTATCACTGCAATCATTTGTTAGGAAACACGCTGTTCATGCATGGCTACGTCTGCACTCAGAAGATTAGCATCATAAGAAGAAAAAAAAAGATTTTGAAGGCGGCAGAGATGTAAATACAGTTACGAAAATTGAGACATGTGCAAAGTTTTCATTCTATTAGCCAGATTTCACGTTGTTAGGTTTTTTTTTTTTTTTTTTTTTTTTTTAACATCAACTGTAGAAACGCGAAAGCAATTACAAAATGAAAAAGAAGGAATTATTTATTTGTTTATTTATTTTATTATTTAGGCCATCAGCGTATTGAATAATAATAAAATACAAAAAAGCATTATCAATTAAGTTTAAAATTAAGAAAAATTAAATTTAAAAAATCCTAAATTTTTATATAAAATATTATATTATTCTCTTACTGTTCATAAATAACTGTAAAACAATATATTATAATACCTATCTATGTAAAAATAACTTTACTCATAAATACTTACAAATTATAATATGTATATTTTTTTATTATTATGTTGTATTATATTATATAAAATATAGGCCCATGTGTTTGTATGAAAATATAAAGTTTTCGCTGCCGAACTTTTTATTATGGTATTTTCTTATTTACAATAATTGAAGGTAAACAATTGTAATAAAATAAAATAATAAAAAAGAAAGGGGATAATGGTAAATAATATTAAAATTCGCAGTAAACTAACGCACTGTTAAGTATTTATAACTATCAAATTTCCTAATTATAAAATTAATTCATTATTTGCCATATTTACAGAGTATTTTAAATATATAAGGTATTATAAATTGAAATTTTATTAAATACCAGTCACCGTTTGATAGGGATTTTAAATCCATAAGATGGGTGAAAATATACTCTTGTATTTTGTAGTCACTCGAAAAAGACTTGTCATTGGAAGTTGAAACCTGGTCGGGTTTTGTTTTTCAAATGTTTTTTTAAATTCGTAGTTTTTTAAATATTGTGAATGTTAAGCAAGTTTACTGGGTTTATTTTTGAATTAGGATAATGAACTGTACAACATTCTGTGTTTATATAATTTTTTTCTTTGTTAATAAATAATTTAGCACAAAAACTATCGCTCCCCGATTAGATATTGAAATTTAGACTACTGTTACGAAAAACAACAATAAAACAATTACGTTCATCAAAGGAGACATCTTAATTTAAAAATTAAATAAAATCATTGATTCTATATTTAAAAAAATAAATGATTAAGATGAAAAAAATTAAATAATCAATTTATAACAGCGCGTTACAACTTCTCATATTAATTATGTTTTATTCTCGTTGATTTCATCTCAATCGTAAATGAAAGATGGTAGCATCTTTCCGCTGTTATCCCGACCAAAAATCAAAATTCCGTCTTTTCTCCAACACCAAATGATTTTACATTGGCTGTTATCAAATTCTTGACCATCTTCTTAACGTTTATGTAAAGGTTGAAGGTTATACGGTTCGTAACTTTGAAAGAATAATATTGCTAAGACGCACCAATATCGGATTTTTGAAAGTTTAAATGAATTGTTCACTTAGCGTCAATCCAATATCTTTTGTAAATATAAAGAAATTTAATCTCTCCATTCATATACATATATCCTTTTTTTAAAGCGAATCAGACATATCTTATATTCTCTATATAATAATATAATACTCTTCCCCTACTAATCACAATTACTGTTGATACAGATCGTTTATATCAAAGTACAGTAGAACTTCATTATAACGGACCCTATTACAACGGACGTCGCTTATAACGGACAGTTTAAAAAAAATTTTAATAATAATAAAGGATGCTTAATTTTATTTGACGAGTTTTGCATTTCCAGTCATATGTGTTTGCATATTATGAACACCTCCGTCGGCTATTAACTGAAGAAATAAGAAGCAAACAAACCCAGCAGATAATAAATTATTTTTTCAAACCAATGAATGTAAGCAATCAACATGAACCAGGACCTTCTTGTTACAAAGATAAATGCAGTGTATTCGTACACATCTTTTTCAATTCAACCTACTATGTTGAAGGCTGTTTTTTTATTTGATATATAATAAACACTTTTCATAGCTAACTATTGTACTTTCATTGATGTACACCCTGCTGCATTACACCCCTTTAAGAGTTATTTGTTATAAACCGGACTTTCATTAAAACGGACAACCTTCAACCCCTATTAGTCCGTTATAATGAAGTTTTACTGTACAATCATTTATTATTGTAACTTAGTTTTCTTATTATCCATTTTTCCTTGATATTATAAATTTATACAGATCTTTTCAAAGCACTCGGTCTTCATTATACTACAATCAAGGTCAATAAATAAAAATAAATACCTGTTCTTGGTATTGTTTTTGATAATATTATCGTCGTTAGATAATTAGATGCACGCTTTCACACGAAGCAACCATGGTCACGTGGCCAAACACGCCACCAGCCGAAGCTCGTTAATCAAAATGGATTTTGAAGAAGCAACTATTGATATTGTGCTTTTATCTCAGCTACGAAAACGGAAAAACGATGAAGCTTATGTCTCTTGACGGACATTTGTAAATACATTTTACAGTATAATACATACGTAATAAATCGTCATATTTCAAATATCTATTAAAATCAACCTTATAAAATACATTTTTTTCTTGAACTTTTGTTTATAAATATTCACTGAACTTTAAATATGAATTTTTCAGTGTCAAAGTCCCCATTCTCTAAAGTAGTTTCATTTTAATCGTGTTTTTCAACACTTCTCAAAACGGAAATAAACAGAAATGACCTTCTGGCCACAACGAACATCGCGTCTCGTGTGAAAGGCTCCATTGAAATCCATAGAACGACGGTGATCGCGCGGCCAGTCTGTCCGTTTGAAAAATTACGTCATGTCGCGACCAGAAGCGACAACACGGCCACGTGTGAAAAGCTCCACTGAAATCTATAGAACGGCCTGGTTTATAGTGTGAAAATAGTCTAAATGTACCTTTAAAAAAAGAAAGAATATGCATTTTTGTGCAACTATACAACACACCAGAAAATTCAACATTCTATTATACATTAGCTGAAATAGCTTAATGAGTATACTTGAAGTGAAATATATACAGGGTGTCGCAAAATTCATGTGTAATATTCAAACGACGTACAGGGGCATGGCTAAGGATCAATATATTACTAATGAACCTATGTCCGGAAACGCCCCATTAAGGTGGTCCTAAAGTGAGCCTTTCCGAGCGAACATATTCTTTGCGACACATAAGAAATGTTTTGCAGGCGAGCCCACACATTGATCTGGGGGTGCTATTTTTGTTTGTTTTAATTGAAACAAACTCTCATGCAAAACATTAGGGCTCACCTGCAAAACATTTCTTATGGTGTAGCGAAACATATGATCTCTCGGAAAGGCTCACTTTAAGACCACCTAGCGCCTTAATGGGGCGTTTCCGGACATGGGTTCATTAGGAATATATTGATCCTTAGCCATGCCCCTACGATTTTTACACATGGATTTTGCAACACCCTGTATATATATTTCACTCCGTAATGAAACCTTGTTTTTGAGTCCCCCAATTAATGCTTATTAGCTGGATTTAAAGATCGGAAATGCATAGTCTGCCCTTGTAGGGAAAATCAAACTCATACTTGATTCCTCTAGTGACACCCCACAGAAGAAAACCACTATAATCATTCTTCTCTATTTCCAATAGGCCATTAGCTCCTTGATTAAAATAGCTTTTGGTCACACAAGAATGTAAGCACATGGAGAAAACCGGAAGAATACATAGCGGAGGAAGTTAGGCATACGACACTTCCTTCAGGTACATACTGTATATTGATTTTATTTAGGACCAAGTTAGGGAGCCGACTTGCAATACTTATATATTTATTTATTTTTACTAAAATAAAGTTAATATCTCTCTCTGAAATCATGATCAAAAAATAATAATAATAGGCCTAATACTTTAGAAAAAAGAAATTGTTTAATATTACAGTAAGTTTTATTTCGATTAGGCAATTGCATTAATTAAAGAGTTTTAAGCGAAATGATGTAATTTACGTAATACTGATACTGGAACAGGCTAAGCGGTTTCTCAAATGATAACACGCGATGTACATAATATTTTGTTTTCTTAAACATAATTATAACTTTTTTGTGTAAAAAAATTAAAGCCAACGCACTTGTAGATCTAAAAAAACTGTGTTAAAAAATTATAACTTTTTCTCTGTGACTTATCAAATATTGAATACACTGTAAATCAAACATGTGAACCTTAATATCACTTGGTTCAATTATTAATATGCATTTATGAATTATAAATACATATGATAATATGTATTTATAATTCATAGAGTAAAGATAATATATTGATGAACAAAGGGCAAACATTTTTGGATGAATTAATTATGCATTAATTATGAATTAATTTTCGTATCAATTATACATAGTAATATTTCCAAAGGGAGTTGACTAAATTTTCCTGTATTTTATTATTAATAATTTTACTTAATAAAAACACAGGAAAATGTATAAAAGAGACAAATTATAAACAGAAACATAAATTTCTTTATAAGACTGTAAACGATCCCTTATATGGAAAAGAATCAGTGTATTAGAATTTTCGATTTAGTTGTTACACTATTATTATTATTATTATTATTATTATTATTATTATTATTATTATTAATAATAATAATAATAATAACAACAACCCGCACTACAGTCACGAAACACAACATGCACCACCCCAAGTCCGCTACGGAAAGGATGACTCTTCCACGCAAGGAGGGAGGCCGAGGACTCGTCAACCTCATCACCCTACATGCAAAACAAGTACACACACTTATGCCCGCGTCACACCAGCCTATTTTTTCAACATTGTTTTGCTACACTGAAATCAGTTCCCTCTTCCTTGTTTTCCACCGTCTCGACGAAATATGGTGAAACAGTGCATATGATTGGCAGAGCGCTAGCCAATCAAAGTTGAGCTGAAAAGATTTTGGCGGTTACTCCAAAGCTTTTCCCAGTTACGAAAAGACGGCGTTTAATCTTTTTTTAGAGGCTAAAATCGTGTTTCGGCAACGCAATTTAGATAGAATTTGAAATGACTTTTAGTAAGCTGTCAATCTGTTCGAAACTAATTATAAATTGTATTCCAGCATCTCTACTATTTAAGCGAAAGCGAACTGAATTTCGGTTGAAAACAGCGGGTATCCCACAAGCCCCTGCGGCCTTTCACGCACCTCAAGAAGAAATGAAATCTCTCTTTAAAAAGTTGACATCTGCACATTTTAACGCATAGAATTAATTTATTTCAGTAAAAATATTGTTTATTTTTGAAAAATAATCTCCTCATTGTGATATTTAATTCCTAATAGTCTTCGGATTCAACCGATACGGTGCCAAAATAGCGCTGGTCGGCTTCTTCGGGCTCGTAGCTGGTCGGTTCTGATTGGAGCTCACTAATGAGCATCACTGAAAACAACGTTGCGTTTAGAACCGTTCACAAATTTTTTCAATGATGGAATCAGTGATGAAAATGGTCAAGTGAGGCAAATCACACGATCATAGACCTCAATTATACGGCCAATGATTGAAAACAATGATGAAAAATTCCCTAATGTGACGCGGGCATTAGGGAACACTTCCACCAAAGAGCAGAACACTCCTCACTCCACTCAGCCATTGTCAAGGCTGACACACACCTCCCACCCTGGACCTCGAAAACCCTTCTCCAACACTCACTACCCCTAACACCCACATTCAGCAGATGCGTGAATCATGGGCTCGTAAGGAACTCCATGGCAGACATCACCACGAACTCAGCCAGCCTCATGTCGACATGGAAGCGTCGAACAGATGGGTGACAAGTGGCGAGCTGTTTGGGGAGACCGAAGGGTTCATGATCCCAATACAGGACGAAGTCATCCCCACACGCAACTACAAGAAACACATCCTACACGACGCAAACACACATGACGACAGATGCAGGAAATGCCACACTACGTATGAGATGATCGATCACATAATATCAGGCTGTCCCCTTCTCTCCCAGACAGATTACCTCCACCGACACAATCAGGTAGCGTCGATTGTTCATCAACAGCTAGCACACAAACACTAACTTATTAAGAACACGGTCCCGTACTACAAGTACATGCCACAAAGCGTATGAGAGTCATCCTCACGTAAGCTGTACTGGGATCGCCCCATTCACAAAACCATACATCACAACTGACCTGACATCACACTTGTTGATAAGGTCAACAAACAGACCTATCTCATTGATATTGCAGTGCCTATCAGCAAGAACATGCAGAAAACTACGCAGATAAGATCAGTAAATACAGTAGAGTCCCGATTATCCGAGTTAATGTGGACCAAGACTAACTCGGATAACCGAAAAACTCGGTTAAAACGAAAATTATAAATAAAATAAATCGTGTAAAAGTATATTTTAACAAATACAAAAGTTATACAGATACACCACATGCAATTTATAATGTTACGAAAATTAAAGAGCTCTTTTACTTCAAAAAGTCCTTAATTGTTTTTTGTTTTACGTTACTTTGGCATTTTTCTGCATCAATGTTTCGCCATTTTTTTAAGATAACATAATTGCTGGTGTCGCTTCTTCTTCTTGTTCTATATTTTCAATAGCACTTTCGATAGCTTTTAGTCCATCTGTATGGGAGATTTTCATACATCGATTTTCATCGTCACTGTCTTCATTTTCATCGCTAGATTCATTTTCCTTATTGACGATCATTTCATCTGTAATGTCCTGTTGTTCGTCAACGTATATCCAGTCACGTATATCCTCTTCGTTGATTGATGAGATCAAGTTCAGAATTTTTTTCGGTAGTTTTAAAAATAGAAAATGTAGCATCCAACAAAAAAAAAAAAAAATCCTAGAAACATTTGATAGCTCAGTTAAAGCGGAAACTCGGATAATTGGGGTTTTACTGTACACCGATCTAGCACACGAGCTCCAGAAGCAGTGGAGGCAGGATCGAGTACGTGTTGTACCCATCGTTCTGTCTGCTACTGGTCTGGTTCCTCACACATTGCACCACAGTCTCAACACACTAGGACTTCACAAAAACACTTACGCACAACTGCAGAAGGCTATGGTACTCAACACAACATGCATAGTTAAGAAATTTATGGACACAACCACACCCTAACTATTCTTCCAAAAATGTTTTTTTTTTTTTTACACTTGGCAATATGTGCTTTGGTCCTTGACCCGCCATATTGTTTTTGCTGGGGAAACCCAAGGTTTGTTTATTATTATGATAATAATAACAAAAATACTGAAATAAACTATTCTAATCTTTGACTTCAGAGATTAGTTCCCTAAAAAATTTAATAAATTAAAAGTTTCAAGTTACAGTATTTCGATATTATTATTATTATTATTGTTTTATGTAAAAGTAGTAGTTATAATCAGACTCAAAGAAATTGATAATATTCAAGCAAATTTATTAAAAAAAAAAACAGAAAAAAAACTGCATTGAAAGAGCTACTTCTACTTTACTATTTTAATGGTAAATAACTCATTGGTATGTTGTTTATTAAGCGGAACTTGTTCGTTAAACTCTCGTGACTCTCAGGTGTGACTTTGAAACAGTAAATGTGTTTTTGATTCAAGTTATTGCATCAAATCGTAAACTAGTGAAAAAGAATTCGAAAAATAAAAACATCTCATCTTGTAATACGAATACATTTAATTATTTTTCTTTCATACTGAAACAGGGCCACATGTAGGGTTTTATTTCGGGAGGGCTAAGTTTAGGAACTAACAACACTCCCCCTTAAAAAAAAAAAGCGTCATTTTCGGTAGAGGACGAGACAAGGCAACGCCATTTTGGAAGCAACGACATGATTTTCAAGACGGCGTTGGACAAAGTGTCTTAAAAACTGCAATGCAAGGAAAGTAAATAGGTCTTCACCTAAACAATTTGAGATTTGGGAGGTGGGGGCAGACCGGATCCCGGCCATGGCCCCATTCTAATATCCATTGAACAATTATTGTTGATTTTTTTTTTTAATTACCAAATTTCCTAATTTCTAACTACGTACTTCTGTTAAAAATAAAAGACACATTTCATAAAAAACGGACGTTTGGAACACACTTTCGATTATTTTTTTTTATTGAATAACAGTGCAACTTCTTTCAAAACTTCTTCAATTCTTTTCTTTTTTTAAATTCTTTTTCTTTTTAAATTAAGTTTTAAAGAATAAAAAATTAAAGCAAATACTGTAGATCGTAATGTGGATTAAATTAGAAATCACCAAAATGATGTAAAAAAAAATACCATGTGACATAAATAGTACAAGGTCTTCCGAAACTGCTGCCAAGGGAAGATGGTCACCCTCTTACTGTATAGCCTTGGGGAATTTTTCATCTCCCCTCCCCAAATATACATTTTAAAAAAAATACTAAGAATCCATATTTATTCTCTGCGTATTCACTCTCTCTTCCGCGGCCCAGTGATTCCCATATATATGATAATTTTATTTTAATTTACATAAAGTTATACATCTATAAATAAAGTTCTAGGTAGGCCTATATCAGGGGCGTATATAAGGGGGGGGGGCTAGGGCCCCCCTCCCCCCGAAATAATGAAGATATGTCCTCCCAATGTTTTTTTTTTTTTTTTTTTTT
>JAFIDM010000002.1:56312270-56373867 GCA_023159025.1 Thereuonema tuberculata
CCCCCCCCCCCGGTCAATGGTGTCCCGCTTTACCAATATTAAAATCTGGTCACCTTACTATATACTAAGGTGACCATTTTTTCTAAAATGAAAAGGAGGACGCAAATAATTTGAAGAAAAAAAAATGTTATCAGGGGTTTCAGGGGTATAAACCTATCTGTTCAACGAAAAAAAAAAACACCCTGTAAACGTATCTGTTTAAACAAAAAAAAAGGTTTTTAACTTCACATATCAAAAAGGAGGACATATTACTCTTCAAACATCAAAAAGGAGGACATTTGGGAGGACACTTCTCAAGGGAGGACACAGCTTCAAAAAGGAGGACGGTTGGTCTCCTTATATATACATTATTTTCTTATGTCGGAAAGGAATAAATGAATAGCAGTGCCGGATCTAGGAAATTTATCAGGGTGGCAAGTCAGCCCCATGCCACCCCTGTAGCTATTTTTTACTATGAAATTATAAAAAAAGGATCAATTTTCAATCCCATTTTGCCGCCCCCCGGGACGTGTCACCCGGGGCAGTTGCCCCCTTTTGTCCCCCCCTTAATCCGGTACTGATGAATAGTAGACTTCTAACAAATATTCGTGATTCCGCTGATATTGTTTGGAAACAAGAAATTAATTTGGTTAGTCAACTGTTTGGATAATCGAACATAGCCTACATGAGAATACCTAATTTAAACGATACGAAATGACTTAGGCTTACGGTTTATTATTGAACGCAAGACCGAATTCAATTGTTATTTGTTATCATCATTCTATTTCGAAAGATGATGTATTATAAAAAAGAATTGATTAAGGAAATGATTTTTAATTCCTGTGATGATAAATTAAGACAATTTTTCTGCCACACTCATATATCTTCGAATAAATAATCGGATACGAATGCATTAAGCGGCAGGAGTAATATTTCAACATAACAAATAATGAACTAAAAATAGATAAATTTGTTTTTTTCATTTTGGAGCAGCGGCGGATCCGTATTAAGCAACTGAACGATAATGATTAATTATTATTAATTAATGGTCTAAGTCTTCATTAATAAATCAATAAGATAATTAATAATTGCTTAATATTAATTTATTAACAATGTATTGAAATAAAATTCAAGAAACACACATTTTGCTTTTAAAAAATTTATTAAAAAAAGTTCAAATATTTTACATTACGGTTTTCAAGCCTTTATTACACAGGGCTTTTCATATACGGATATATATACACTTGTTATATTCACTTAATACACTTATACACTTAATCCGTATATATGCGCTTGTTATAATCAAAAAACAATTTGTTCAGGCGGATGAAAAACCATGTATAATAAAGGCTTGAATACCGGTTCCCGAAATGTTAATTATTTGAACTTTTTTTTTTAATAAATTTTTTTAAACCAAAATGTGTTTCTTGAATTTTATTTCAATATATTGTTAATTATTATTGACACACGTAAAATATATATTACATTAATTTATTAAGAACTAGCTTACCCGGCATGCGTTGCAATGCCACTCAAAGAAAGAAAGAAATAATTCTGTTGAAGTGCTTTTGGATATGCAATATTTTTTGTTATACACGAATAAATCAGAAGGTTTTTCCGACGCGTGAGCAGGCCACATACAGCTGTCCATGTGTGAAGCATGGATTTTCCAAATTTAGTTCACACTCTTGTAGCGATTGACCCTGTGCTTTGTTGATGGTCATTGCAAATGCGAGTCGCACCGGAAACTGCAAACGTTGAAACCGGAAATACACACATTTATTAAAACGACTCGCGCACCAGATATTGTAAAATGGTTCTACTTATTCAGAAACCTTCGCGGGCGTGCGCACAACAACTCACCAGTTTCATCGCAATCTGATGATTGGTATAGGAACGCACACGGGACAAACAAACAAACATACATTCATTTTTATGTATTAAGATTAATTATTACAAATTAAGAATTTGTTATTAATATTATTATTAGTGAAAATTAGTATTAATATTTTTTGAATATTTGCTTTGGCCTTTCTAACTCTTGAAAACTTACCCTACATGCCTATATGTATATATATATATGTAGGCTACGCATGATTTTGGTATGGGAGGGGTAATGATGACCGTAGTCGTTCAATCGAAAAAAAAAAAAAAGAAATTAATAAATAAATAAATAAAAACGTCGTTTATTTACGTCGTAAATAAAAACGTGCTTTCTTGGAAGGGAGGTGCTACAGACAAAACGATGAACTTTCAAATCAAAAAACTAAACAAAAAACGGTCCAAATCTTAAGATTTCATTCATTTTCGGATGCAATTAGGGGATTCTGACCCCTGTCAACCCCCTCTCGGTGCGGCAGTTCACACATAAAAATACAAAGATCGAGAAAAACTTACGAAATTCTTTGACATTGAAAATGAATAATTAAAACGACAAAGGAACATCATTGTAAATAATAATCTGACTGATAAAGTTGATCCCAGGCTTCCCATTCAAATAACTCACGAGTTAATGTTTTCACATGATTATGTCTCCTTGAGGATTTCTTTGTTGAAATTTGTTTTTATTATTGTTAATAATAAATAATTGGAAGATACTTCTTAGTTTCAGTTTTGGTATCGTATTGAAATTCTTCTTGATTTCAGTGAAATGAAGGAAGTATTTGGTTAGGAATTACTGCTTGTGTTTTCTTATTTTGCTTAATGAGATTTCACTTTAGGCAAGTCTCTGTAGGCGCAAGAAACATTTGCAGAAGATACGACTCATCCAAATAGCATCATTTCTTTTGCAAAATAAAATAAAATTAAATAAAAACAATTTATATCCAATAGAAACTATAGGCTTTTTTTTTTTTGTTTTGTTTTTTATTTCGGTGAGCAATAAAAAAAAATTGACGATGCAATGGACCACACTTGAGGATAGGCGGGGCTTCGTAATTACAAAATATCCCACCAGGCTACTGCTTGGCTTGTGGGATAAACAAAGCCATTTTGCTTTGTTTTAACCTGTGCAGATATAGAGGAAATATTATATTAAAGAAGGATATTTCAAGCGTTTTTACAGAATTATTACAATAAGGATCTGCACAGTACTGAACCATCCGTCTTGAAATATCAAAAATCGACGATTTTTTGAGTAACTATTTTCGCCCTATGGACTTTCTGTTTGTTTATCCCACAAGATCTCACAGCATGTGCTTACACGTCATACGTGACGTCGGTAGGGGCGTAAACCTCAAGTGGTCCATTGCAATCATTAAAATCTAAATAACCTCCCAGTGATATTCCAATACTATACATCTTGTTAAAAATTTTGTTGGTTTTTTTTCTTTCGAAAATACAACTTGGGAATAAATGTTTAAATGAGCTTTTTTTTTTTTTTAATTTTTTTTTTTTTTTTTTAATATTTTACTGCGCAAATAGTCCGATTTAAAAGGGATAAACTTATTTTGAAAGAGGTAAGCAATTTCTTTAAAAATATATTAATTATACCTTAAACACTTATCTTTTTGTTTTGTTTTTCTCGTGAGCTCTTCTCTCCCGTTGTTCATTTGTCCTTGCCTCTTAAACCCCTACCCAACGGTTTGTGTATCTGTGTACTTCAGAGAAGATAGTTTGTTGGCTTTTACTGTAGTTTCCAAAGGAAACACACATTATTGCGTTCTCCCCTACCTGAACAGATGAGCCCCAGGACCTTTTGATAACAGCCGATCACGGATCCTAGATCACGAATATCTATTCCATTCAAATTCTTCTTCCCATGATATACAGTCGGATCTCAATTTAACGAACCTCTATTTTGCGAACTTTTCTTTGGAACCAAGAACATTTTGCTAATTTCTTCGTAAAATAACCTCCAAATACCGAACTGAATTTTCTATTTAACGAACTTTTTCGAGGATACAGCTGAGAGAAAAAGAAGAAATTAACGATGATGTGCTGATTGATGATTATCTTTCACTTGATTTTGAAGTTGAGACCTCGGAAACACTAACTGAATCGAATGTTTTGGACAGTGTGAAAAATTAAAACAATACAGCAATGAATTGCGATAAAGATGAAGATGATGAAAATGGAAATGATCATGATGCAGAAATAAAAAAAACCTTCATATGATGAAATGCTAAAATCATTTGAAACAATCCGACGCGGATTACAATTTGAAGAAAATACGCCTGAAGGGGTTTTTGGTGCATTGCAAAGATGCGAGGCGTACTATAAGAGAAAACACTTTTTCAAAAAAAAAAAAAAACCTGACATAATTAACAGATTTTTTTTTTAGTTAAATTTAAGTACGCTTGTTGAAATGAGCTTATGCTTTATGTCTTTAAAATTATTACGTTTTTTAATAATATTTATTGTTTATGTATTTTAAATCTGTTTTATGTAGTTTAAAGTAATTTTAAAAGGTGAATCTCTATTTAACGAATTTTCCATACAACGAACTTTTTCGGGATTTAACGACTTCGTTAAATAGAGGTCCGACTGTATATTTCCACTTTTTGACGATTTATTCCTGTCTTCAAACCCTTACACTCATGTTGTTTTTAGAGTTTTTGCCTCAAACTGTTTAGAGCTTTTAGGGCATTGGTGTAACTACAAATAAGTAACAAAAAAGTCAAAATCTGTTCATGGGCTTTTAGGGGGCGGAGCTTAGAAGTAGAGCATTACCTCAAAGTTGTGATTGTAGAAAACGGCCGTAAATTTTGAGTTTTTGAGCTAAAACATTAATGGGTGCTAGATACCCTTAAGAACTAGGCTAGTATTGTATGTCAACCAAATCGGATCACCTGTTTCAAAATGGCGGCCGATCGTAATTTCCGCGTTTTTAGGTTTTTTTCCTATCGTTAAAGCCTAATTCCCATGTTGTTTTTACAGCTTTTGCCACAAACTTTTTAGAGATTGGTTTTAACTACTGATAAGTAATAAAAAAGTCGACATGTGCTCACGTGTTTTTTTAGGGGGCGGGGCTTAGATGTACTAGATACCCTTAAGGACTCGGATGGTATTATCAATCACAAATCTCAAGGTGGTTCACTTTTGGGAAATACACTTATCGCGGTGGATGCGCGACAGATATATTTATACTTAATAGATTAACTGTTTTATTGTATTTGTATTTTATTGTATTTATAGCTCCTCTCAAAATTATAGAATAATCTAATGCTTTATTGAATGAAACAAATATCAAAAATATAAAACAACAAAAACGACTTTTTTTTTTACATAAATAATGAATCTAATAGGCATTAAAATAAAGGACAGAAAAGTAGACTTTCGATCTGCTTATTAATATTAGGACGAGTAAGTAATTAAGTTGTAATTTTCAGTAGGGAGTCAACGGAAGCTGTGAAATAGTTCTTGTTGGCGGGAAAGTATTTTAGATGAAAGAACTCCTTAGTATTTGAATTATTCATTATGTAAATAGAATGATTGCTCCATTTAAGTGTTTTATTAACAACCAGACGAAATATTTCAATGTACCAACAGGTGGCGTTACAAAACAGTGGCCATGTTAACAGTGATTATTACAAAGAAAAAGGAAGGTCGTACATTTCAATTAGATTGCCGCTTTTAATTGTTTTGCTCTTAATTTGTAATATTCATTATTTAAAAAGCAGTAATGGAAACTGTTGAATATTAAAGCAAGCAAATTAAACAGTAATAATAATATACACTTAACAGCAGTTGAAATGGAAAAAGAAAGATGATGCAGTAGTATATAAGATATAAATCTGTATATTTAGTTAATAGTTACAAAATGAGAATGGAAACTGACATAATGTAATAAAAATGAGATGTAAATATAAAAATAATAATAATAATTTGAAAGAAAAAATTACAGTATTTAATATTTAATACTTAATATTTTTTGTTAATATAATCAAGAACCAATAAATTAAAATTAAAGCTAGTAACAAGAAATAATTTATATGAAATGATATTTATAAGATAAGGAAATTAACGTGCGTTAGTACATTTTTACAGTACAATAAACCAAAGAACGCACATAACTAAACAAAACAAAACACAAATTCACTGAGCTATTTTTGATATTTGTGCTGGAAATCGAGGACAGCGCTGTTTCGAGGCTTTTTGGCCTCTCATCAGCTCGACCTATCCAGCATATCCAAGCTCAGTGAAATGGGACGAATAGACAAAACGGACAAACATACAAATCAATGACCCCTGAAATGGGATTAATTATTCACCCCTTTCTTGATTTTATTTTGATGTCTTTGTATTTCAGGGGTCATTGATTTGTATGTTTGTCCGTTTTGTCTATTCGTCCCATTTCACTGAGCTTGGGTATGCTGGATAGGTCGAGCTGATGAGAGGCCAAAAAGCCTCGAAACAGCGCTGTCCTCGATTTCCAGCACAAATATCAAAAATAGCTCAGTGAATTTGTGTTTTGTTTTGTTTAGTTATGTGCGTTCTTTGATATTTATAACTTGCCTATTTATCAAATAATATTGTAATAACTGTGATAGTTATTAATATTAACTAGTGGCAACCCGTGAAATATTCACAGAAGTAAAACAGATTCCACATTTTTGAAATACCGTGATATTTTTCAAAAACACAAGATCATATTATTATTATTGCTAATAATAAACTCAAGAAATTAGTCCATCATTTATTGCAAATATTGCATATTAAGTTGATAATAACTTAATAAAATAATTAAGTTGATAACACAATTTTTAATTTTGAAACTTTTGAGAATTAATTATTTAAAAAAAAAAATGGGTTGTTTTCTTTTAGTCTTTATTCCTAATCCGGAATTCCGAAATCCGGAACTTTTCAAGATAATATCCTGCCTCTGTGGTAAATGCATAGTGTGCATTCATTTTCCTTGCCCTGATGGATACATTAGTCACCTAAGAAACATTAGAAAGATAAAATAATTCTAATTGTTTGGGAGCATGAAACCGAGGACATTCTCTGGGTTTTCTATCAACAGGGAATCATTATGTCCTTAGCCAAACCTTTAATATTATGTGTTTCTGCGCAGACCACTAAAGATGTCTTTATTCCATCAAGGACGGAGCATAGGGAGACTTAAGGCAAGTGACACGATCCGTCAACCTTTTTCGATGTTCCTTCCGAAGATGACAAATAAATAAATTTATAATCTTGGTTTGTTTCATTCGTAGTCATGCTTTTTACGTTAAATATAAAATAACATTTATGAAAGTAAATATTTTTCACTTGTCTGCTGCAACTCATATCGTCATATTCCAAAATCGGTAAAAATCTCAAATCCGAATGTTCTCGATCCCAAGTATTCCGGATCAGGGATTCTCAAACTACAGTTGCTTTTTATAATTTCAAAGCTTATTACTGATATTTCTTGACTGAAACTTAATTAAAATTCTTGATTAAAATTAATCTTTTTCCATTTATACCAAATATGAGTTTTTATAAAATATATCTGTGAAAAACACTTTTTGTCATGCATTTCTCAGTACCGTATATGGTATTATTTTAATTTGAGAAAATGGTGACAATTTTGGTATTAAATTTCGATTCAATTTTTGTAATTCCTATGAACCACTTCAAGTATCTTCAGATCACGTGATTGGACAAGTCAATGTGATTGGAAGAAAGCAAAGTCAACGTAGCTACTCTTCACATTTCTAATGAACAAGGAACAATTTTTTTTGTTTTTGCCCAAATTGTTCCGCAGTTAATTGAATCCGAAAGACAATTTATTTATTCTTGTGCTGCCCTTGTCTTCTGATTTTGTTTTTTGATTAAAATTTACAGCACGTTAAACTTAATATTTAGGTTAAATCACCTTTTTTGGAACCTTAATTCCCTTGTAATAAAAGCCTTCAATCCTATCATTTATTAGGAAAAGGTTTTGATTTGTGCAAAATAGCATAACATTAATTTTTGTTTTTTTGTTTCCGGGGTCACTCCCAGGTGTGACGGTGGCCTTCACTTATGTTCTTGACTTTCTGGGTTCTTTATCGGGGAGGTCGGATCAGACTGATGAGTCCCATGCAGGACGAAACGGCCGTTCACGATTCCTTCCGATAATTGAATCCGAAAGACAATTTATTTATTCTTGTGCTGCCCTTGTTTTCTGATTTTGTTTTTGGAAAAAAATAATCTATTTTTCTTTTTTTTATCATTAAGAAAATTATTTATTTATACACTTCGCTAGGATCCTAACCCTCCCGCGCTCCCAAGGACCCTGCAGGGCCTATATTGGAATATCTTTACTTTTATATGATACAGTAGTTAAGAGAATACAGTCATGTCGTTATACTATCTGAGGTATAATAAAATAAATGAATTTTTTGGTTCGCGTAATTTATTTATTTGTTCCAGTGTCGCGAAGGTCATAGGGATCACAGGACGAAGCCCGGTGGGCCGATGCAATTTGGGACTAGGTTACCCGCCACAATCTCTTTGACTTAAGAGATAATAAGACCGGTCGCGTTAGAGGCCGATGGGGAAAGAGTTCCCGTTCTTCCTCTGATCGTAGACTTCAATGAATTGAATATTTTCAGTATCATCCAATTCTTGATTGCCTTTATATTAAGATATAATCTCCCTTGAAAGTGTTGAAAAACAATCGTAATAAAAATATATAACTTACAAAATCTTTAGATTATTCATTATATTTTAGTCGCGTAATAAATAATCAAATTTCAAAGTAAAAGTATTACCTTTTGATTTTTTTTAATTTTTGAAGGATCATTACGAAAATAGAATTTTTACTTTACTAATAATAGGATTACATCGGAATCAATGTGGAACCTGAAAAGCTAAAATAAGCAATAAAAAACTCGCCAAAAGGAATAAATAATAGGATTCAGAATATGGCCAATGGGATAGAGTGAAAATCGAAGGGCCGACTGACGGCAGTTCGCCGTTACGCCTAATACGCATTTGAACTCTGAGGTTCAATAGTTCATACTCATGTATGAATCGAAAAAATATATATATATATATATATATATAATGTATAATATATATTAATATATCCCCGACATCCCACATCTGCTCCTCCAGTTCGTAGATAAACGCCTACACCATTCAGCTACCATAACAGTATATAATAGTACAAAAACGCATAATTACTTCGAAGAAAAAACAAAAACAAATTAAATAAAGGCAGACAGACACCATTCGTATGATTTCACCTCCACCTTTTGGAAACGGTTCAATGTATGAACTCTCCCTTTCATACAGTTTAGTCTTTTACAGATGCCCTATTTATGCTATTTCGTTTTATAAGCCCTGTGATTTACAATCGATTGAACACAGGGATTGTTAATCCATTCAATGCAATATATTAATAATGTTTAAGTAATTCATATTACAGATTTTGTCACACAATTTCAATGATATAATTCGTACAAATCTTGAAATATTAAGATTAAATTAATTTAATAGTAGTCTATTATTACTGAGTTGTTAATATTTTAATTTATAAATATCTTCCTGCTCTTATTTCTGTCTCCAGAACAGTGACGAAAGTATTACTGCCGCTTACATCATACACAAATTCCCCAGTCCTTACCCAGTTTCACCGTTAAGGTCATGTAAGGGAAATTGCGAAATATTTTATTTGCAGCTTTATAAGAAATTTCCTCTTGTTAGTTTACCTTTTGTTCATTCTTTTTGTTTTACAATTGAAGTTTTTATTCTATCAGTCGATTTTTAGAATTGATATTTTGTGTTTACGTCATATTACAACAAGTGATGACGTTACTGTGTCGTCACGACTGCGAAGGACTTCTTGGAAGGCGAAATGGCAGCACATCGAACAAAACATAAAAAAACAAAATGTCAGATGGGATGTTCGTCACTTTTGGTGAAACATTTTTTTTTTTTTTTTTTAGATAAAAATGAAACTTCTACATTTTAAATGAAAAATTAAATATTAAAAAAAAATCAAGAAAGATTAATTATTAATATATATATATATATATATATAAGAACAAACGAGATTATTTTTTAAAAAAATGTTTAAGTATAAAGAATTTATTACGTTCAAACCATGAAGGGGAAAAAAATGAGGAAAAACTTCAATTTAATTAATTGTTTTTACTTTTAAACAGCAGCTTAAAAAAAAAAAAAAATGGATGGTAGCCAAACAGTAAAACTATTTAATTAAGCAAATAATTTTTAGATTTTTGCTATTTTAAGATTTTCAATCCGCATATGACAAACTTATTTACATTTTATAGTTCAGTTCACAAGTTTCTTTCTAAAATTTCAGTCAAAATCAAACTAAAATTATGTCATTACATTATGAATTAGAAACTAATAATAATTATTATTATAGAATTTGGAATCGATAAATGCCGCAAGCTGCATATAACATGCGGGAAGACCTAGAATTTGAAGGTTTTGAACTGGACCGTGAGTTGGCCATCCAATCCACGGAAGAGGGAGAGGCCTACCAGTATCTGGGCTTCCAGCAAGCGAGCGTCATTAACAACACAAACATCAAAAATGCATCAAGAACACATACATGGCTCGCGTTCACAACATCCTCAAAACACAACTCAATGCCAAAAATAAAATTAAGTTATCAACACTTTTTGCCGTACCCATACTAACATACTCCTTCGGTACAATCCCATGGACAAACACCGAACTCGAAGCACTAAAAGCTCAACATGCACTACATTCACGAAACACAACATGCACCACCCCAAGTCCGCTACGGAAAGGATGACCCTCCCCCTCACGGAGGGAGGCCGAGGACTCACCAACCTCATCAACCTATACAAAAAACAAGTACACACATTTAGGGAACACTTCTATGAGAGAGCACAACACTCCTCATTCCACTTAGCCATTGTCAAGGCTGACACACTTATCCGTGGACCTCAAAAACCCTTGCCTAACACTCACCACCCCAGACCTTCACACTCAGCAGCTGGTGGTAAGGAACTCCACGGCAGACACGCCACGAACTCAGCCAGTCTCGTGTTGACATGGAAGCGTAGAACTAATCGGGAGACCGTTCGGGTTGAGTTTTTCGGGGAGATCGAAGGGTTCATGATCGCGGTACAGGACCAACTCGTACCCACACGCAACTACAAGATCAGTAAATACACCGATCTAGCACACGAGCTCCAGAAGCAGTGGAGGCAGGACCGAGTACGTGTTGTACCCATCATCCTGTCCGCACTGATCTGGCGCCTCCACAATGCACCATAGCCTCAACACACTAGGACTTCACGGAAACACTTTTGCACAACTCCAGAAGACTATGGTACTCAACACAAAAAGTATAGTTAGCCAATTCATGGACACAACAACATATCCCTAACATCCCTCACCTCCCCTTGCACACGTTTTTACACTTGGCAGCATGTGCTTTTGTCCTTACCCGCCATGTTGTCTTAGCTGGAGAAACCCAAGTTTAGGAACATTTATATAACATTGTAATATTATATAATATTATATATTCTAATTTGAAGATTTACGACAGTAATAATAAACTGACGTAAATTCTTCCCAGTCCCTCTTAATCACAAGTTCATCAATATCCATTCGCGAAGACTATGAAGGAAGTAGTGATTAATGAACATGAGAAACATTACTGTTTAATTTCAGATGTCTTGTCTGTTTAAATACTCATCACGGTAAAACAACTGGACTGATTTTCTTAATGCTTGTAACTATTCTTATTTAAAAAATTTATTTACTATTTACTAATTTTACTTATTTAAAAAAGTCCATTTAAAATGTCATTGCGATTAATTTAGCATGGATCCTCCCTCCATGTTTAAAAAAAAAACAGAACCAGATGATTTTTTTTTAACTCTAAAGCAAATGATGGGACATACTCAAGACATCATAAGGACTGACAAGTGAGTATCATTCATAGTTTGAAGGCGTTCGTCTAAAAGCGATCAATTTAAATCTATTAGAGAAAATAAATAAAGTATTATCGTCTGTTAATTGTTGAAAGCAAAAATAATTCAAATAAAAATATGGATAGTAAACTAGAAATAACGATAAAACAAAATCTTAATCTTCTAAAACATCTTTAAATAACACAATATTTCGAAAATATAAAATATTTTCTTCTTTAGGTGAAAAATGAAAGAGAAGAACGTTTTAGTTCTCTCTTATAAAACATATAAATTTTAAATATATAAATAGATAAAAACCTATTCTATTCGATATATTAATGTTTTTAAAACTTTTTTTTATTTTTTTATTTAAACTTTAATTGATGAAATATATATGAAAAGTGAAAACTACACCTTAGCCACATATAGTAGCCATACAAATACTGTAGTCTAATAAATTTAATGTGTGAGAGGTAAAAAGTCCATTCAGATAATAAAAAAACTCATACAAACTTTGGTTTAGTAAAAATAATATATTTAAAATATAACACAATGTTTCGGTATTTCTAGTTCTAATTGCCATTTTCAAGTTATAAAGTTTGTAACATTGAAATGGCAATTGGAGCTGTAAATGCCGAAACATTGTTTTATATTTTAAATATATTTCTTACTAAACCAAAGTTGTGATTATTTTATTATCTGAATAGCCATACAGATGTTCGTTTTCCTGTAATTTTTACTTGTTGCTCATCTATCCCTGCTGCAGGGTCCACAGGCAGTGCGTCCTGATTGTTCCTGCTTTCCTTATAATCCTTCATTCTGTGATGAAAAGACATTACCATTGAAAAAGTCCCGTAGCACGGGTCGAAACGGCGTCTAATTTTTTTTTTTAATTTGTGTTATTTTTGCTTGAATATTGACTTGTTTAGTGACATTTATGAATTTTTTTAGCACATGTCAAATTGTTTTAATTGGACAGTAAGTCATGACTTATTGTTAATACAGTATTTAAAAAAGTTTTTTTTTTTTTTTTTTTTTTTACATGAAACAAAAAAACAAACAAACAAAAAAGGAGTAAAAAAAAATAAAACCTCTAAAAAAACCTTGAATAATTAAAAGTGTTACATTAGCAAAAACTAAGTTAGCTAAATTGATGACTCGAAGAGTAATGGAGAAGATTATACTACGGAAAAGCTCTTTCTTTCCTTTAATTTGCATTATGTAGAAAACAAACTTTTCTCAATCACAGATTTAAGTGTGTATCACTTCTAGTACATTCACTTTTTTTTGTTATCATAAATGTCACTTCAGTGGTTTTACATTTGGGAAATTTGCTGACGTCAAAGCATATGTATGGTATGCATCTAAATTAGTAAAAAAACAAGGAGTGCAACTATGAATGGGAAACACGTTTATTTATCCATACATTTCAGAAAGATGAAACGCAACTATAAACATTTTCGTTCTGTAGTACAACTTATTTTTTTGGAAAAAAGCCTACTACTTTGGCGGGTTTTTTTGATACATATTATTATGTAGTTGTTATAATTTGCTGATTGCAACAAGTGCTTAGATGTCAAGATGGAAACTGCTTGGTACGAAAATTACAAGAATGTATTTGAAGTTTGTATTTCTTCAACTGATTGATATATGTAAATAATGTTTATAATAGGTTCAAAATAGGAACGAAAGAAGGACGATTTCAAGGTCAACTCATTCAATGTCAAAGTAATTAATTATTTAAAAATTAAAATTTAAACAAGATCTAATTCGCATACCAACTTTTCAAAATCCGAAAAACCGTATAAAACGTTGTTTAAAAAAGTTAAATATTTACCGACGATGATGATTTCTGACCCGTAGCTAAGGAGCCCATTACCTACTGGCCCATTTTTACTTAAAATCTTCCTTTTATCATCCTGTAGCTATCTACAAAATGTTAGCCTTCTAAGATATGTCGTTTTTTGAGTACCTCGATCGTAGAGAATTCAAAATTTCTTGTTCTAAACCTTCTTTTTTTTTTTCCCCCGACGCCTATCAAGGGCGTTATAAATGTTACACTAAATCTATAATAACAGCGGTAATATATCTATGCGAGGAGAAATTAAAGTGGCAATCTAAAACAAAAAATACTCTTAGTAATAAGATTTTTAGAATACTATATAACTAATAAAACATATACATTTTTATTTATTTATTTTGTTATTTGTTTTTTTTTTTTCATAGTATATCTTCCCTTCATCATGTTAGGCTTTGTTATTGGTTCAAATTATATAATACAGATATTTTACGGTATTATAATTATAATTGATTATGCAGCTCTTATTTTGTATGAGAGCCTTAAATAGGGATGTTTTGGTGTTTTTGTTTACGTTGAAGTATTTGAAGTTTGATGGAAGAATACAATAGTTTGAATTTGAAGAAAAACGATGTTTATAAAATCAAATTCAGGTTCACAGCGTTCTAATTCGTTATCTTATCCCTTGAACCAACACCTGAATTCAGCATTTCTCATAGAAAAGGAGAATAAAACTAAAGGCACCATTTCACTATTGACAGATCTAACAGCGATTTGGATAATTTTCACCTACATCGTTACATTTCACTTATATAAGTTACATGCTGATACAAATCAGGCGATCTTGATTTGGAAGCGTACAATTCGTATTTACTAGAATATGTATATAAATCGTTGATTTATATATAAATGTTTTTTAATAGCTCTTTGGTGAGACAAACGTACACGTGAAATGCAGTCATTAGTAACTATTTCCTGATTTCGAGATTGTCGAAGTGGTTTTTGATAGGGTATCTACATTGTAGCTTTACTTATCTGCAAATGTTGGCGTGGCTCATTGGTTAAATAAGAACTTGTCACATAGACCATGAACTTTAGATCTCATATGTATCAACTTTAATCTTACAAGGGATGTGCGTGACGTCGAACGCTGAGAACCGCAAGAAAATGTGCTTAGAATATAAATCACTCAACCCAAAAACAGTGGTATGAGTCATTTCCATGAAAAACTCTGCTGTTGTCTGCTAGTGCACTTTGAAGACTGAATAGCTGTGCAACACTATCAGGTCAGTAGGAAACGTTTCTTGTTCAGATAGCGTAATTATTTTAAGCAGAGGGAAATATAGTCACGACATTGAAATATGTGTTTTTGTTCCTATTAAGGTACCTGAAGATAATATGGCCACCTTAATTTGAATATTTTTTTTCATGATTATGGTATTCACTAAAAAAAAAAAAATAATACTTAGACAAGAACTTTAGCTCTTTAGTTGTATGTAAAAAAATATTCCAAGATTTTTTTTAAAACCCAAAGGTTTTGTTTTTCAATCTTTGAAAAAGCTTGCACTGTGCAGGTAATATGCCCTTGTGAAGGTAATGTGGCCAAATTCAAAATATCTCTTTATTTTAGGAAAATATTTTTTTGTTAATGATTAATAATTTTGGGTTGAAAGTAAATGTGTCTTGATTTCATTAAAATTTTCACACAGATAATTATTAACTTTCCACGGGCCTTCAACAAAAATTATTTCAAAGTTACAATTTAGATCATGTGTGTATCCACAGAGTTAGAAAAAAAAAATCATTAAATGATCAAAGCTTATAGAATATAAAAAATATCAATCATGGGTATATGTGTAGCAAATAAATACAGATTTATCGTCTTTTATGAGTCCAATACATTCCTCGTTTTGGTAATATGGCCTACTGTGGCCATTTTACCTGATTACAGCCCATCTCGAAAAATCTCTTAATTATCAGTTTAATTAAAGAAGCATTGGGTGTCTGGAACGAGCTTAGAATAACTATAGCAAGTGATATATGAACAATAATCATCAATTGCATGCAAGGAAATAAAAGACAACAACAACAATAATATTATTTATAACACTCGATTCGTTGTCAAAACTCAAATGACGGGGCTCCCTGGGCTCTGTGATTACATTATCCTGCAAACTTTGGTAGCCCTGTACACTTTCTACTTCATAGTTTGATATTCTAGCGTTATCTTTTGGATACCTTTTCAATTAACGGCAGGTTGGCAATGTGGTCATATTACCAGCATTAGTCATATTTGCATCAACTATCTTATATCGATATTTTGTTTCTTCGCATTACCAAAGTTCCTCTCTTGGACCTTCAATAGGTGATCATTCAAATGTCTCTCGTGGTAAGATGTGCAGTTTTGCATGGGAATGACTCATACCACTGTATTTGGCATGAACGATTTATATTCTAAGCATAATTTCGTACGTTTCTCAGCGTTCGAGGTCACGCACTTCCCTTGTTAGCCACAATCATGTTTTGGAATTAAAACGTAATCATGTTTTGAAACTATGATTGTGACTAGAATAGGTTATTTATTTATTTATTTATTTATATATTTATTTATTTATTTAATTTTAAGACCGTTCTGTTCAGAATGCTTATGAACAAGAAAACAAATTTTAAATTAAAAAAAAAAATTCGATGCCAATAAATTTCAGTTAACACTGCCAGCATCTTCACTGTATACTCATGGGCTACTCATAAATGATTGAAAAGTTATGTATAACTGGTTACTATTCTCTACTTGCTGTTATACACCACTTTTCAATCATTCATAAATCTCACAACATTTTATTATCGACTCGGACAATTAGGATTAGACAATCTGGGTGTGAGGGTGTGACGTCGGTACGCACCGAAGTGCGAGCTTCGTATCCGAAGCCTCCGTGTTCCAGGGAGCGCTAGTGTTCCCAAGATGGCGAACCCCTAGCAGACTCCCTAGAATTTCAAGGGAAAGATACTGGGGTGGTTTCCCATGGCCTTCCCCAGGACGCCATTAAGGAATGACGTCAGACCGAAGAAAAAGTGAAGAAGAGGCTGGACAACACAGGAAAGGAAATTGAAACAACCATGCCACTGCCGGGATTCGAACCCAGGTACTGGCGCATTGGTCGCCACGGCTGGCCGCCGCCGAGACCGCACGGCCAAGCCAGCACGGCAGACAATCTGGGCGTACATATAATTTTAATTTTTCTTCCTTATGAAAATATACACAGTGTTCTGTATCATTTAGTTCTCAATTTTTGTCTCCTCGGCAAAATCTCTCGGAATCATCCAACCAAAAACAAAAACAAAAAAGGATATTATCAAAAAGGAAAAAAAAAAATTACTCAGAGACGTCATTATAGAATGTTTATTTTGAACTAATTTTTGAACCAGCTGAAACAGGTAAATTGGAATTCTAATCAGCAGGCTAAAAGAAAACTACAAAGTAACATAAATATCAATATTAATAGTTTCATTAATTAAGAAAATCGATTTATTCTATTAGAAAGCTATTGCTACCATAGGTGCAACCAAAAAAAAAAAAAAGCGTGTCCTTTTCAGAATTTGGAGGGGAATGATACAAACAAACTGATGAAAAACAAAAAGTAAAAAATCCTAGATTATTAACAAATGCCAATAAATTATCAGCCATATAAGTTAAAAAAAAAATGGAAGGATAATATACAAAATAAAATATAAAATTAATGAAACAAGATTTTAGCATGATTTAATAAAAATAAAAAAAAGTGACTTTTTCATTATAATTGAATATTTTTTTATTTTTTTTTGATTGTCAAATTATTAATTTAAAAAACCTATAACTGCATTTGATTTATTGACCTTTTTGGTCTAAGATTTCATTCTCGCCCGATCGTTTACGTTTTTAAAGGAGCATTCCATTCAGAGCGTGACATCGGGTTTGGCCGGAAAACAAAAAACAAAGCGTTGCTCCTTTGTCTGTCGTCTGGTACGTGACGTCACATCAAAATCTGACGTCATGAAATTTTCCTGCTACTTCATTGACATTTTATATCGTGGCTGATAGCATCAGTCCCTAAGTACGATTCCATTTACAAATTAAGATAAAAATATATTTTTTTTTTTTTTAAATATTTGATTATGTAATCTACTTTTAAAATTTAATCTCTAATTTTAGCTTCTTCTGTTTTCGGAAAAAAAATAATAATAAATAAATAAAAACATTCTGTTCTCAGTAAAGGAATTTTTATTCGTAGCTTTTGTTTTATTTAATTAAAAAGCTGTTATTAAAAATTATAAAAAATAAATAATATAATAATAATAAAATCCTTTTCATTTTTTTATGAAAAGTTTTTTCCTTACTATTTATTTTTAAATTTACAGCAAACTAATAAAAATGAATACACTTAATAAAATGCATATAAAAGTCAATTAAATAATGATATATTACTATTATTATTAAAATTATATTTGGAAAAGGATAGAATTTAAAATATAGTACTGTATAGGAAATTTTTAAATAATTCTTTTAAATTTTAAATCTTCAAATTTTTTTTTAATTGCTATTACAAAGAAAAGAAAATATTAAACACCAAGAAAAATTCTTTACAATTTTATTTTTTTAATTTCACTTGTTTAGTTTGAGTATATTTATTTTTCTTAACTAGTGACTTAAAATAACATATTCTACTATCAATTTTGCTAATTTATTAATCTTAAAAAAAAAAAAAAAAAAAAACCTATAAATTTTCTTGTATTCAGTAATTATTATAAAATATTAGACAAGATATTAATATAATATTAATATAAAATATTAGACGTCTTTACATCTTGAATGAAATATTTCATTGTTATTTTTTTTTCTTTTATAAGCCTGTTTTATATTATTATTCTTATAATTCTCTGAAATGTGTATAGGGAAATTTTTAATTCAAATTTGTCAATTTTTTTAACCTTCTACTATTTAAATATTAAAAAGAAAAAAAAAAGTCTTAAAAAAACTAATTTATTATTTATTACTGTTAAACTATTACCATCAAAAAAAAAAATATTAAAAAAAATTCTGAAAAGTAATATTTAAAATACAATAATATTTGAAATTAATATTATTGTAGCAAATTTTACATTTATTTAAATCTCGGCTAATAACAAAATTAAATAAATAAATACTTATTTTTAACTGTCGTTTTCATAGAAATATTTTAAAAAGCTGATTTGTAAAGAATTAATTGTATAGATAAGTACATAAAAATATTAATGAATTTTTATTAATTTTTTTTTAAAGAAAAAAAAAGTCGAATTTTGCCGAATAGTTTCCTTTGAGTAATATGAATATGTTTCAGATCATTCGGTGCAATTGGATCTTTAACAACGGAAATAAACGGAATTTATATATTTGGAAAGAAAAACCCAAGACAGAAATAGTGTTGATGCGGCGACCTGAATCGAGCTAAAATAAATTCAATTGAAAGTCCTTGAAAGAATGTATTATTAGATTTGTTTGTGATGGTACATCTGTGATCATGATTTTGGGTTGATTATGGTTTTTTATTATTCTTTGTATTTGCAAAGCTTCCGTGACGTGAAGTTCTGTTTTCCAGGAGGTGATCGCTGATTGGTTGGCTGAGGGGGGTCAGTCACTTGATGTTCACGTGCACAGCGAGTGCAATCTATGCCTCACTTCCTCGCCAGCTTCTCCCCCTTCCCCTCCCCCCTACTTCCCTCTCGGTCGATAATTCGGAAATAAAACTTTCAGCTTCTTTTTCGTCGCTGTTTGCGGACATTTGACGAGTTTTTCGTATGTGGGGCAGCGCGAGTCAATGTCCGTCTTTTGCTGCCTCTTTCGTCGATCATGTTGTTTACGCTGGGAGCCGACGTGTGATTCATGCCAAGTTCACTCGCTGAGCACGTGTACAGAACGTCCTTGTCCAGGCACTGATCACATGCACAGTCGACGCTGATTGGCTGGCGCGACCGCACCTCTGTTTCTCATTGGACGGAGGTCACCCGCCTTGCATGATTTTCTGTTGTGTTGCCCGCACACACCCAATACTGCAGACAAAAATTTAGCGAGCCCCTTTCTGAGCAGAGCGAATTTTGTTACGGAAAAACTGGCGAGCCATTTTCTACAAGAGAAACACTAAGATGACTTCGTTAACGTTAACACCACCTCATACACCACCGCACAGCCACTATGTAAGTAAAAAAAAGACATCTTTCATTCCTTTTATGTCAACTTTTCCTTGCACCTGATCAGCTGATACAACTCATATGGTTTCTATGTACAAAATACCTACCTCTCAAACTACAATCATTTTTAATATTTATTTTAAGTATTTGTTAATTAATTAATAAGCTGCAACTAAACCTAGACGATGCACTGATGTTTTTATTACTTTTCTATTTATTTTTTGGTGCAAGTGCCCCTACCCTGGTTGCTCGCCAAAATCCATTAATTATAGAAACGTACTAATTTTTAATTAAAAGTTTTAAATTTAAAAATAAATACATAAATTGTTAGCGCCGTCCTCAAATATCTTTTCTTTCATTAGTTAAATTTAAGTATATTTTTCAACTCGAGACTTGTAAATTTGTGTATGTATTTAAAATAAAATATACGTAGATAACTGTTATTTTCGTATAACAATGGTATCAAGAAGATATTATAAAATGCATTTATACATTTTTATAAAAACACTGGGTGGTTTCTAATTTTTTGTCGGTTGCGTTTGTGAAATAGTGTTAAAATTATTAAGAAACTAAATTATTGTCTACATATTTTCTTTGCTGTTATGGTTTAGGTTGACTTAAATTTTCTTTTATATTTTGAAACTTCATTTATATATATATTTCCTTTTGGTTAGTTGTTTCTTTATGGAATATATTTTCCTTAAATATATCTGTAACTATTAAACTCGTTTTTTGTTATATCCGGAAAATATTTTTAAACCAATGTAATATAATTTTGGAATTGGAAAAATATTTGAATTCTTTTTCAATTCCGCATTTGTCTGTTTTCAATTCCGCATTTTCTTATTTTTTATTTATTAACTTTCAGCTGTGGTTTCTTTATATGTTTTATTGAACCCAAAGATAGGACTACTTGTCAGAAACGCGAAATGCAATTACACGGTGTTCGCCTGCTAATAATAATTACAGAATAAAGCGAAATACTGAAATTATTTATTTAAATGTGAGCGACTGCTTTGTTATTTGGAAGTGTTGTGAATCTTGTTCTTATCGCAGATTCAAAAATACCGATGATGAGTTCCCGGATGTAGTGATGTCATGATTCAATTGAATCCCACGCTGCTGTACGAATTGAGTCCATTGTGTACGTGCAGTTTGGCAGTCGTAGATTTCTTTTTTACCTTGGGCTAAGTTCAAAAGCTGCTAACATTAGCACCGAATCTCCGAAGTCGTTAAGCAATTTCCCGCGACGGGTAATGCAATCAGAGCATAAAAAAAACATTTCTGAAGAATTAAAGAAAAATAATCACGCATCTGTCTGTATTTTAATTACGAATCCTACGATTATGTATGTAAATATTATTTTGTTTTTGAAGATGATTTTATTAATTTTCAATTTGAAAATTAAAATGGCAGTGAGTAAAATTCTGTGTGCTTCAGTGATATACAGGTTTTCCAATATTCGAAGAAGTCAATGACCTTATTTACGATTTCTCACGATTTATTTTCTTAATTTTTCTTTACACTCATAATCTTGCAACTTATGTGCAACAATTACAGAAAAATTCTATTTATTTTAAAATATTTTTTGCCGAATTAAAAATCAAAATTATTGGTATTATTATTTAAAAATAATAATAATAGCAGAAGGGTGAAAAGGTTATATCTGTGATGGGAAGAACGCGAGTTTGTAGTTATTTTTATAATTATAACCCTATTCTCTCGGTTTATCAGCGGGGAAAGGAAAGGTGAAATATAAAAAACAAAACAAAACTCACAACTGTGATAAAATGGTAGTCAGTATTTCAGAGTTCGCTTGTGCACGTGCACTACACGCACTGACCACTCAGAACACAGCTGGGGGAAATGTCAAGGATTCGTGTTGCCAAACAAAAAGAAAATTGCAGGAAAGGAAATTTACATGCCGAACAATTACAACTAATATAAATGGGCCTTTTCAATATAAACGCAAGATTTTAAATTTAATGTAAATAATTTTTTATTGAGATATTACTGGTGCGGAATTTCTCTTAATGACAATCTACGACTTCAAATGTCTGAAGACTAAGCATTTTATTTATTTAATTATTTATGTATCTCCGTAAATCAGGAGATATACTGAAGAGATACTGTTTCGAAATAGAAACATGCTCTATTGTACGTTTGTCCTTTCTCGGTGCCGTGACCCATAAAAGCGAAACTGAAACTATCTCTAATTTCCTCTAACAGCCATGGCAACAGTTACAGGAGAAAAAAAAAAATACTTTAAAATCAGTGAAAAGCCGTCAATACTCAAAATTACTCACTCCATTGCAGTTACAAGGTGGACGAATTTTTTTTTTTTTTTTTTAATTTTTCGTGCTTATTATTTATGTAGTAACTGCATTCATGAATAGACAAATGGCAGATTTACTGAAATGCATCGCATCAATTAAGTTGCTGATGCTAAATTTCATCCATTTGAAATTAGCTGAGCGTGACAGAAGCTTCAAGGAATGAACTGAAGCAAAAAAATATTGGGCTTTCTTTGTTTTGGAGATTCGTCACGCTTGAAATATAAGGGGATGGGGGAGGACCATTGGACCGAAACTGGGAGGAAGGTTTGGGAGAGGGATTTTGCAATTTCCTATGTAAGTTGTTTCGTATAAGAATAATGAATGAACATATTTGCTCTGACATTTCCCGTCAACTGTAACCAAAAACCTCTTGTCAAAATTTTACATGTTGTTTTTTTTTTTTTTGTAAATGCTCGAAAATGTTAAAAGGGTAATAAATGCATATATGCAATAGTTGCTAATTCATGCTCCCGAATGATAATATCCTGAGCATTTAGGGATGGATGCGTGTTCCCCTTGGCACGGGAAGTCCCCGTCAGGTATTATTATTGGTCGACACACGATCTCCTGTTGCTAAGGAGAGATGAGCGAATTAGCTCCAACCGCCTACAAACCTCAACACAGGAAACCGAAGCTGTTATCTGCCCCCAAAACATTATAAATATTAAATTAAAAATCAGAATCTTATTCATTTCAATGTTAGGCTTATTTTTTTAATGAATTGAGTAGCTGTAAAATACAACGATGACTGTTCACCAAAAAATAGTGAATAGAGTCATTATTTATTTATTTTAAAGGATAAAAAAAAATAAACACACGTTATTTGATTAAAAAAAAACAATTATAAATCACTTGTTTTGGCGGCAAACGTAAAAAAAAATATTAGAACGGAGTTACTCGAGAGAACACGTGATCATTCGAATTTTTCGTTAATTTTAAAAGTTGTGTGGAAATTGGGAGGGATTTTTATTTCATGTTTATTTGTTCCAAATTAATGAAATACATTGTTTAATCGTCTACTAATTTTTTTGTTTGCCTTCCGCACGTAATTTCTTTTTTTTTTTGCGCTGACCTTTTCTATGAAGGTTGATTTATTACGCTAAGGCTTGCCCAACCCCGTCTGATGTAATGCCTTGATATTTAACGAGAATATAATTTTCTCAAGATCAGAGCAGGTTCTACCTTGGTAGTGACGTCATTTACATGTAGAGGTGGATCAATATAGGCCCGAAAAGGATGCACAGTTTGCCGCCAAGGCCGTTGTCTAAAGGCGGAGTGAAGCCGTCCCGAAAATCGAAAGCGAATCCTTGGTTTTTATCGTGTTTTTATTATCGCATTTCTGTGAAGAAAACTCGCTGAGATATAATTCCTATTGTGAGCCTATCCTTGACATATTGGCCTGTGAAACATCTAGCAGCAGAACCCTAGTCTCTGCTGCGATATCCTCCCTCCGCGTCAGCTGAACATGACCTACATTTCCAATGGGGTTGCCACGACTGGCATTTCCAAGCTATAACAATTTATTTAGGTTTCGTTATCTCTCTTTTTTTTTTTTCCAGCAGCGCGATGTGAAAAAAAAAAAAAATAATAAATACTTTGCTTTTACCAATCATGATCTAAGGTTCCGCTGTAAATTAAATTTCATACAACACCGAAGCGTTAGTAATGTCTTCTTGCAGAAATAGCAACTAATAAAAATAAAAGCATAGAAATATATTTAACTGGCACCAAATATACATTATATCACAAGGACAAAAATAGTAATTTTCAATCTTAACTATATTCGAATTTAGACGGTTAAGAGTGTTTAGTAGAATTACAAGGATATTTTGTTGTTTATTTTGGAAAAGAACTCAGAAATAATAGTATTTATTTACACTTTTCTCTTGTTTAAGTGCGTAAAGTTCATTTAACATAATAAAAAATTAAATAATTAAAAATGTAATTCTTCGGATGATTTTCTTTTTCTTGCTTTGGAAATTGCTTTACTTATGGTTAAATTACAATCGTCTTTTTTTTTTTCTTTAGATTGACCGAATGCGTGATTTCACCAGCCAAAATGGAACCATTCTTGGTCATACTGATTTGGACGCTGTCGAGACGCTGTTGGCCATTGCCAGGCAGTCGCCTAGGCAACAGTGTCACGTGCTTCGTGCCTCATCGCCAGGAGCAGTGTTATCTCCTCTCAGCTGTTTGAGGACGCCCCCCGTGTCCGACAATGAATGGGAGGACCCCGAGCCCCTCCCCAAGAGGCCCCGGACCGATTCGGAACTGGCCAGGGTAAGCGTTACTTTATTTCTAAATTAGTGAATTTATATCAGTCATTCAGGACGTTTTTTAAATTGAACCCAATTCGAGGAAGGGAAGCTAAGAAAAACACCCTTCTAAAAATAACACCACTCCATTCCTTTTGGGGTTGAGTTAATTTAATCCAACTGTCATCCGTTCTTTAAACTTACTTTAAGCACATCTCGAATTTTAGATCCAATAATTCTGTCCTACAGAAACTTTCGTAAATTAAATACTAATTTTAATACAGTGCTTTTAAATAGTAAGGGTCAAAAATATTTACTCATTCTCAATTCTTTCTTTTTTTTTTTTCTTTTTACTTTAGCTGTTGCTAACCAATACACCTCCTAGAACGCCCAGCCCTGTCATTACATCTGTTCCAGTATCAGTGATTGTAAATGCCAAATCCTTACCAAGGCCTCAGGAGAAGGCCCAGCATTCGTATCCTTCTTCCCCTGTAAACAGTTCCAATGCATCCTCGTCACCGGTCTCGAATTCATCATCAAGGACTGAATCACTTTACCTCAGTTGTGAAAACCCATCAGAGACAGCTTCCAATTATTCCATTCGTCATTATTGTCCTGCAACTAACACGGTGGATCGGTCTTCCGTGACGAGGATCGAACCAACAGCCGACAAACAACCCGTCATTCCAGCAGCTGTTCCGGGATTAAATATAGGAGTAGAGTACAGGCAAGGTGAAAAGCCCTGTCAAAATGTAACACCTGCTACTCGTCAGCCTCTCCCATCACTCTCACAGGAGAACAGGACTTTAACCACATTGGCACAGAGCATCCAGACCACCACTGTCACGTCACAGACTGCTTCCATTCTGTCGACAAAGGTGACGGACACCACCAAGCCAATTGCCATTGCTCCCAAAATGACAGCCCAAGTCATTCCCTTTATGCCCATGTCCATGTCCACATCGTCTGACAAGCAACCTCAGACGGTCATTGTCACACAAATGCCCAACGCAGCATCCACCACCACGACGCTAGTGCCGCTGACAGCCATGAACTCCAGCGGTGCCTCCATTATGCAAGTGGTTCTGGCGCCTTCGTCCTCGGGAGTTGCAGATGGCAAAGATGGTGGAGTCACCAAATTTCGTCCTCTGTTTCCTGCTCCTCTTCTCCTGACCACCAGCCAGCCAGTGGAAGATGCCAAGGCAGTCGACAGCAGGAGAAGAGTGTATCCATGCAACTATGAAGGCTGTTCCAAAATGTACTATAAAAGCTCTCATCTGAAGGCACATGTTCGCACACATACAGGTAAGCAATTATCATTCGGACTATTATCATATTCTGAAACATATACCATAATGATGGAGAAATAAAATTTTAAATGACCAATAAGTTAATTTACAGTTGAATAGATACATAAAAAATATTTGTATATTTACAGTAACTGTAAAAGCCTTATTTTTGCTGGAAAAAAGGATCTATATTTTTTCCCGATTGTATTCAAAGTAATGGTAGATAAATAATAATGATAAACCTTTACTCACAAAAAATTTGAATATTAACTTTTGTAATAAAAACATTGTATCCCTGTCCCTGATCGTTGCTTTATTTATCTTTGCAGGTGAGAAACCTTTCGAGTGTAGCTGGGACCAATGTGGCAGAAGGTTTTCCAGATCAGACGAACTTTCCCGCCACAAAAGAACGCACACGGGCGAGAAGAAGTTTGTGTGCTCCATCTGCGACCGACGCTTCATGCGCAGTGATCACCTGACAAAGCACGTGCGTCGCCATGCCAACAACAAGAAGACAGTCTCGTGGTCCAACGATCCCAGTAAAAACACCAGAGTCTCCCGACCTTTGCAAATAGTGGGACAGGGTGTACTGCAGGCCATGGGAGGAGGAACTACAACCACACTGGGACTTATTTTACCTCAGGAACTTTTTACAAAAGAACAATAATAATAATAAGAAGAATTAATAAGGACGTTTTATATAACTCAGCATTTAAAGTGGGGACGACAAAGACTTAATTTGTGGATAAAGTTGTACCTATATTTACAAAAAATGAAGATCTATAAAAAGGAAATTTAATTACTATTTACTCAATTCAACTTCAAAGATCTGTTTTAATTAAAAAAAAAAGTTGTTCCAAAAAAAAATTGCCAAAAATCAGCAATTTTTTTTTTTTTTTTTTTTTTAACGATCCTATTTACAAATTATTGATTTACTGTTATATTTTTGCAGGAAAAGATTTTAATAAGACTTAATATTTTTTGAGTCTTAAAAATTAACTTAAAAAAAAAATACATGTTAAAAAGTACAAAAATGATGCAATAATTCCAGCACGTCTCTCAGCATAATCATTCTGTTTACTTTTCACTGTGCTATTTCATCAATTGTTCCTTATGAAGCTTTATATATTATTTGTTTTTTGTTTTCCCCTCCCTGAAAAAAATATTTTTTAGTAAAAGAATTTATTGGAATTGTTTTCCTTAAATGCAATTTCCTAAGAGATACGAAAAAATATCTAGTGAGAAAATGAAAACTGACCCTATCTGTGATAGAATGTGCAGACAAAGCAAATCCCCTTGTAAGGCCCGTGTCTGTATAGAAGCATCATATATTTTATGCAAATATTGTAAATTCTTCATAATTGTGTATGTTATTTATATGTTATATGTGTTCGTGATCAAGTGTAGATCAGTAACTTATGCAAACTTGTCAAATGTGAATATATTTCATCAATCAATTATGTAAATATTTTTTTATAAATTAAAACATTGTTTATATAATTATTTAAATACAAACTCTCTTGTCCCTTCTTTTTTTTTTCCTAATTTCAAAAAATAACGAATAGAGACAAAAAAAAAAAATAAGAAACTGGCTTAAAAATGAAGTACAGTGAAGTCTCACTTATACGAATATGAGGGGAACCAAAAATTATTCATATAAGTGAATATTTCGTGTAAGTGAATTACATTTAGGACTAAGGGGGTTTCGCCGGGGAAGGAGAAATTCTTCGTAAAATTGAATGTTTCGTATAAGTGAGACTTCACTGTACTTACTAAGTACTTATTTTTATTATTAGGATTTACGTGACGTAGTAGTTTGATTACAAAATTTAAAAAAATCATCTATAGACACCAGAAATGTGGATTTTGCTATTATTGCCTCTCTATATACCTTGGAATTTAGTTATTGTTCGTCAACGTTACTGAAATATTTTCAGTTCATGTTTTAAACTTTCTTCGATTATCAATTATTCGCCAGTTTACCTATTTTCTTATAAACGTCTTCACTGCGTGGGAAATTTATTAGGTTTTTACTAAGGATGGATAATAAGGCCTAGTCTGATTATTATGACGCAGTTATTATTACAATTAAGCTAAATAACAAATTCCTACGTTCGTCCATTCGGATTAGGAAATAGATCCATCATATTGGTGTAGGAAAGCTTATTAAGAATAGCCTACACTTTGGAAAACTAATAGCTTCATCACGATAATCGATACCTAATAGGCTTTCACATTGCAAAAGCAAGTCAATCTGATATGAACGGAAAAGTCATGGTTTCTTTTTATTATACATCACCATAACAACGACTTTTATTTAACTCTATTTGTAGTTGGGACAACATAATTGGAAAATATCATACGTCAATTGTCCACTGAAATCTGAAGCAGCTGGTCAAATGCTACTCATAACAAAAAAAAACAAAAAACATTTTTTAAAGTTTACATATTTAAAGAAAAGAGATTGATCTGATCTTAAAACACATACTTTCTTTCATTTTTAAAAGGAATTAAAATGATTCATAACAGAAAATTAGTAAGCAAAATAGATTGGATGATATAAATGAAATAAGAAAAGTCTATATTAAATCAATTTAAAATTTTATGAAAAGTTAGGTCTGGAGTCAGCATTCTTCTTCGTAAACATACAAAAATTTACATCTTTTTTTTTTTTTTATCCAAATGATCACAAGCGAAATTGGAAAAAGGATTTGCGTAAAAATAAATTTAAATGAAAAATGTGAAAAAAAAAAAGTTTAACAGCCTAATAAATACAAGATATACTAATTACGTTACTATTAAAAAATAAAATAACTGACAAATTAGAAAAAAAAAATTAAGAATGGAAAATTACAGAAAGTATGGCAACTTAATCATGGCATCGGTCAAGTAAATGTCGCCCAAACTTCATTACGGATCTAATTTGGAGATTTCTGTAACCAAAATAGCATTAAGTAGTCTGAAGTCTAATCATTTTTCAATAAACGCAAGCGATTAATAACAACACATAATTCAGGTTTTAGCAAACTTAATATATCCTAATAATTCAAGTCAAACATTGGATATCTTGAACCTAGAATTCAAATTTTAGCCTTCTAAAAAAAGCTGTCTGAGTTACGATTACAGATAAAAATGGACGAAAGTTCATTATCAGAGATTCATAAAAAATACTTCATAAAATAAAAGACGAGAATTGTAAATTACCTTCATATACAGCTGTGACTTAGATATTATGGCATTTTCAAAATTAGCTTTACCAAATAACTAACATTTTGATTTAAAAATTCGTTTTTAAATTTTTTTTTCCATATCACACTTTTATATATTGTCTGTAAATGCTATCTGCTTCTACTCTTGTATAGCACTAAAGCATCGTTTAACATTGATTAATATGTTTTGATGATATGCTACTTTATACATGTGCAACTTACCGTGATTTAAAGGCTATTCGTCAGCTATCCTGGCCATCCTAGTCACGGGATCTGTCTCTGCTTGAACATGTGTGGAACTGGACAGCGTGCCTCCCGGGTTCAGCAGTAAGCAAAGATATTGAATGACATTCCTCATCTATATGGCTTCTACTTGTGAGACTGCAGGCCTGTATTGCATCAAGGGGAAATTACATGCAATATTAATGTTTGCTGAAACATGTGCCATTCTTTGCACATCGGGTATAAAAATGACAAAATTTAGTCTGTTTATGTTTTTTCTTCATTTCTTCCTAATTATCTTGATAATTTTAGTTATGATTCGCGATTTTCAGTGAAAACTTACTGTAAAGCCTATAGAAAAAACTGACTGAACTTAACGTTTGCTACCAACAGGCGTTATGTACATGTATTGAGTTGTACATCACTGACTTGAAATGAGATGCACTCATTTCAGATATAAAATCTTAAAAAAACAAAACAAAAATAAACTTGAACTTAAATGTACTGTCTTGGTAAACCAATGAAATGTTACCGATTAAATGAATCTTATATGATATAGTATATCCTATCTTTGTCATATAATTCATAATTAATTGCAGACTATCAATTAAAAAACTAAACCCTTTTTTTTATTTGATAGATGAATACAATTTGCCTTTATAAGGCATTTCTAATTTTAAATTAATTGGTAATATGTTAAAGAGCTGATATTAAAATATTTCAAGTTGTGTTTTACGTGACCTTGAAAATAACGGACAATACTTATTAAAGTTAACATAAAAAAAGCGTTTTTTTTATTTTGAAAGAAAACTGTATATATTAAAAATTTTAAATAAGATAGCAATCAATTAAAAAAAACATAAAAAATAACACATTTAAAATTGCATAAAGTATTTACAGAATACTGAAAAATACATACAATATCAAGAGGGACCTCAGCCTGCACAGTTACTGTTCGTTTTCGAAAGCGAGAACCACAACTGGCGGACGATTTTACTCCGCAGAGGGGTGATACGCTGAGAGGGGCACTTTCCTAAGAAATTCTTTTGGACATTTTAGCTTTTAAGAAAAAAATAACGGAGGAGCATTTTTGCAATAGTATTTATTCTTTCCCAAAAAGTGCAAATAGAACGCAGCTACTAGTAAACTAACACTATAAAAAGTAAACATCCTCTCTTTGTTTTTCCTCTCCCCTATTTTGCTGAAATCGACGGAGAACTGACGCATGCGCAAAAGCGTTGAAGGCTCTCGTAAACAAAACCGAACAGTATGTCTCGAAACCGGTTCCTCTTTATATTGTATGTATTTTTAAATATAATTAATTTATTCAATTTTAAATGTGTGTTATTTTTTTATGTTTTTAAAACTATTTTATTGGCACACGTAAAAAATATTTAACAATTTATTAAATTGCAATAATATCGAAATTCTTTCAAAACTCTTGCTAATTTTCCGTTGTTGCGAGAATGGAAGTTTTCTCTTCAATTACGGAGTGAATACCATCGTTGTCATGGCAACAACAAATTTCAAAGAGCCGATCTGCAGACGATTCTTCAAAGTGATTTTTCACTGCAAAGCCTTGTACTCATAAGGGAAAACAAAAGTAAACAAAGATAGTTGGCTTGCTAACTTCCCAGTACTCTCCTAAGACCCAAAAATACTTGTACCGAAGGACAGTGATTGTCTATGAAATTTATGTTTATTAACGTCCATTAACGGCGCTTTACTGAGATTCTGGATTTCTCAATTTTGGCTCCTGTGGGTCGATTTCAATCAAAATCAACAGAGAGCTCATATTTTGTAACTTTTATTCACCAATAAAAATTCAACTTTCTAATAAGATAATTAATCGTTGAGGTAACGCGCTTCAAAGAAAACAATTTGGCAATTTGTATTTTTTTTTTTTTTTAATTCTAGCTTCTTAACTTGGTCGGACTCGATACCAAAATCAATACAAATCTTCCTTTCGCAAACTATCTATTCGTAAATTTCTACGCCTTAAGATCTATAGCTTTGCATTTCTTGTTCACAGATACATAGATATTGTGTCTATTTAAAAGTGTTCTTTTTTTATTCAACTTTTTTCTCTTCGATGCCACGTGACCAATGTTAGACTAAACCTGTAAATATCTTATAGTAGTTAACTATGAGGATATAAAAATATAGATCACATGAAAAAATAAATAAACTTACCTTTAATCTCTATTCTTTCCATATTAATTGTTGTTTTTCACTTTTATTCTAAAAAGAAAAAGAATAATAATTATATTTTTAATGCATTAACAAAAATTCAGTTTTTCTATTATAACTTATTATTTAATTAAGGTATTTAACAAAAGTCATTTAATAGTATGTTAATAATGTAAGTATTGCATTTAAAATCGAATTGGATTACAAAAATAATAATAATCAAAGCAAATTGAACGTGCAGCTAATTCATTTAGGAAATAAAAGACTGCACATATGTAAGTTTTCATGCTTTGAGTTTATCATCGGAAGGAATCTGGATCGGCCGTTTCGTCCTTATTGGGACTCATCAGTCAGATCAACCCCCGATGATAAACCCATAAAGACGTGAAAGGATATGGTTTTTACAGGTTTTTTATCTGTCCCAAAGAGGACGAAACAACCATCCCAGATTCCCTGTGATAAGAAACTCAAGGCGTGACAGCTTATTTATGTGCAGCAGCCTTTTGCTTATTGTTTCTTTAATAATAATTGAATTGGAGCAAGAATTATCGAAGTACTATTGCATTTTATTGTAAGAAACTGACGGAGACATTAGGTATTCGCTTAGACCATGCTGTTTGTACAGGGTGTACCTGAAATGTGCTGCCAAACTTAAAAGTTGTATTCAATCATGTAAAACAATGAATAAATGTCCCATAAACATGAGTCTGGAAATGCGTTATTTCGAAGATACGAACGTTGAAACGATACAAAGGCCTTTACGTCGTATCGTAGAGTCATTAAATTGCTCCTCTGTAATCGTGACATGTAATGTTCAATACCCCCCCCCCCACCACCACCACCACCACCACCACCACCACATGTACAAACCGACGACTTCTGAACCAACGTTATCCTGACCGTTGGATTGGAAGAGGGGGACCAACAGCATGGCCTGCTCATTCCCCTGATTTAAACCCTCCGGACTTTTTCGTATGGGTTATCTTAAAGCATTAATGTACACCACACCGGATCCTGATTCCCACGCACTGCATGATCGCATAGTGAATGGGTGCAACACAATTCGACAAGCACCTGGCATCTTCGACCGTGTTCGGCAGTCGATGGAACGACGTTGTGTTGCATGCATTGCTGTCGGTAGAGGACATTTCGAGCACTTGTGAAACTGAGCGACTGTACGGCCAATACCTCTGTATTGTTGCATCGTTCATATCGTAGAAATAAAGCATTTCCAGACCCATATTATATGACATTTATTCACTGTTTTGCATGATTGAATACAACCTTTAAGTTGGGCAGCACATTTCAGTTACATCCTGTATATACACCGTTTATGATATATTCATAAGATTAGGACCATAAAATTAAACTACATATAGAATTATGACTATAGAGGAAGGGAGAGTGAGCTGTCCCCTAGGTGCTCCAATCTCCGAAATATCGTAATAAATAGAGCTGTGTTTTTTTGGTTTTTTTTTGGTTGGATGGCTGGTTGAAGGGATCTTGGCTGCTTAACTTTCTCCCTTCCCCCACTCCGAAATAAAATCCTATTTACTGTATGAAAAATGCAAGATTTTATTAAAATAAAAATAGTGATTTTTTTTTTTTTTTTTACTCTTAAAAATTAAAAAAAAAAAAAAAGATATTTATACTGTCTTACTGAATAATTATCAATCATAGAATAATAGATTGTTAAATGCAGTTTTATTTAAAAAAAAAAAAAAATAATTAACATCAAATCCCAAATTTGCGAATGGTACAAAAGATTCACAAATACGAATTCCTAACTTCAGATTCGTAAGTATTTTCATAATTATTTATTTCCATTGCGACTTAATATATTTTACATGTATTTGTAATATCAGGTTTATTATTATTATTGAACTACATTATTATTATTGAATAAATTTGAACTACAGTATCAAATTAATAAATAAAAAACATAAAAATATAAAATAAAAAAAATATATAAAATATATAAAATATATAAAATAAATAAATATACAAGTAAAGGAAAAAAATATAAAAATATAAAATATACAAAAAATAAAAATTGTGTTTTTTTTTAAAAAAATTGTGTGAGATTAAATTACTTCTTTAAAAATTAACTGTTGCACTAATAATAAATATTTTAAATACAGAACATTATTTTACGAATGTTTTATCATTTCAGGTTTTTGTCAAGTTTAAAAAAATGCGCTCTCTCCGAAACAGAGAAGAAGTTTCCCAAAATTTAATTTTTATTTTTTTCATTGATTTTATTCTAATTCTTGTTGTTTTTATTTTCTTGGATGGCCTGATTAGCTTTTTTATTATTATTATTTATTTATTTATTTATTTTTATTTTATTTACTCCGAATGGAGACACCATATTTGTCTGGCCCAGGTCCTATCTCACCCCCGAAAATTTAGAAAATTTTAACCTTAAAAGATGTATTTTTAAGACTGTTTTGATGTAAAAAATATAATCTTTTTTAAATGAAAACCCGGTATTAAACAACGGCCTATTGGGTTTATCGACATACGGTAGTTGTTCATGTTTTGGGCGGAGTATTATTCAGATACACTTAATTAATTATTTTTTAATTGCATCTCTGATACTCAGAATTTCTAAAAGGGTGATCGTATTTTCATGAATAAAATAAGGCGGACAGTTTATAATTACAGTATTATTTTTACATATCGTCCAGGTCAAGGAAAAAAATATAAAAATATAAAATATACAAAAAATAAAAATTGTGTTTTTTTTTAAAAAAATTGTGTGAGATTAAATTACTTCTTTAAAAATTAACTGTTGCACTAATAATAAATATTTTAAATACAGAACATTATTTTACGAATGTTTTATCATTTCAGGTTTTTGTCAAGTTTTTTTCAGTTCAAACTACCGAGTAATACCTAAAAAATTGACTTTTTGAATTTTAATTTAATTAATTGTAGAATATTTTGAAAATTAAAAACAAGAAAATAGATATCTTAGATGCTTTACAAGTTCATATTTAAAGTGCAATTTCAAGCGATGCCCGTATTGACTTCATTTAGTACATGTAGACCCCATTTTACACCATTCGGGCGACTCTGTGTCGCATCAGGTCGAGCGTATCGCATTCTTTGTCAGCATAGTCGATTCAGTGCAGACAGATCCCAATTTTGTCCAGTTACTACCCTTTTCCAAACTCGATCAATGGCCACTACAAGGACTTCGTTTAACAGAATGATAAGTAATGTCGGGAAGGTCTTATTAGTCGAAGTGCAATGGTAGATTAAAAAGTAGCTCTGTAACCGACCTCCTATTTTGTTTTTACCTAATATGGGAAAAACTGGAAAACGCCATAAAATAAGTAATAAAAAAATGAGTGTGTCTAAGCATTAAATAACAACGTAAAAACTTATTACAGAATTAACATAGATAAAATTCATATAAGCCCAAACTTTCTAATCATCTAAGATCAACCTCATTCAAATGTAAATACACAACGTTTCATTAATATTAAGAGATCTCTTTATCACAGGATCTCATAATAAATCTACCAATCCCGTTTTATAATTTCCTTGAAATAAAATGTTGTCTTACATAATTTCATTTTAATGTTAATTAGCTTAAAATAGTGTAATAAAGTAAACCTAGACAATAAACTTATGTGTTTACACTTTAAACACTAGATGATGTTCTGATTCTTAAATATGTAAAATATTAAATTCTGTAATACGTTCATTCGAATTTAGAAGAAATACTTACTCACGAGTCTACACTTCACTGACAGATTCCTTGGTACCATTCACTTGATTACACGTCGCGTCGTATCAGTTACTGAGCTGACTTGCTTTATTCAATGACACTCCAAAAATGCTTCAAATCATATCACCAATTATTGGAAGACACTGGTATGTGTAGATTACGTTAAGCCTAAGAATCTATTACAAACATATTCGTATTTAAATAATTTAAAAATCACTTCGATACGAAGTTTGGATGTTTGACCAGTTACGAAGATACCGGTTTATATTACCGTACATAAAAACATCTTATACTTAGTTTTCAGTTCCTCCCTTTTAATGTCATATCATTGAAATTAACATATCCTGGCACCAATTAAATATATAAAATATATTTAATTCAAGCGTATTTTCAGAAAGGATTTTACGTCTTTCCTTTTTCAAGCCATAATCGTAAACAAAATAGAAATATGAGAACATGAAATTTGGTTAACAATAGGTAACATACTAACAAATCGAACTTTGCCTTCATTACATAATCATCAATTTAATATTTTCAATATTTACAAATACAAATACTAAAACCTCAAACCTAATAATTAATACGCTAATTCCTCAAATTTCATAATTTTGTTAGATTTTAAATTAAACGAATCCATATGACCGACTGACGAATTTTTCACCGACCTCAATGTCTTCATTCCTGTTTCCATTTTCTTTCTAATTGAAGTATTTTTTTCAATGTATAAAGTCTTTCCATTGCTACTCATTTGATATCCACAATTTAAGCAGTATTCAGCTACCTCTGAAATATCGGTTTTTATTTTGTTTTACATAATTACTGTGTTCAGTATACATTCTCGTATCGTTCTTTTACTCTCACCTAAATAGAATTTTCTACAATTTTTCACATTCAATCATGTAAATTACCCCCATTTCATTCTTCACATCATTTCTGTTTAACTTAGAACATAGAATATTCTTTAATTTATTTTGATATTCGAAGGTAACTTTAATGTTGAACCTTTTACAAATTCCATTTAATTGGATGCTATTTTTATTCAAGTAAGGAATTATTACTCTGTCTCCTTGTTTTAAATTTATTTCTTTAATATTAAAACTTTTAATGTTTTCAGTGAAACAGTCGTTTAAAGGGGTAAGGTGATTTTCTGTGTTAAAAAAGGTCAAAAGTGAGTGGACTTTCTTTGTGGATGACTCAACAACAGCGAGTTATGAAGTTCTCCTAACTTAACCTTACGTTACCCTCTTAACCTTTTGTTTTTCCACGCCCTGTTTATTTGCATGACTGATTGTATCAAGTATTAATCATGATAATTAGCATTAGAGTTGGGAACTCCTATAATGACACGATTAACGAATCAAACTTTCATAATTTAGAAATTAATATATATTAATGATAGCAAGCAATTATTTAAGGAAAACTATTAAATTTGGTAAAGGGTTCCTTGAAAACCTTCCCTCCGAAACAATAATAAATAGGTTTTTTTTTTTATTCATCAATGTGAAAAATCGGGTATTTTGCTTCCGAAAATCAGTGATGTGATAAATCACAGAAACCCTATGTAAACATCGTTTTATTTATGAACGTAGTCTTAATTTTTGTTTTTACTATCAGCCGTCCATCTTTATTTCAGTCAAAAAATGGCGTCCTCTCCTTAAATACAAATTCAAAAATATGAGACACATACGTGTGTTTGTTGTCACACAATAATTTCAGTTAAGAAATTACTATTTAACAAAATTAAACCATTTGTAAACGAAAAGAAATAATAATATATCTTAACAATAAAACAAAAAAAGATAAGTACAGTACAGTCAGTGCGGGGAATAATGATTCTCCCAGAATGCAACACAGCTTATAGATTGAGCTCTCCTGGCCGACCGCTAACATTGAAAGAGAAGAGGAGAGCTCAATCTATAAGCTGTGTTGCATTCTGGGAGAATCATTATTTCCCCGCACTGACTGTAAACGTGTAAGCATAAAGAACTACTCATAGCCAACTTAACGATGTTAAAATAATTGGTTATTCTCACAAAAACTGTTAGACATTTCTATTTAAATGCAAACAAATATAAATACTCCAGAAATGACCTATCGAAAGACATGACCAATTCGTCTATCCAATCGAAAGACTTTTTCTAGGTCTCGACATAAAGAATCTAAAAATATTAAAATAAATAAGAGATTTTCTTTCTCCTCTCTTCTTTATGTCGAGACCTAGAAAAAGTCTTTCGATTGGATAGACGAAATATTGGTCATTTCTGGAGTATTTATATTTGTTTGAAGTGAAGTAAAGCATTTAAATTGGTTATTCTATTAATTTTCTTAAACGCAATCGCTTATTAAAGAAAACGTTCTTTGAATAAATTGTGCAGCGTTCTCTTAGAATTCGGTCGCACCCTTCAGTTTGAGAAGCATTGCTTTATGAAATAAAGCAAATAATGCACCAGCAACAATCAAAAATGACCATTTATACTTCCAATGTTAGGAAATGTCAGGTTCTGTTTAAAATTTGATATCTTAGCAATGCTCCACTGACGTGGATACAACCCAATAGAACTGAGACCTCTAAAGTGCTCGCGCTGAGAGTTGAAACTCCCAGAATGCAACGCAGATTATAGATTGTCCTTTCCTGGCCGTTCGCTAACATTCAAATAGAAGAGAAGCGACCTCTTCTATTTCAATGTTAGCGAACGGCCAGGAAAGGACAATCTATAATCTGCTTTGCATTCTGGGAGTTTCAACTCTCAGCGCGAGCACTTTAGACCATTGGCGTACCGAGGGGAGTGGGTGTAGTAGAATTTTTTAATCGCTTCTCCTTATCCCCCCCCCCCCCCCCCCCCCCCCCCCCCCCAGTCCCCGAAATTGTTTTTTCTGCCTCGGGTTGACCTTCTTTTTTTTTTTTTTTTTTTTTTTTTTGTTGAACGGCTAAGACCATCTAATCCCTTCGATTCCAAATTTCTGGTCATGCATCTGCTTTAAGCTTTATTTACAGGAATCTTTAAATGTTTCAAGATTAGAAACATTACAATCTCTGTTTAATAATCTTCTACGACTTGTAGAAAAAGCAGATCCATGCTATTAGCAACTCCTGGATAAACTGTATCATACTTTCTGTAGAAAAGAAACAAAGCACAATGCTCGTCAATTTGCAGCTACCTTTTTACACAGACAATTCATAGGAAAAATATGATGTACAAGAAACCAAAACATGAATCTTGGTTCTAACTATCGAGACATCAATAAAATAAAAGATAAACCTGTCCTGATAGGGGAAGAAAAGATATCAAGCTAACTAGAAATTCATCGCCCTGGTAATAAACGACCAGCGTTGATAAATAGAAAAAACGGATCAGTCTGCAAGAATATAATGCAAAATTACACTGCAAAATAAACAACAAATCTGCTTTCCTTTTAATTTGAGAAAGGCCTCTCGTTTAATAGTTGCGCCTCGAAACGTTATTTTAGTAAGTGTTTTAATCTTATAACTTTTAATATTATGGTTTAATGGTTGTTTATCATTAATTGAATTCTGCACGTTAAAAATGTATCAAATTAAATTCATCGTGGCTAAACCGGAGAATACGGTACCTGCCAATCACAGTCTTCGTAAGGATACATCCGCGCAGGGATACAAGATGGTGCATACTGTTATCTTAAATCGTAGTAAGGTTAGTTTTTCTAGTAAAAGATCGGGCAAAACCAGGTTAAACTTGCGAATCCGGCTCAGCTGTCTGTTTTAGGACTATATTCAAGATGGCGGACAGGTTTGAAAGCTTGAAATTGTTAGGCAATTTACCAATACATACATCCTGCAGCTGAGCAGACCTAATCTTACCTAACCTACAGCTAATTGTAGTAAACGATTCGGTCCTTCGGACCTCATTAGCATGAAAGTTGTTTTTTGAAGGCCGTACGAGGGTGGTGTATCGCTCCGCGCGATCTGCACCGAAGCACAATGTGAGCCGGATTCGCAAGTCTAGCCAAAAACCATTTTTAAATAAACTTACCTGCAAATCTCATTCTACTTTTCACTAGTTAATTGAACATCTAAAATTCATATCTTAAAAGTAGTGCTAAGGCGGTCATTCTTGTCAAAACTCGACCGTAGTCAAAATAGCCTGGTACCATAATCTCCGATTTCACTTTAATCGTTTTTGTTTTTATTACATTTTACTCCCAATTAATATTTCTTATTTTGTAAAAACTATATACATCATTGCTTCTGCAGGACAATTTTAGAATTAGAATTGAAACGAAAGTAATTACTGCAAATTACTTTTAATATTATTATATTTTTAATATATGAAATGTTGTATATATACAGGGTTATTCTAAAAGATGGACCCAGTTTAATTTTTATTTAATGAAGTATAAATTGGACATGAACAATCTACATACTAATAAAAAAAGGAAGTTTCAAGGTTTTTTAACACAAGTTATAAATGTTCAATGTGTCCCCCCTCTGCTGCACGGCAACATCTAAGCGGTATCCAAACTCGTCCCACACGCGAATAAGCATATCTTGTGTTACTGAGTTCACCGCAGCAGTGACTCGATTCCGCAGGTCGGCCACCAGAGTTGTTGGTAGAGGTGGGACGTAAACAGTCTCCTTAACATAGCCCCACAAGAAAAAGTCACATGGCATGAGATCAGGAGATCTCGGTGACCAGAAGTGTCTTGATTTCCCATGCGACCAATCCATAGCTGGGAATACAAAACTTTGAAACTTTCTCTTTTTATTAGTATGTCGATTGTTCATGTCCAATTTATACTTCATTAAATACAAATTAATTAAATTGGGTCCATCTTTTAGAATAACCCTCTAAAATGAATTAGTGTTACCTCCTTTAACGGACACTCCGAATAGCGGACACCTCTAATTAGCGGACATTATTGCGAGTCCCAATCCCTTAAAATAAGACATTCCATATTATCCACTCCGAATAGCGGACAGTTATTTTAACTGTACAAATTTCCTTTCTTTTTTTTTTTTTTTTCGATTAACATTTCGACAAACACATTGTGGTTGTATTTACATCGGTGTCCCATACATTGATACATTGTATCGGTGATTTAATGCACGAATCTGAGGCCCTTTTTGTCACTGCAGTTGCTTTGTAAATGTCAATCCCTCGTAAAGCTATCCTATAGACGTGTTGATTAAATTTAGTGCGCATTAAAATGGCGTCAAAAAGGAAGAGATTGGCACTGAAAGAAAAAACTGTTCACTGTTCTTGAAGTTGCTGAAAAAGAAAAACTGAGTATGCTTTGTCTTGCTGAACGTTTTAAAGTTGGAAAAACTCAGATAAGTGAACTTTTGAAGGACAAAAGAAAAATGTGGATGGTGAATTCAAAGAAAATTCGAAGAATTGAAGTTTCGTAAAACTGAAACAAGCAAAATCGACGAAGTGGTCATAAAATGGTTCCACTCTGCTCGTGCAAAGAACATTCCTATAAGCGGTGTTTTGCTTCAAGAAAAAGCCAGAGAAGTCGGTCAAACTTTAGGATTGGACACGTTTAAGGCATCAAATGGATGGCTAGAAAAATTCCGGACACGTCACAATATTTCTTTCAAATCTATTTGTGGTGAAGAGAAATCCGGAGACCCAAATCATGTTACAGATTGGATTGAAAAACTGAAATCAGTGTGCCAAGGATATGTTGATAAAAACATATTCAATGCTGATGAGACTGGTCTATTTTATCGCATCCTTCCACAATACCTTCCACAAGGGAGACAAATGTATGGCGGCAAAATTTCCAAAGAACGTCTTACCATTTTGTTGTGTTGCAACATGCTGGGAGAGTTTGAAACTCCACTTTGTCATCGGAAAAGCTAGAAAACCAAGATGTTTTAAAAACATTGAAATAATGTTTGATTGGTTAGTAGACTTGGACAAAACAAGGAAGAAGGAAGAAAAATACTTCCTGGACAATGCTAATTCTCATCCTGACGATTTAAAATTAAAAAATGGAAAGCTAGTCTTTTTCCCACCTAACACCACTTCTATGTTACAGCCTCTTGATCAGGGTTTATCCGCAGCTTTAAAGTACGGTACAGAAAGCTTCTTCTCAGGCATGTTCTTTCACAGATTTCCTCCTGTAAATCTAGTGAAGAGCTAGCCCATTCAAAACGGATACAGTTTCTTGGATCACGTCAGTTGAAAAGGTGGAAACTGGGAGCGTCCTAAAATGTTTTAAAAAGGCAGGAATTGCAAGTACGAGCGAAGTGGTACCTGCAAGTGAAACAGATGAAAACGAGAAAGAGCTTAATGAGCTACTGACACATTTGGATTAAAATGCCCGTGTTGAAGATTACGTTGAAATTGACAAGGATTTGTAGATTGAGGAAGAGGACTTGAATGTTACAAATTTCATTCCTCAAAACACAACTGAACAATTTGCTCTTTCAGACGATGATGAGAATGACTTCCCTGTGAATGAAGACGATGTCTGTAAAATTAAAGACTTTTCGTATGCACTCAGATACAGTTTAGAACTGAAAAAGTTTTTTATGTGCAAAGGGACTCTGATGTTCTTGTAAAAGTTAAACGATTTAAATATTCATATTGAGAAACATGTTTTCAATGCAAAAAGAAATGTCAAACTCTGTTAACTGATTAGTTAATAAAATTAATTTCTAAATACTGTAATTAATTTTGACATTATTTTAAATAAGACAAACGGATTAGCACTCATTTCAAAAGGAATGGGGTTAATAGTTTCCAAATGTTCATATTCTCTCATAGCGCAATGATAATTGTAATTAAGATTAATTAAGATTGTACATAATTTTTCATTAAATGACATACTATAAGCTAAAAAATGAAAAAAAGATAGTCCTCCCCAATAGCGGATTTTTCATTAAATGACATACTATAAGCTAAAAAATTAAAAAAAAGATAGTCCTCCCCAATAGCGGATTTTTCATTAAATGATATACTATAAGCTAAAAAATAAAAAAAAGATAGTCCTCCCCAATAGCGGATTTTTCATTAAATGACATACTATAAGCTAAAAAATGAAAAAAAGATAGTCCTCCCCAATAGCGGACGAAACTTCCGGTCCTGTGACTGTCCGTTATTCTAATAGTTTTTGCTAAAGATAACGATAGTTCTTCCTTTTTTTATTATTAATTATCATGATATTAAGAAACTGTTAAATAGTTATTTCGTTGTTTACTCTTTAGTAGTTCATTAATTTATCCATTTGAATTTACTGGCAACAAGTGTATCTAACATGCCGCTTAAGATGCGATTTATAGATTAGCAAAATCAAATGTAATAATAATTTGATTCTTATTTACAACTGTTTTTTTTTTTTTTTTCTTCTTTGATTATTCGTGTTTTACCATGCAATAATTAGAGCCTTAAAAAAATTACAATTTAGGAATAATTTTACCTTCTTTCCTTTGTATTTCGTAGAAGGAATGAGGTTTGATCACGTGTCTCGACTTATTTGGGAAATTCCATTTATGTTCGAGGTAGATCTAATAAGTTTGTGGAGTTTATTCCAAAGGTTGGGGGTATCTCAGCATTTGAATTTTACCATCATCCTACAATCCTTTCTTGTATTTAATTAAAAGTATTGGCTTATACAGTGTATTTTAAGGGAACTGTCTTCTCATTCAATCAGTTTCTGTATTATTGGATTCAATGAATTAAATTTCTGAATTGGGGAGTTCGGAAATTTCGTGGTAAACTGAGCAGTCTTCAGTAATTCATTAGACAGAGTTTCTGAAGAGACCTTTATGATTATGTGATATACAATCTAATTTCTATTTCGAAAAATATATTTTAGTAACATTAATTTATACACATACATAGTTGTTCACCAAATATTTCAAGTGTAAAGAATTGTTTTTTGTAAAAAGAAATTGTAAAATTTAAAAGGAAAAAAAAGTCGCAAAGCTATGATAAAACATAGGAAATATAAAACATAAGCAGCTGAAGATAACCCGACGTTCAGTGGGTTGAAATTGTCCTGTGAAGGTATTTTTATTATTCCTTGCTTTTAACATGTATATATCGATCGTTTTTTAATGTGTGCTCATCACTTTTAAGCACATGTTTATGTCTATAGGAAATATTTTAAAAAAACAATTATTATAAAAAAATTTTTATTGATTTGTAGGCCATTTTCGTTGAATATGAATTTATATGTTTCTTAATTAGTTGAGAAGTATTAAATTCAGCGAACAATCAGCAATATTTCAAACTTTATTAAACATGTTATCAAAGACCAGTTTCTGATTGATCAAATTTGGCTTTGAGCGTAGCTCTTCAAAAGATATTGAAGGAACTTGTTAGGAATTGAAATCATTACTGAAAAAAAAATTATCAGATTCAAAACAACTTAAAAAGGGAAAACATTTATACATTTGCGATTTCATCTACATCGAAAATAGTGAATACTGTTGATATTAAATAATCAAATACCCTAATAGACAACATGAGTTTTTAGCTGTTTTTCTTTTTGACTAATGTACTAATAATCATTTTTAAAATGGCTTTTCTGTTAAAAATATAATGTTAAATAAAACAAGTAAAAAAAAAAAAAAATATGCTAAAGTACAAAATTAAGGGCGACCCATTAAACCCTAAACTTCACCTAAGGAGCGTTTGAGGGTTATCTACTGTGCAATGAATGCCGACTGCTTACAGTAAAAAGGTGAAGTTTGGGAATTTTTCCCTGAACAACTACTGACTCGATCGTCGTAAAAGAACAACAGCAAGCCTGCATAGGGACATGGCCTAATAGTGAAAGTGACCCATTTGAGGTCAGAAATAGATTACGGGGGTCTTAATAAGGAATAATGTCTGTGGGCCCATGTCTACAGCTCTTACCGTTTCATAGATAACTAGATTTGTCAAGGTACAACTTTGATTGCAAATTCCTTAGCCATCGTAGTAGGTAGAACTCTGGTTTTTGTTGCATTCATCTGCCCTGGAGATACTGGTTCTAACAGTATGCCACATAACCCCCCAACTACCCCAGAACCAAATGACCTGGACATGGACAACTGGTTATGGGCCCATAAGTCAAGATTATGGGGTAGGTACCTCTTAGGTTTATACATGGTATAACGGTATATATTGAGATGTATATGCATGCCAAGTTTGTAGTGTTTTCCTAAGTTGGCACATTTGTCAAGTGAAGTTTTAACTTTGAAGTCGAATTCAAGGGTGAAACCCATCTTTCTGAATATGGGTGCTAGAGGATAAAATGATTCTCTCTTAGAATACTATCGATTGGGTGGGTTCAATTGTCCCCCCACTATTAGGCCATATCCCTATGCAGACTTTCGGTTTCTCTATATCAACTTACGAAAACGCTACGAACTTCAAACTTGGCATGCATACACACATTAATATATACCATTATACCATGTATAAACCTAAGAGGTATCTAACCCAAAATCTCGACTTATGGACCCTAAACAGTTGCCCATGTCCAGGTCACATGGTTCTGGGGAAGTTGGGGGGTCATGTGGCATACCATTAGAACCAGTATCTCCAGGGCAGATGAATGCAACAAAAGCCAGAGCTCTATCTACTACGATGGCTAAGCAACTTGCAATCAAAGTTGTACCTTGACATGGGCTTTATCTAAGAAACGGTAAGAGCTAGAGATGTGGGCCCATTGACATTATTCCTTATTAAAACCCCCTTAATCTATTTCTGACCTCAAATGGGTCCCTTTCACTATTAGACCATACCCCTATGCAGGCTAGCTGTTGTCCTTTGGATATGCTTTAGTGTAGAATGTCTACTATACAATAAATATATTTTTTATTTCTTCGTATCTGGAAAAATGCGGAAACAGTCGACTGCAAACTGTTATAGAAATGGTTGAAAAAAAAATGTAGATTGTAGACACTCTGTGACACTCTGAGCTAATGCATATCCAAATTTTAAGTCGATTGGGTCAGCATTTATCGAGCAAAAAATTCCCAAACTTGAGGAAACAAACAGTTGACTGTCTGCTACCCCCTCCCACTGGAGCTACTAATCTGTAGCCATTAATGCTTGACTTAATTAAGAGAACTTTCCTAAAATGCAATGTGGTGGTTATGGGAAACAGGTATTACTGTAACTGTTAAGATACTGAGATATCTACCAGAATTTTTCAATCAGTGTTCTGTAAAAGATTATCAAAAAAAAAATATATAAAAAAAATATAATAATTACAATTTCATTATTCTTCTCAAAAACGTCAAAATAAACAGTATGCATCAATTTCATTTCATCTGCAAATGTTTAAGGTTCTATTAAAACTGTTGAGACCCTACAATATAACTTTAACGGCACCTTCTTTGATTCGTATTTAAAAAAATGTTAATAATACTGAAATTGCAGTCAATCCTATTAAGATGAGAGGTGCTGCGTATTCTCTCAAGTGCAAGAAATCGACATTTCATTATATCGTTGAATCTCGACAGATTCTTTCTAAATGTGTGTCCCAGTATATGGCAGCATGTAAAAACCGTGACATTAATTATCTTCCTGCATTTTGGCAGTGTACAGAGTGCTCGTATGCCTTGAATATAGTTACAATACAGTAAAACCTCGTTAAGTCGTCACCCAACGGACCAAACATTTTTGACGACTTAAGCAGAGTGACAACTTAGGCGGAGTGGGAATTTTAAAAAAAAAAAAACACTGAAATACAGTATTTTCATGAATTGCTGTAGGATTCGGTGAGAAAAACAAGATTTTCAGAAATCAATTCATGCAAATGAATGAGTGGAAAATGTGGTAACTTTTTATAGTTTTAAAAGAAAGGCAATGTCTGTCTTTGAAATGTTCCAGCCAACCATTGCTGCCGTCGAAATCTTCACTGTTCAACTCCTTAGCAATTTCCATGGCTTTTGAGAATCATGGCAGAAATTGGCATATTTTGCGATCTGGCATGTTTTACCTATCGAACCAAAACCCCCTCGATCTCGTCAAACTTCGATTTCCTCATTCTCTTTCTTTTGTCTTTGCAGTCAGCTTCTTCAATTAATTGTTTCGATGAAAGAATATCGCTTAATGTAGTCCTGGGAATATGGTGTTCTTTGGCAAAAGCTGTTTTCGAAACATTTCATTTTTCAAAAAGTGCAATTAAGTCTTTTTTTTTTCTTTAAAAGATAACAAGTTTCCCTGGCATATTAAAAACGTAATCGAACATAATAGCCCTTATAGTGGGGCTTGAAATGAAGTCACGCCCAGGAGCGGTCTACACTCGACAGAGTCGCAGCTAAAAGTATGCTTTGAATGATTAGCAGCGAGATTCCAAGAACCCAAATCCTCTGAAGGGTAGGAAAGGAATGAAGTGACAGGCGTGTCGAAAATTCCCCGTAAAGGCTTGGCTTTCTAAAGTGAAGGGGCGATTCTGAAAAGACAATACGATGGCATGCAAAATGGAGAAGAAAGATGCTTTTGGCAATTTTTGAGGGTGACGAGTTATCCGGAGTAGAATTAAATTTGGTGACGGGTAAAGGATATTTATTTTACATTATTGTGTATGAGACCTTGTGGGGACCAAAGGAAAACGACGACTTAAACGGAGTGACGACTTAACGAGGTTTTACTGTATAAACAAAAGATGATTTCTCAATATCTTTAACTATGTAAATGCAACTTAATAATATTAATAAAAATAACATTTTAAAAATGCTAAAGAAATTTTAACACAATAAACAAACAAAACTGAAATAAAAAAAAAATTGCCTCATATTTTATTATTTTTTTATATATATTGTATAATCACACAACAATAATCAAAATCATCAGAAAGGGAATGATGGTGGGAGCAACAAAAAGGAAAATTAATTACAAATAATGAATATACGTAAATTAAACAGATGGTTGGCCTTACTAAGTTTTATTCTGAATTATAACAGTTGTTGAAAAAAATAAAAAATAAATAAATAAAATTTGGGAGTCTGGTGATCTTACACTACAAAGGAAAAGTATTATACATCATTTGATGGAATTAATGAAACAAAAACAACCATTTAAAATAACCTTGTTCAATGATTTGACTTCAAGTTTCACTAGTTTTTGATGTCCTTTTCATCAACTGAATTTCTTTTTCGTCATTCCCAAATCTTTACTCTTATTACTATAACCATTCTTTGCTTTTTTGCTTTTAATTAACGTTTTCTTAACAAAAATTTAAATGCACTGTTAACACCATATTAACAGCGAAACATTTTCTTCTTTGAATTTCAGAAAATCATTAGTTGTTTTGCCTTTTCCATCATCTGCTGCATTCTTTACAAGTTATTTAATACAAAGAAACCGTGGCAGTAGCCTCTATTTCTTAAGAGTTAATAAGATATTTATCTAATATCTTGAAGAAAGACGTATGCTGATATAGTTTCTCATTCTCAATCTTAACACTCAATCAAAATTAAATAAATAAAAATAATGTTTCCTTCTGGCCTTCATTCATTCAAAAATTGAAATCATTATTCAATCTCGTAGACAGAAAACAAAAAAAAGTTTAATCAATAATTATTGTCTTAACCTATAAGTTTTCAAATGATTCTTATAAGGATCACTATCATCAGAAACAGAAATCCTACTTTGGAATAATATTTACTTCCAAACAGCGTTACAGTAATTGATAGTTGCGAATAGTATCTAGAATAATACTAAAATAACTGTTGTGAAATTCATAACCGATTAACTGTCATTTCTTCTCTTGCTTCTGTATAAAAAGAATCTGTAAATTTAGCTAACTGATTGCAATTTACTTTAATCAAGATGCATGTCTTCATTAAGATGAACATTTTTAAAAAAATTAGGTTGGCACTTATTCTTTACCAATTTACGTTAAAAAAGAGTCACAATACATTCACAAGCTGAAACAGTTTCAGCTCATTAACACTACTATTTTGAATTATGAAAAAATTTCCATGAAATGTGCCAAAACTTTTTTTTCTTGAAGGTTTGTGACAGTTTTCAATGATAAATACAGGAAACCAATTTATGCTTATCTTCATTTCCTTATAGTATTGATGCTATGTTTACAACTAACAGAGTTGCTAGTTTGACTAGGATTTCAGTGAAATAAATAGCTTAAAAGTTAAAAATATTGCATACAAGTTTAGGGGGAAAACCGTCTACTACTTTATCAATGTGGATGACAAAAGCCCAGCTCGACCCTACTATTGCATTGCAAAATACATTAAATATAATAAATTTCATAATTGAAGCTAGTTGTAATAGTAGCATTAAAGTTATCATGATATAACATAATAGGAACAAATTTACTATTTTTAATTACATATTGATTTTCTATAGGTAAATATAATCTTAAATGCAATGAGAGAAAGACAGTACCGAAACTGCAACGTCATTAAATAAGGAAAAGCATTTAATTTAAAAACTTATGGCGTAAAAATACAATGTGGTTAAGAAGCTAATGTTTTCACAACATCTTACTTTCTTGTGGTGTCATCCTAGTTATTTTGAGTTTGACATAAACAAATGAAGGGTTTTTGATGCAGGAAATTAAGTTCATGATCTTTTAAATAAGTAATAAAAAATAAAAATAAACAAAACTAATCATTTACTTTAAAAACATATGGCTATTATGTACATTACATAAAACAAGCTGCAGTAGTTTGAAGTCAACAACCATGACTTTAAAAAAAAAGTTACAGAAGTAATTACGCACCCTGAAAAACTATATCAAAATGGCATCAATGGGTAAGTCAAATTATAAATATACCTTTTCAAATCTCACATAAATAATTCTTAAATATAACATAAAAAGCTCTAATAAAAAAGAAACAATATTCGTTAGTAATACTTCCCCCCCATTATTTGCTTTTTAGTGACTTTGACAATTTCATGTCAAGTTTGTGTGAAGCTATTTACTGATTGTAAGCAAAGCAAAGAGAAAACATTATGGGATGATAGCGTTTCCAGAGTGAGAAATAAATCATTCGAAATCTGTAAGCAATTATCAAAAGGAGTAGTTCCTAATGTAATTAAGAGCAGTTCCATTTTGCTTCTTTATTATTATCAAAAGACTGTTTCATTTTTATTTACAGGTAAATCATTTGGCCAAATATTGGTCAATCACCAACCATTTCTCTTTAATCTCTTCGACCTGTTTTGTCAGAAGTGGGTCTCGTATTCTGACTTTCACTTCTAGCTTTCCACCTTGAGGCTTCCGGCCATCCATAATCTATATCAAAAAGAAAGAAAAAAATAGAGCTTATAGCACATTTGTATCTGAGGAAGTTTGTAAGGACTACAAATAATATAGACCAAATACAGCTTTGTGAAATAAAAGAACATACATCAAGAGTCATTCAAAGCCAGTTTAATGTCAATTAAGAACTTCTACAAGAAATTGTAATTGTAAAAGTATCTGAAAACTTGCTTAGGTTTCCAAAAACCCACTTTAAAACGATTTAAAATGATTTAGACTTACATCAAAAGCCTCATGAATGGTGCACTTTTTTTCTAACGGCAACAACTTGACTTGAACAGTCCCCAATATGCTATCACCACGGAAAAACCCTCTGAAATAGAAACAGTTACATGTCAATTAATATCTATTCCAAATATGAAAACTGAAATGATATTTTTGCTGCAGTCATAAAAATACTAAATGAATACAAGATAAGAATATCAATGGAGTAAATATCATAGCTGTTGTTATATTTAAATTCAAATTCTCTTCAAAACTGCACAAATTTTAATTAAAGAACACAGGATTAAAAAAAGAAGAGAAAGTGTTTTGAGCTTTATGTCCTTAGAGGCTTAACTGTTTTGTTAGAAGTAGAATCTTGAAGTATATCAATCCTATGTAAAAATAGCTAGAAGATCGATTTGTAATTTAACGGGTTTCTAAAACTTTACAAGCATTGGTAATAAAAAAAATTGCTACAATAATCATCCAAATTATACAGCTTCATTTCTATCAAATTATTGTAACTTTTATTGTTATTCCAGCACTGATTTTTGTATTTTGCAGTTTACAAAAGAGCTCTGTTTCAAGATCTTGTTCGTTATGTTTATCTTATATTCCTGAGCTTTTGTAATATGTTTAGTATATGTTAGCTGTAATTTTAAAACATTAAAACCATGCACTAATCATTGAATGGTCTACAAAATACATTTTATTATAATGCATGTACGAATTATGGTTTATCATTTAAAGATAGATTATGTAAAATAAAATAAGAAAAGAATAAGAAACATGATATCATTAGGGTTCATATATTTTTGGAGAAAAAAAAAAAAAAAGGACACTTTTTATTGAATAGCTCTGCAGAATTTTATTAATGAAAGGGTAATTCTTGGGTTCTTAAGTTTTTCTGTGAATACACACTTTCTCTTTGGCATTTTGAAAATTACAGCACATGAAATAATACAGAATAATTTTTTCCCCACCTAAAAATTTAATGCTATGGCTGGCTTTGTGTTGCGCTTACCCTGCTGGAAATTGGAGAAGTATGGAACCATTGCTCGCAGTGCTATCCTAGCAAGCTCAGGAAAACATTTCACAGCTTCAAATGCTTGCAAGCAGTGAGCAATATGGCAGACACAGATAGCAAAGGAACTGACATTCATAGGTTAGTGGACAATGACTCCGAAAATCCCTGTATTGTTATAAACGAGCTCTCTCAATTTTTGGGCTATTTCTTAAATTAAATACAAATCTACAAAATACAATTCTGCATCCTGAAAAAGTTTATCAGGATGCTGGAACAGAACCTCAAAATAAGGAACAGTCTCATAAAATGCAAATTACCCTAGATATCCTACTTGTTAAGTTTAATTAAAAACATAAAAAGTTACAAAATAGAAATAAAGAAAATGCTAATAAATATATATGTGCATATATTTATCTTTAACTTATCAATATCTCCATCAATATTCATATTTCCCACTTAAGTGACAAGAGGAGTTAACTTTTGACTGATTCCAAATAATATCACTACTGTCTAATCCATTCTATGTTGTGGACAAGAGACAATAGTCACCAATAATAACCTAACTAAGAAGGAAAGTAAAAGCCTGTACAGTATAAAGAAGAACCAGGGCCGGCGTTAGGGGGTGGCGAATGGAGCGACCGCGAATGGTTGTTAAAGTAAGATTTCCGTTTTTTTTTTGGTTGTTAAAGTAGGATTGGCAAGGGCCCCGCAAAATTCATCTCGCCCGAGGCCCCGCACCCTCCTAGCGCCGGCTCTGCCTGGAGATTCAGAAATTCTGAAAGAAAGTAGATCACATGGTATGCTAATATTTTTCAGTTTATCTTTCATCAAATTTCAAAAAATTTAATGTGACTTGTGGAAATGGTGTTAATTTTTCTCCTCAGTAGTTTTATTCGCTAAAACGAACGACTTTGCTTTTTATATTTCAAAACATATTTAATTTTAACAATACTGAGATTTATGTCAAAAAATAAACTGAGTTGTACAATTTTTCAAAACAATCTGGATAACCAAATCAAATAAATAACATTTGAAATTCTTACCCTTTCACACCAATTTCTAATTTAATGGCACGTTGCTTAAAGACCCTGGCCAAAGCTCTTGATTTGCGATTAATAGGAATCACAAAGCACTGGTTGTATTCTAAATAAATAAGGGGAAAAAAATGACAATTAATAATTTCATAATATATAAAATTAAAATTATTGAAATATGCGGCCCTAAAAGTATCACTTGAATAATATTTTTTTAAAAATGCTAAATAAAATAATCTTTACATAAAAAAAAAAAACCCTCATACTTCAATTAAATTTTTCTTATAGCCCATTAGCTACACTCCCACTTACAATTGCCGCTTTTTTTTTAAAAATTTTATTACATCCAAATATACTTTACAAGATGGGTTACAAATACAGTAAACTCCCGATTGACGCGGAATCGGGTGGCCCGGCAACCACGGAGAAGCGAATTCCGTAGATAATCCGAAATAGGACGAAAATCAACACAAAAATGCTTTTAACATGTTTTATTTACATTAAAAATTAATGTAAACAAATTAAGGAATGACTTTTTAGTATGCATGCGCTAGTTTAGGGAGGGGGAAACGTTACCCTCTTCATGTACAACTACAACTAATACCTCAAGTGCAAGATGTTAAGCTTTGTTTCAAATAACACTCAACTTACGAATTAGTGTACGGGAATGAAAGAATGTAAAACAAATTTACAAAATAATAAAAAAAAATTCAAGTTGGTGGCTTATTTGACAAGTCAGCTGTCTTGTAGAAAGGGAAGGCTCTCCCGTAAGTTTGTGTAACCTAAGCTCCGCCCACAAGGTCGTTCTTTAAATTGTTTGTCTATAATTGTCTTCACTTACTTTCTTTGCCCCTTTTATTGTTTACCTTATTCTAGATTTTAAAAACAGTTTAATTCCGTAATTTATTGTACAGTAAAAAAAATTAAAACAGGAGAGGTCCTAGGATATTTGGGAGTTTACTGTATATCTAATTTAATATAATCCAAAATAACTAAAATGTTTCAGATGCTATTTACATCCCTTTTCAAAGCTGGCAAACACAAATTTAAATCTCAATACAATAAACAATATTTATTGGGAAATGTATGATAATCTGATTGTTTTTTTTTTGTATGCGGATCGGCCAACTATGGACCACGCGCTAGCCTGACCCGACAACGTCAGGAGGAGGCTAGAACAGTCAAAGAGGGACGAGATTCTCATCTCGACCAGAATAACCCTGAAATAGTAAGTTCCAGGGAGAAGCGGACGAAACACAGAAGAAGAAAGAAACAGCCATGCTCTCGCCGGGATTTGAACCCAGGTGTCCGGCATATAGGCCACACGGCAGACCTCCGTCTAGACCGTTCAGCCACGCCGGCACGGCTTATTGATTGTTTATTGTACTGAAATTTAAATTTGTGTTCACCAGCTTTTAAAATGGATATGAATAATATCTGAAACATGTTAGTTATTTTGGATTATATTAGATAGGTATGTTTATAACCCATCTTGTGAATTATTTTTGGATGAATTAAGAACAATGGGTTTTTTTTAGTTGTTTGAAATCTTATTACAATTAATAGGCTAAGTCTCAGAAACTAAAGAAATTAAAATAAAAACAACAATGTAATGTAAATTCGACATTTAATTGTCGCTTTTCTTTTCTTTAGTTTGTAAAGAGTCACTTGGCCTGTTAATAATTTGTTATTTTTCCCTTTCTATGCCTTTTGAGATTGTGCTTGCTGGGTATCCCTGGCTGAAGAGAGCCTAATAAGCTCGAAACAACTGTCCCAGGTCTCAGCTTGATTCTTCAGCTTTACAGATAAATTATAGTATTTTTCAAAAAAAAAAAAAAAAAAAAAAGAGTTTGCCATATATGGTCATTACATAGCGATCGATTGTGCCTGGAACAAACATCACCAGTCATGACGTCATCAACTTGAACTCCGAGCAGTCAGTCCAAGATGGCATCATTTTGTGATGGCATAAGAGTGACCAAGAAAGGACAAACTTTGCATAGCCAAGCAAGGGGAACATTTGTAATTATTTCAATTTTAATTATTATTATGTATTCGTAACTGTAGAAAATACAAAAACCAGAATGTTTTCGTAAAGTTTATAAGATTCAGTTACGGATTTTAACAATAGATGGCGCTGTTACGTCCTGGAAACATCAATCTATAAGGAAATTACATCATCAAATGCTCTTCTTTCATGAACTGAACTGCAGTCACTTTACAGTGATAATCTAACAGCAGCTAACATATCCTAAGTAACTTTTCAAACAAATTTATAATCAGATTAAAAAAAAAAAAGGCACTATTAGAAAAATATAAAATTTGGAAAACGGCATTTCCAACTTCTAAATGCACTATAATTGGAGAACACAAGAAAAACACAGACCTGGATTATTAGTATCTTTGACGGTTCTTGTTCTGTCTCTAAAAGGGGTTTCCTGAAAACAGACAAAAATGCATGTTCAAAGAAAAATAAATGGACAAAAAAAAAGCGTCAACAACAAATGCATAAACAGCAAAAGGTACTCACTGTGGGAAATGGAAATTCAATCTTGACATAAGTATCAATGTCCCGAGGACTCTGACCTAAAAGCAAATAAACAAACAAAATTGAAATATGTTTAGAATCTTATTTATTTCTCTTCTTTCTTTTATTTTATCAATTAACGCATGAAACATAAAAACCGATCAGTCAAAAATAACTTAAAGAGGTTTCTATTTTCACATATTTATTAACTTAATTTACTCTGCAATTCCTTGTAACTGTCAACCACTACATATTTTAAGTATTATTTCTATTACGATTGCTTTTAAAAGAAACGTTAACTTCTTCCGCAGAAACAGTGATTGAAAAGAACTAATAATCTTAACAATTACTTTTATAAAATTTTAAGATTTTAATAAATAGCCTTTTCTATAATTGACTGTGAAATATTAACCTGCTTTGATATGAAATATATTTTTAAGTAACCATGTAGGCACCAATTGATAAGATAAAATAGATATAAAATAAAATTATTTATAAACCTTCATATATTATTTACATTTAATGTTCTATAACTGTAACAACTGTGCTGAGTTGTGAAGATTAGTAATTTTTTTAAAGTTCTACATTTTACAGTTTTATATCTAATGTCCAAACTGGAAGCTCATCCTTCGAGTTTAGAAAAGCAAAGATATCAATCAATCATTTGCAATTTAAATTTAGAACGTATAGAATATAAGACTAAAAATTAACTTATATTACTAAACTATTATAGCCGGACAGTGATATGAAATTTGAAACCAAAGTAAAGAACAAATCACTGTCTGAAACTGCCAATTCAAATTTCAGTTCACCGTTTCTATGGTGATAAAACAGATTATTTATAATAAAACAGATTTCAATAAAACAGATTATAAAACTTTGGTTTCAAATTTCATATCACTGTCCGGCTATTACAGTTTTATATATATGGAACTGGCAAATGGAGATATAATAAGGTCACTTAATAAGGAAGACCCATACAAATATCTCGGTATTTTAGAAATGGACAACATCCTGCATGATAGGGTCAAAAACCTTACTAGATCAGAGTATTTGAAAAGAGTTCGAAAGATTCTAAAATCTAAACTCAATGCTGGAAACACTATTCGTGCAATAAATACATGGGCAGTGCCCTTAATTCGATATCCAGCGGGAATTATTGACTGGACAACTGCTGAACTGGAGACACTCGATAAAAAAACACGAAAACTTCTAACTATACATCACTCATTACACCCTAAGAGTGACATTGATAGACTGTATTTGCCACGCACCATTGGAGGTCGTGGTTTATTACAGATACAACAAACTGTTGAAGAGGAAAAATGTGGCCTCCGTGACTACATCAACAACAGTAATGAAAAACTGCTAAAAGCAGTTAAAACTGAAAATTTCCTGAAAGCCACCAAATCCAAAATAGAGTACAAAAAAGACCAGTACAATACTCGACTAGAAGCTTGGAAAAATAAGCCCCTTCATGGGGCTTTCTTCAAAAAAATCGAACATAAACATGACAAAAATATCATCTGGACTTGGCTAAAAAATGGTACATTGAGAAAGGAGACTGAGGGTCTGCTCCTTGCTGCACAGGAACAGGCCCTTCAGACCAATGTTATGAAGGCCAAAATACAAGGCACAAGCACCAACAGCCTTTGCAGACTGTGTAACAACCGAGAAGAAACTGTAAATCATATAATCTGTGAGTGTTCTACAATTGCTAACACAGAATATAAAAAGCGATGTCGTAAATTTGGATTCCATACATCAGAAAAACCCTGGCATCACAGTATAGAAAAGGTCTTGGATAACGGGCAAGTTAAAATCCTCTGGGATTTTCGTATTCAAACAGACCAGCATGTAACAGCTAATACGCCTGATATTACATTAATTGAACAACAAAATGTGACCCTAATTGACATTGCCATCCCTGGGGACTGTAGAGTCCAGGAAAAAGAACTGGAAAAAATCAACAAATACAGGGCTCTGGCACTTGAAATTACACGAATATGGAATAAAACAACTACAGTGTTGCCAATCATCATTGGTGCACTAGGAACACTATCACTTAAATTTATGGACTATTACACCAGACTTGGAGCACCAGCAATAACAACAGCTGAATTACAAAAGACAGCCATCATTGGCACTGCGAACATTTTACGTCAATACCTTAGCAACACTTAGGCCCCTGGTTGAGGCCCGTCTTGCCTAAGAAAATGCCAGTGATTAAACGTGATTTTTTGTGTTTGTTTGGGTGAACGTTTACACTGTGTAACTATTTTTTAAAAGAGTAAATTTGTTATATATATATATATATATATATATTATTTATTTGTCACAAAAGCATGTAAAAAGGAATTTACAGACTTTGTTTCTTTAAGGGAAACTTGAAGGAGTTGATTATAATTAGGAACTTTCCAAGCATTGTTCAAAAGTAATAATAGAATAAAGACAATTAATAAATTTCTAGCAATTTTCACACTCAAAATTTTCAGAAGGTTTATTATAAAAATGAAATATTGACAAGATCAGCACTGAAAATTATAACTCCAACATTCCCAACTTAACTATTTCATAAGAATTTTATTTCACAGTAAACTGTTAAACTATAAAGACAATTTTAAGCTATCATTGAAAGAAATTTTAAGATGCTATTAAGATGTACCTTATTTCATTCAATGATAATTACTAAATATTATTTAATTATCATTTCAATTCTTTTTATCAACCATTATAATTATTTAATAATAATTTCAAAAATACATATTTAAACTCAGTCAAAAAAAAAAAATAGTGATAAGAAACTTCAATCTAAATACTCACAAGCATAATTAATGCCACGTACAATGGTCAATTCTAAGTCATTATCTGTTAAATCTGTACAACACCTGAAAATAAAAATTGTATTTAAGTATATTCATTAACCACATTAATCAAAATTAATTAATTAATTAACCAAAACAATATTACTTTTATGTCATGCAAGATAGGCCAAGCTGTAAAAACACTTGGACTGGCATATTAAATTCATACAGAAACCGGGGATGTAAATAACTGTATCCTTACTGAACTATAGAGAATATTCTTGTTTCATAGTGGAATCGTGGAACAGGATCTCCTCTTTTAAATGCATATTTTACAGAACTTAAATCCTTTTTTGAATGTTCATACAATTGATGAAACCTACAAATAAATAAAAATATTTAGCAATCGAAAAGGCGATTCTGACATTATGCAGATTTATAAAAATACAAGCATTTTTAAAATGATCTCCAATTGATCAAAATAATGCGAAAATTAGGATAACTGCTATTCTACTGTTTGAATTCTGAAGTTGTTACTTACTTTTTAGCATTTGAAACATCTCCAAGATGGGAGAAATAATCACGATTCCGAGTGCACATCTGTAGAAAGAAAAGAAATGATTGATTGATTGATTGATAGAGAGAACAACAAGAAACCTTCAAACTACTTATTTTTTCATTAAAAACTATTCTATTTATTGGTAGCAATTCAATTCATAACCTTATTTATGTGTAAGGAGAGAAGATAAACATTACCATTATCATGAACTAATTAAAAGCAGTTACAGTTGATCCATTTGAGGAAGGCAGTCCCTCAGGCATTGGGACTGAGAACTTTAAAAAATAGGGGAGAAAGGGTATAAGGTAAGTGGGGTTAGGGAGGAAAGATTACAACAGTGTTGGCAGAGCTTGACCTCGTTATTATCGGCTTTAAGTAACTATATTTCCGAAGAGTTGAATTCTCAAAATACTAAAAAAAGGATCACATAAGGCCTTTTTTTAATTCCGTAACAATACCCTGATACCCTTTCACCCCTATTTTTTCAAGTTCTCAGTCCCAACACCTGAGGGGACTGCCTTCCTCAAATGGATCAACTGTAAATGCTATTACATATTTATTATTGTTTATTTGTAAGCTATAGTATTTCTTAAAGAAATACATTGTCCTTGTTAAGAAACTACTGCTTAAATGTTTTTCATGGCAACTGTTTTTTCCATTAATGCAAGGAGTCACCTAAAGAATGGTATTCCTTGATTTACATCTAATATATCAATTATGTTTGGAGAAGTAAAACCTGAAAAGATGACAGAAGAATTCATGTCATCAGAAGACTGAGCAACAAGAATGACCTACAGGGCTTCTATGAGAAATGGATTACTAGCATCTGTCGGATACTGATGGACTTTGATCCACAGAAAAGACACAGAATTGAATCTACATGGTTTAACAAATTTGCTTTAGACAGAATTCCTTTCACCACTGCTAGCAAAAGCGCAAACACGTTATGACTAAAGAAATGGATATGCCAATTATGCATGTGTGTTAGAGAAGTAACAAAGTTTAAAAATTGTAAGTTTGAGAAGTTTGCTTAATGTTCAGAATCACTATTGAGTGTTCAGCACAGCTGCAGTAAGACAAGATTCATTTTATCAAAAAAAAGCATTATGTGAGGCAGAACTCACAATCAAAAGAGAGTGGAATATTAGGAGTTGAAGATAAGAGCAAATATATTTATATGCAAAATAAACTAAAGAAGAATGACAAAGACAAAGACTTGTCTCTCAAATAGAAAAAGCAGGGAACAAAAATGCACTATTGAAGATTTTAATGACCATTAAGTAACAAATCTCCCTTCAAGATAGGCCTTGAATTGCTAAAATTTAGGCAAAAAAGGTCTTTGAATTTATAACTATTTTTCAATAAATACTTAAAGAAGACCTAATAAATTTATTATTTTTAGAATAAATCATGACTCTTGTACACTGTACTGCGCTCTCTATTGCATAACTATTAGACTCCTGTTTAGGATGTTAAACAAAAGATCATAAAACAAAAAAAATACAGAATAGCCGCAATTGATAAAATCCATGAAAAATGGAAATCAATAAAATGTACAATCGTTTGCTGTCATGCCTTGAGCTATCGTCAATTGTAATCTGGCACAGATGTTTCATCCTTGTTAGGAGTCATCAGTCAGATTTACCGCTCAATATGCAGCTCAGAAAGCACGTGCCCATAGCACTCAGAAAGGGCTACGATTCTCTCTTCTGCTGCTGGGAGTGGAACCCCACAAAAGCAAACACAATAAGAAAATCACGGTGGCCAATACAGCATCAAGACCTTGGCCTGCTAAGCACTGGGCACAAAAGGCATTTAAAATAAGGACAAAACAAACACAAAGACTTAATATTCATAAATAGGAAAGTTTAATGCGCATATAATGTAAATATGAAAAAAGAGAAACATTAAAATGCAGAATCGATGGCTTTCACACTTTAGGCTGTCATTGACGGGAATCTTTTTGGCTGGAAAGCTGTTTTATCCTTGTTAGGACACATCAACCTGATTTACTGATCAATGATAAGTTGAGAAAGTACGAAGTTTGTGTTGCTTTATTTTAAATGCCTTTTGTGCCTAGCACTTAATAGGCCAAGTGTTTGTTGCTGTACTGGTTACAGTGATTTCCTTATTGTTGATTGCTTTGTGGAGGGTCCCACTCGGGAGAGGGAGAGAGAGACCAATAGTCTTTCATGCTTTCTGAGCTTATCCATCAATCAGTAAATCTGGCTGACGAGTCTTAACAAGGATGAAACACCTGTCGCAAATTCTCGATGATAGGTCAAGGAGTGAAAGCAAACGACTGCTCATTTTATTCATTCCTGTTTTTCATGTTACATTCTATGCAAATTAAACTTTTTTTATCTAGTGCTAAAATCTTCATCCTTGCACTGATAAAAATAACAAAAGATAATATTAAAATTGTTTGGCATGAAATTGGTCAATTTAATGAACGTTTTTGCCTCTCCGAATAACAGCTAAAAAAAAGTGCTGATTGGAACAGACAGAATTCCAAAAGGATAAGAATAAGTGCCATTCAGGTAGCCTTGTGGTTTAGGTGGCGGCCTGTCATGAGATGTTGCATCAGAACCTCAGTTCGAATTCCATCACTGGCATGGATATTTATTTCCTTTCTTCCCTGTGTTTGTCAGCCTCTTCTTAACTGTCTCCTCAAGCTTGAAACCATTCCATAATGATTTCCTCAGTATCTGTTCCCAAACACCTGGCAGTTGGTATAAAATGAATCTCCTGGTCAATATGTGAGATAAGACCTATAATCTCAGGGCGGGAGGTCTATAGACAGAATTGGCTATAAAAAGGCAAGAAGACGAAAGTGAAATGATAAGGACTTTGATTAAAAAAAAAGCTATGCATAAAAAAAAATGGCTTAAGAAATTATATGCATTAGAATGATACAATGAACAATTAAGTACAAACAACAGCAAAAGCTTTTCACTGGCAATCAAACATATGTGCCATAATAATAATTTAAAACGTGAAGACCAGGCACAAAAAGTTTATTGAATGAAAACAATAAGAGAGTGGGCTAAAAAGTTTCCAACCTCAACATGAAGATGGCAGCAAAAGTGGGGGAGTGTGTTTGCGCATGTGTTGAAAGATACTTACCGAACTGCCATTTTGGATGTGCAGTTGTTGACTGACAATCATTTGAGTGAGTCGATGTGAGTGTTTTTGTGAAAATGGAAAAAAATCGAGTTTCAAGCTGTTATTAAATATTTATTTTCGAAAGGCAATACACCTATGCAAATCAAAGACAAGTTAGACGCTGTGTACGGGGACTCTGCACCATCATTTACCACCGTGAAATTTTTGTCAGCTGAATTTAAACATGGCCATACTAGTTTGGGTGACGAACGTTCGGGACTTTCAAAAAACTGCAACCACTGATGATAACATCGCTCAAGTTCACCAAATGATGCTAGACAACTATGGAATTAAGGTGGCTATGAATATCTCCAAAGAATGTGTTTGGCACATATTGCATCAAGATTTAGGCATGTCTGTGCATTGGATGCTGCTTTTGCTCACTTTGGACCAGAAACTTGTTCGCATGAACATTTCCAACACTGTTGGTGCAGTTTAGGTGCAATCAATCAGAGTTTTGGCGCCGGATAATTACTGTACATGAAACTTGATACACCATTATACTCCAGAATCAAAAATACAGTCAAAAAAGTGGACTGCCAAGGGGGGAATCAGTTCCAAAAAAGGCAAAGGCTGTTCCTTCGGCTGGGAAAGTGATAGCGACTGTTTTCTGGGACAGTCATGGAGTTATCTTAATCGATTATCTTCAGAAAGGAACAACCATTACAGGAGCATACTATGCATCATTACTTGACAAGCTGAAGGCAGAAATTTCGGAAAAACGGTCACATTTGCAGGAAAAAAAAATCTTGTTCCACCAAGACAATGCGCCATCTTACACCTCAGTGGTCGCCATGGCAAAAATCCACAAATTACAGTTTGAACTGCCTGACCACCCTCCTTACTCACCAGATCAAGCCCCAAGCAAATTTTTTTTGTTCCCTAAGCTAAAAATTGCACTCTGAGGACAGAGATTTTCGTCGAATGAGGAGGCCATCACCTTCGTAAACAACTATTTTGCAGAGAAAGACGCAGAGTACTATTTGGACGTGTTGAAGAGATGGGAGCATC
>JAFIDM010000002.1:56378867-56393121 GCA_023159025.1 Thereuonema tuberculata
AAAAAAAAAAAAAGCTTTTCATCAAACAATTAGCCCTCTTATTTTTTAAGTGTGATAAAATGAAATTCTTTCTTAATGAAATAATTTTACCAATTTGTATTTTTTTTTTTGCATTTAAAATATTTCTGTTTGTTTGAAAGCCTTAAAATTAACTCTTGCCATGAAATAGGCAACTTTCCAATTGTATCATTATGAAAATGGAAGGATGTCATCTAGGATAAATCTGGCTGATGAAGACTAATAAGGCCGAAACAGCTCTCACAGATTCCTGAGATGATGGCTCGGGTGCGAGAGCCTATTTTTATTTCAGTTTGTACATTTTTGAGTTAATTTTTGAATTTATTTATGCACGTTAAGCATTACTTTTTCTTGGATTTTTTCTTTTGTTTAGATTTGGTATGGGGGGGGGGGGCTCCTCAAGAACCCCTCCCCCTCCATGGCTATATGCCTACTAGAGACTAAACTACTAGTAAGACATTTCCAGTAACTACTGGTAAAGTGAAAAACAAAATCAAATTTAAAACAGTTAAATTTGAGATGGGTGTGGAAATAATACTTACACTATCTAAGTTTATTGGTAAACCACCCTTTGATGCTTCTATCATTGCAGTAAAGCCCTAATGAAAGAGAAAAAGATGTTAATTTATATTAATTTTTAGAAGCAATATTATATGGATGGTGTTATGTATCATTTGACCAAGCACCAAAATTCGATTTTTGAGATATTCGCATAAACGCAACAACTTATGTATTACTTCACATTTTTTATGGAATGAAGAGTGTTAAATATCAAAATTGAAGATACTTTCAAAGGACAGTTCGGATCATTATCAAAATTAATAATATCCTTCAAAGGTCATTAGTCACATGATGCAAATCTTATTCTTTACGATTAGTCGATTCGCATTTATTCAAAATTAATTTTCCCGCAGAATTATGTTGAGACAGCAAGCCGGGACAATTTTTTATAAAGAGTTTACACCTTTCGCTAGTAGATGGAGCAATAATCTAAAAAAATTCTATATTGGCGCTTGCTCAAATGATGCATAACACCATCCATATGACAATATTAAGAAGGAAAATAATTATTACTTAAGTATTTAATAAAATCCTTGTTTTAAAGGTAATTTTAATATTAAGAACTTTAATTATACCCTATCTGACAAATCTTTTAAGAGAGCTGGTTTTAATGGAAGTCAATTTTTTAGCATAATTTTTAGGCTAATGTGATGCCTATATATGATGCCTGATTATATATACATATATAGAAAGATCTGTCTAACTGTTACGAAGACTGCACTAAGCAAAGTATTCAAATAGCTTCCAATATCAGAATCATTATATTATAAAGTTCATTTTAGCTTAAATGATGAAATGAATGCTCTATGTAATATCATGTAACATTTTTACATACAGAGATCAATGATAAGGATTTACTCATGCTGCTGCTAAGTAGTCTCATATGCAGTTGGCAACTAGAATAATATTATGGAGCAAAATTTAAATGACAAATGATCCTCTGTAGATAATCCAATATGTTCTTGATTAAGATCCAAATTCCAAAGATGATCGTGGTAGAACATTTTTTTTTTTGCTGAATTATCATTAAAAAAAATACAGACACCACTATGAAGTGCCGATTTATTACAAAAGGGCTTCATCACTCTTTAACTTCATGAAGAGGATCAGGACCTGCAAATTACACAACTCAAAACATACTTCCACCACAGTCACTGACAATTAGCACAGAGAAAATCTAACTACTACATTCGCATGTGAACGCAGAAGGACATCAGGATGGGTGCATATTAAATAGCTTAAGACACACTAATTTCCATATGGTAGAACCAGTTTAGCAGCAATGAAGTTCTTGTGACTGCCAAAGCAATGTTTAATGACTTTCATAAATCTGGGCATGCAAACTACAACAGGATACCGAAAATCATATAATTTTCACACCACTTGTCTTATATTTTACAATTGTGGAAGTAATGGATTTTAGAGTCTAAACCCTCTAATCTAATAGATTTGCATAATTTGATTCTTTCAAATCATGCAGATGTAATTTTTATTTTTGTTTTGGTAATATTTCTCCTTCAATTATTGCAGAAGTTGCGTATCGTTCATAGACAAAAGAGCATAATTGTAGAGGCAAGACAAAAATGAATGAGATATTTTGATCTGATATCAACAAATAGATGTTGGGATTGGATGAAATGATAATAATGAGGAATGTAGTATTTGGTAGCTATTCCAGAAGTCTAAAGATAGCCAGAGATTGTGGTTGATGTGTACTCTCCATTTGTACCAGGAAACAACAATGTTGCAAAAGGTTCACTGAATTAGCAAGTGATATTTTCAAGAATGAGCAGGATATGACCAGGGGTCTTCTAATTTAGATCAAATAAAGCATTATTAGATATACATAGTAAATTATGAAATGGAACAAGATGAACAGGGTCTTCTCTCAGAACTGCTGAGATTAAATTTGTAAGAGATTTATTTTATCAGTCAGATCATAAAAAAAAAAAGAAAGAAAATCAGTGGTTCATTTTAGAATAGAATAGCCCACACAGAATCGGTTAGAGGTGAGTCACGTGACATTATGTGTATAGAATTAGCAGTTTAACATAAACATGAGATTTGATCAGTTGTATAGTAGGAAGATAAATTGTCAGATTCTGTTGCTCAGTGAAAACCAAAACAAATCATAAATAAACTATAATGAAACATTAGCATCAACAACAATCAATTGATCCAAAACTTTCTAGACTAAGATAATAAAAAGTATTTGCAATGTTATCCAAGAAAGATTCTTAAATAAATTATGAGATTTTTGATAGCAAGATACTTACTTTACTAATTTTGAGATATTCTTTAGCTGCTTCTATATTTCCTTGTTGCTTCGCTTGTAAAGCCGCTTCTCTGAATAACCGCTGCCTCTCAATCACTGATGTCAGCTGCTTCTCGTGCACAGTCATTGGTTTTTTTCCTAAATGAATAAAAAGATTTTAATGATGCAATTGTAAATCAATAAACAATTACAGAGTTTTCATTTACTAACAGAAAAAAAAATCCAATCAACTATTTTGATTAATAAATGATAAAGAGGAAGTCTTTTCAGTCAAGCCAAGACCCGGGGACAGGTGTTTCGAGCTTATCAGGTTCTCCTCGGCCAGGTCTATCCAGCAAGCAAAAACACAAAAGGCAAACGAGGGGAAGAATACATTCATGACGGAACAAGTGATCACTCAAAACTAAAGGTAAGCAAAAATAAAAAACAACAACAAAATGTAGAATTCAAAACCTTGGGAAGTCTTACTCCTACCTCAAAAGGTATTAAAGGCATTTGATTTCAAATACTTTTGAGGTAGGGATAAGACTGCCCAAGGTTTTAAATTCCACATTTTATTGTTGTTTTTTATTTTCCTTATCTTTAGTTTTGAAGGGTCACTTGTTCAATCAAAGTATTTTGATTAATGTTTCCTCAATGTTATCTGGATAGTGGCTTCATCACTTCACGTAAGTAGACCACTGAAACTCCCAGGGCATCAATTAAAACTAATCCGATTTAAACAATTTGAAAAATTTGGGAGTAAGATCCGTAATAGGAAGTTCTTCTAATAATCTGGTTAATTACTTACTACCTCCTGACTACTGTTATGTAAAAAAGTAACCCCTGCTAAGAATCTGTATTAAAAAATTTAAACACATTAACTTTCTGAGGGTCACAATGTTTTACTCATTCATTCTTAACCACAAATCAAATAAAAACAAATAAAGTTTTAATAGAAAAAAGAAAATTCTTTGCATACATATCAAAGTTATATTTATGGTTGTTTTAAATAATTTAAAGGTGAAAATAGTAATTTACATTCTAAGCAAAGCAGATTTCTTTTCATCGAATAATTTAACATGTGCACAATTAAGAAAAATCTCCTTGAATTGAAAAGAAATCTGGAAACATCTATTCACACTAATAGATTAAAATCATTTAAAATCAGACTAGTTTCGAGCCATATTATCAGACAATAACAAAGAGCCTTGTAACAAAGCTTGGAACTAGTTCAGTTTTAATGATTTTAATCTATTATTGTGTTTTAGTGGTTTTCCAGATTTCTTTTCAATTCAAGGAGTTTTTTTTTTAATTTGCAAAGTAGAGTTTTGCCCTTTACTTTATGGTAAGATCGCCTTGATTTAGTTTTACTGTATAACACTACTGACTAGTAGTTGATTTATTATTACTATATTTTTTTAACTGAACAAAAAATGTTTTGCTTCACATTTATTAGTTTTTAATCTATTTTCAGCGCAGCATATACACCTGAAGAGGAAAGAGATGATGACACTGATCGTTTGTATGAAATACTACACAAAGTAACGAGTGAGTTTTCAGGTAAATGTTAAAATCTTAATATAGTTAAAATCCCACAAGACTTAAATAGACTTCTCGATATCATTTATAGTCTACGTCTCATTAAATAGACTTCTTGATATCATTAGTAATTGATCGAAAACATGCCAAATCCCAAAAATATGGCTGACAATGTTAATAATATTGATTTTCAAAAAAATAAGAAAGAAATCAAAGTGTTAATTACAGAAGAATACATTTATTAAATGCAGATACAAAATCCATGTGAAGATAATAAACAATTGATTATCAAGAATTGCAGAAATAAAAGTATCACAAGAACAATGTGAAAAGGAAGATTTTCCCTGGATGGAATTTTTACAACAAAACTAATAATAGGAAAAAAAAAATGCAGGAATATAATGTCCCAATCTATATTTAATGATTATGAGAAAGCTTTTGACAAAGTAGATTTCTGCTTTTGGAACGACAGAGTAAAATCAATTTGACGTACTTGCAGGTCTAACTCCAGGATCAGTATTTGGTGGTGGTCTTGCAGGGAGGGGCGGAGCAGAGCCATCGTTCTTCGGAACATTTCGTGGTGGTAAGGCAGGAGGCGTGGATCTGTCTGGCTGTTCACCATCATCTGTAACTGGTGGTGGGGGCGGGGGTCTTGTGGTTGGTGCTGGCTTTGCAGGTGCAGGTCTTTCACTTGATCCACCTCCAACTACATCACGAGGAATTGGTGCAAAGCCTGAAATTTTAACCAATTGATTGATCAAGTTAAAATCATTTCTTACTCTTTAAAAAGACAAGCAAAATACTCAAATAGTGGAAAATTTGATTGGGGAGTATTAAATACTCAAACAAGAAACAAATTCACAAATGTATTATTTAAAAATACCTGGAGGATCTGGGAGGTCATCGTATGGCACAGGCTTCCCTGCTCTGTGAAGCTTAATGGCATCTTCATATTGCTACCAAATTATAAATTGATATTTTAATTGCTACAATTAAGTAATTGTAATCAAAGATTTTAAAAAAAATAGCATAAGAGGAAAGATAGCAAGTAGAAAGATGATATTTCGTTAGTGAAATACAATAAATTTCGCAGAAGGAATTCTTAAAAGCTGAAATTAGCAAATACAAAACAATTGAGGAAAATGATATAGTTAATTTTCCTAAAAAATCAGTATTTAAACAGAAGTTGTCTTTGGGATTTAAACTTTCTATCAAATCTGAAACAGTTTAAAGAAATATGCAGAATAAAATTTAATTACTAAGGGAAGATCCACCACTAATCACGAAGTAAGTAATTGGGCAATTATGGTTAAAATGCATTTCTTGACCTCAATCAATTGTCGATTTCAATTTACACAATATTTGTGGTACTTTACAGTTTGCATCCAAACATAATAAAAGGAAGTAACTATGAATTAATACAGAAAATACTTCAGGAAATTATAAATTGAAGGAAGAAGATGTGACTTAAGGCGGATGGAATAAAAGAAAAATGGATAACTTAACAACAACAAATGTGACTTTATGTCTTTACCTTCACTATTCTTCCCATGCGACGTGCTTTGCTACTGTTGCCTTGCGCTTGGGCTTCTTTCTGGGTACACTGGTATTTCTCAAGCCGCTGCAGCAGACCTTCCATGGTTGTAGTAGGTGCTGAAGGTGCCTTGAACACATCTGGATCTTAAAAAAACATTTAATTTATACTAGTTAATTGTTGGATAACACAACTAATTTCCAATAAATATTTAATAAAAATTATATACAAAAAAAAAAAGTGTCAAATTTGTTTTTAAAGTGAAAAAAAAAAAAATGATTTTTAAAGGATGTTACGTTTTGAAACATATATTAAACAAAGAAGGACTGGTTCATACACAGCTCTTAGCAATTCAAAATTCCCTGCTGCTGAAGTTGAAAAGTACTAAAGCATTTTAAAAATGTTACATAAAAATGCTATTTCAATCCCTTAAGAGAAATGCAACATCCCTTTATTCTGACAACTGTTTTTAAAAAAAATGCACAGCTGCATCCTAATAAGCTGGGGAGACTCATTGAAAAAGTTGATGAACATTCTAAAGTTATCTGTCAAAGAGTTTGATTATGGACATTACCAAGTCAGTCAGATACTAATTCTAAAAAGTGTTTTTAATTCCAATATCCAGATGGTTTGAAGTCAGTACATTTCTCTTGTTTTGAAATGCTCGCTTCATAATAGCTATCCTTTTTATTTCCTCTAAACTTCTATTGTCTTCTGAATATAACTTCCCAAATAGCAAAATTTGGATACTTGTTCCATGAGATTTCCCCCATCCTTATATTTGCTTTCGTTTTCCATAACTTTTATCAACTATCATTACTTTAGTCTTTTTATTTTTAAACCCCATTTTTGCAATATCCTATGTTGCACTTCCAACATTCTATTCATATTTTTTCCGAATTTAAAAATAATAAAAATAAAAATAAAATATGTTAGCTACAACTAGTTAGCTTACAATTACAGGCTTTATAAGAACTGGCTAAAACTGAATGGAGGATAAGAAAATGACACACCATTATTAAATAGGAGAATAAATTTTATAGAAAATTGTAAGAACAGATAGAGCAGTCATTTGTCCTCCTATCAATAAGACTGCATCAACAGAAAAGAACATTTTTTTTTTAGATATAGTGATACAGAAGATGAATGTGAAATGGAATTGAGAAACTGCATTACCTGTAAGACAAAGTAAAGGCCAGAATCAACATCCCATTGAGAAGCTAATGGTGCCAGACCTGACTGACACAATGGCAGCAGATAGAAATGATAATCCTTCCTTCTGCAGGAGAACGATTTAACTGCTGTACATTAGGATAATAAAAGTCTAAAGTTGAAGGAAAAATTTAATATATTTTTCGTAATATTTTAATCTCTACATATTTGCAGTCATATGGTTTTGATACTGAAAAACACACACTATCTACAATTAGCATGATTTTACGGTCCTGTGTTAACAATATTCTTAAGATATTTGTAATGATTTTGAAGATTATTTGCAAAGTGGACAGTTTTTCTTTTTTTTTTTTGCCCACACAATTTTCTGAGCAAATAAAAAAAATTGGATTTTGAGTTTTCAAAGAAGTTTGTATAAAACTCAGTAACTGACTACTAATACACATCAATACAGATTATTGAATAATAGTGTTTACCGTAATATTTATAGGAATAGCCAGAATTTTTTTCGAGGAGATGGGGGGGGGCTCATTTCTAGAAAAAGTTCCGTGCGGTGGTCAGCCATAGTAAGAATATCAACACTCCCTCTCTTCCCGTGGATGTTGTAATAGGCGACAATTTTACATTGATTCGTTCCTTTGATTTCAACTCTGAGAGAGATTTTTGTTTGTTTTGATTTCGAAAGATTTCAACCCGCTACAGATTTCACGATATTTGGAATTTGATGATTGTAACATCCCTCCAATAATCCTTTTCTTTCTCTAAAAGATTCAGAATATCTCTTGTCTTGAGAATATTTTTTTAGACTTTAATAGGTGTGACGAAACATTTGCTTGAATCTAGTGCTACTTCTTGATTTACAACATCACAAAACAAAATATATTCTTAGCTTCGATTATAAAGTGCTTCCATGCAGAAAGAAAACCAGAACAGTAGAAGTCTGGTTAAACTAAACAATGAAATTATGAATTTTCAAATGGAGAATAGTGAAGTGTTGTTCGGCAACGCAGGCAAATATAGAAATCTATATGATATAAAAAGTCAATGCTAAGTTAAAAGATTGGCATATGCTTGATCTGATATAACAGCACTTAAATAAAAATTTCAAACATCAGCATGAAATTAACTGAGTTTTATGCTTTACCTTCTCCTGTTTCTGGAGCAGATGAATTCTGTATTTCCTCATTGGTAACTTGAGGTGTTTGCATCTGGGATGGCATCAGAATAGAAGTTGAATCTAAGTTAAAAGGAACTGAGAATTAATTTTTATACAGTGGTATTTTAAACATACTAATGTATGGACAGAAAGGAAATATCAAAACAATACAATAAAAAGCAAACTTGCACATGAATAAAGGAATCACTGATCTGCTTTTAGATTTTTCGAAACCGGGAATCCAGGACAGCTCTTTCAGGTTTCAGGTATCGAAAAATCTAAAAACAGATCAGTGACTCCTTATTCATGTGAGAGTTTGCTTTTTATTGTATTGTTAATATTATTTTTGCACGTTAAACTTGTTGTGGAAATATAAAAATTTGGAAGCATTGATAGGTATTAAGCTATCTGAAACAACACAGTTGTAAAAAAAAAAAAATCAATTGAAACGTGTCAGCTAACCTAAGAAAATTGTCACTAAAACTCAATAAAATTAGACCCTAAATCTTCTCTATTTTTTGTTTTTGTTAAAAGTGATCCTTAAATTAATGATAAGGTTTTTGTGCTGTTTTTGTTAAAAATGATCCTTAAATTAATGGTTTTTGTGCCGTTTTTAAATAGCACAATCCTATTAATTATTGCAACAATTTATCTTATAAGGAGATGACACACCCTATACACTCAAGGAATTTAATGCCCTTTTGTGAGAGAAAAAGTCACAAAGTACTTCAGGGTGTCTACAAAATCTGAATAAAAAAATTCCCTGATTTTTCCCTGATTTCAAGAACAATTTCTTAAAAATTCCCTGATCATAAGAGAAAAATTCCCTGATATTGCTTGATGTTCAGTGTGTGGCGTCTTCTTGTCAGTGAATTACTTAGCTTTTTACTCAATCTCTAAATGTTTTAGAAACTCAACAGCTTGATAACAAAAATACCAAGAGGCTTCCAATGATCAAAATGGGGAAATGAAATAACAAAAATTTAAAAAAGGATGGGAAATGGGGAAGATGAGGTTTATACAATACTGGGAAGCTATGAACCTCTTACAACTTTGCAAAAGATTTTAAGATAATTATCACAATTTTTAATTTACCTTCAAATCCTGGTGGAGGAGGAGGCATTCCTGATATATCTATCGACTGTCCACTTTCCAAAGCACCAATAACAGCATCAAATTGCTCATTTTAGGAAAAGTAAAAAGACATAATTCTTCACACAATAATTATTAATGAGTAAACGTATTTGAAATATAAATTTTAAGACTATGTAAATGAATAAAGCATTAAACAGAAAACTCTATAATTTTTAACTAACAGCTCTAAAAAGTTTTCATAATTACAACTATATTACAAGCGATATTTATAACAAATAATAAAGTTGTAGCCTCATATTCAATTTATTTATTTATTTAAAGACAAATCAACAGTAAGTATGTAAATCCTCTTGTCATCTAGTCTGATACATCTTTCCATCGACTCGGCATTTAAGGAAATGAATATGCACCAAATAGTTTAGTGTGCTTGTCAGGCCGTAAGAAAAAAAACTGCTTGATTTCAAGAAAAACACTACTCATAGCATATCCATTTCATACATCAGATGCTGTTATACAATGAGTGTGGATGCAAATGTAATGACCCAGTGCAAACTTTTAATTTTAACCTACTGGATAACTGTGGAGGCACTGAAACATTACAGAGGTTCACACAGTCGTAAACTTCACCAACAACTAAATTATGTACTGTGGACACTACAAGCTATGTAACATCCGTTAGTGAAAGTCATTTTCTGGAGAAAAAAAAAAGCTGTAACAATGGCCAAATGGGAAAAATATGTTTTTGAGTTAGATGAAGGTGGCAATATTGCAAAGCTAATATACAACAGGACAGCATTGATGTGCGCAAAACGCAGCCTGTTTCCATGTTTACAAGCCAACCACAGCATGGGATTGTTTTTCGACTTAGTGCAGGCCGCACACACTAGATGGTGTTAGCTGCAAGGATTGTGTCATCACTCAACCGTTCCTACCCATGATTCCTGGCGACAGTAGATTGTGATTGGCTATTTTTCAAAATGTTGACTATTTATATTCCGAACTTTTAGTTGTATGTTTAATCGCTGATGAAATCTCCTCTTGGAGAAGAAACTAGTTCGATGTATTTGTAGTTTTAAGGTTTTTAAAATTGTTTAGCCATGTGCATAGGCTTTGTGTTTGTTATTTAATAATATGAACAATGCATGTAAAAAGTTTTTCAATTTAATTTACTAATATACAACCTTTGTCATAAAAGTTCTAGGACTGAGTCTATATTTTCAGAAATATTTTTGTTATAGTTGTTCCAGGAGATTTGATTTAGTTGTGGACTATGTCTTCTACACATACTTGGCCTTGAAAGTGCTTCTGCAAAATTCCGCTAGGTGGCAGGGCGACATATAGCAACATGCTGTTGGCTGCAGCGGTGGTATTTGTCTTGGTGAGAATGGATGTGGAAGTTGAACAGCGAGTGAGCATTAAGTTTTGTGTGAAATTAGGGAAGACAGCCACTGAAAAATGGAACTTTCTCCAACATGTCTACGGTGATCAGACATTATCAAGAGGCCATTTGTTTGAATGGTACAATGGGTTTGTTAATGTTAGGGTTTTGGAAGACGAGACAAGGTCCGGGCAACTGTCAACAAGGCGTATTGCAGACAATGTGAATAAGGAACAAACGCATATTGCATCGGGAACAAACTTTTTAGGCTGATGTTCTGAAATGTTTGTGGGAGACAATTGCGGCAACACTTGACTTCAGGGCATCTAGAAATGGTTCTTATTGCACGACAATGCAAGACCACACACTTCTGTCGATCCAGGAATTTCTTGCTAAACATCAAATTACACCTATTCATAACTTCCATATTCTGCTGATGTGTCACCGCACGATTTCTTCCCGTTTCTCCGCCTGAAGCACAAGGACATTGCAGATATCCAGAAAGCTGTGATGGATGAGAGGAAGGGCATATCAGAAGCAGCTTTCTCGGGCTGCTTCCAAAACCTTCAGAAACCTTGACAGCAGTATATCAATTGAGGAGGGGTCTACTTTGAAGGGAACAACAACCATTAGTTGGTTTGTTGAATATTTTATTTTTTACAGTGCCCGTCCTGGAACTTTTATGATAAAGGTCGTATATATTTTTTTTTATGCTTTTTGCAAACAAAAATATGTTTATTAAATAATTACTTTTGCTGTTCGTATAAACTGCACTGCTGTTGTCATGTCACCTTGCTTTTTTGCATTCAATGCTGCTTTCTTATACTGATCTCTCCTTTCACAAAGTAACGCGTGGACTTGCCTGCTTTCGTCATCTTCAGCCTCAACTGAAATAGATTAATAATGATTGCTTACTTAAAATTTGAATTATTTCTGTTCTATACTTAAAAAAGATTCTGATTAATCAAAGTTATTTATAAAAAGACATTTTAACTTTTCAATAAAAAAAAGTATTGATATATAAAATTTCTTTCATAGTATAAATAAAAATGCAACAATTTTCATCAGAAACAACAATAAACTGAGTGTAAATAATGAATAACTAAAGACACCCAACTGTTAAATAATGGCATTCACAATTTCTGTTCCTGAAACACATGCGTCATTTAAGATACCCATAAAATGAGATGAGACCTCCACAGAAACACAGGATGTTACAATTAGGAGGATTCTAACCAACTAAAGCGAAATACAATTTTCCTAGTTCGCTTTTTTCAAAATCATGTAAATTGAGACTGAATAATGCATCTGAAGGCTATATTTCACAGAGAACCAAAAATTAATTAAAAAGAAAACCTATTAAAAAGGTTACTTTTAAATGAAAAACTTCAATTCTGGTTTGTCTAAAAAGTTATTTTTTTCTTCTTTATTTTCTAGATGTTTCTAAAGCTAATTTCAATAATTATTTACAAAATGGGAACTATTTCAATTTTCATTGATAATTTTAATTTTGAGCATTATAACTACTCTCTTAATTTTTATATTTCCTGCGCTTGTGCTGGAGAATTATTAAGTGCAATGTAAAACATGTTTCTAAATGATTGACGTAAAATTTTCTTTTAAGAAAATGAAATTGATGCTTCACTGATTAAACGATTTATACTATTCCTCCACTTGTTCAGACTAGTCATGCAGTTCAGATAGTGGCCTAATAACTTGGTTTGATATATATGAATCTGGGTTCAAATTCAGGGACTACAGTAAATATTTCCTTTCTCTCTTGTTTGTGTCTGCTTCTTTTTCTCTTTCTATCTTTCTGGCTATCGAAGGCTGTTAGTGTTTTCTAGGGTTTCTACATAGGCCTACGTATTAGTGGAGTGTGCCTAAAACCCTAAAAAATAAATAAGTAAATCCTTCATTTCCATAAAAATGTTTAATTTACCTACTGCAATGTATGAAGATTTCAAAATATAGTGGAAACTATTTAACACAGCCTGCATACAGCACTTTAACCAAAACTGCTAAAGCACTGCATTTCTTTATTTCAGTCTATCAGAAGCACTTGGAACTGCTTTAAAGATGTACAACAATGAATGAGCCAGAATCTCTTTGTAATCCCTTGCTTTAGGTGAATCTTTTCTCTTAATTGCTGCAAAGAACTATGACTAGGCATTTACTGCCTACAACTCTTGTCACTATAATTAATCTAATGTAGTCCTTTTCATTTTACATACAAAAAAACAAACAAAACAAACAAACAAAAGAAAAGTTAGTTTGTATCGTTTGAATGTAACAAACTATTCACCATACAGAAGAAATCTGCTTCATCGTTGTCAAAAGTTTAATAACTTTCAGGGAAATAGGATTGTGCTATCTGGCTGGTTTTATTAAAAATACTATACAAAATCTACAGCTAAAAATCGATTTTGAATAATTTCCAGAGAGTTCAAATGAAGACGGATGGTACCGTCTAGTAAGCAAAAACAAAAATAAATTTAAATTTCCATGTAATATCTGTTTCCATGAAAGTAAGACCGATTTTGATTTTAAAAGAACAGTTTGCCCAACCACAGTAAAAAATTTATTCAACTTCTTAAACAAGTTTACAACTTTTAATAGCCCACAAATGAAGAAAAAAAAATGCATTTTTAATAAAATATTAGCCTTTTCAGTAAAACTGGGCCAATTATTTGAAAGAAATTATTAAATGAATTTAAAAAAATACAGTTTTTCAGAATTTCAAGTTTGTTTGCTTTGTTCTTTGTGTTTTGTAAATAGTGTAGTTTTTAAGAAAGGCTGCAGGCTATTTATATTATATAATATTTAAGTGTAACAGGTTAAACTGTACATAACAGTTTCATTTATGATTTCTTTTAAGAGTATGTAATTACAATGCTCAATCACAAAATAAGTCTCTGAGCAATTCTTGCAAATGATCACAAAAATAAATTGCTCACCAGGCGCATCAGGAGGACCATCTGAAAGTTCAGGTTGACTTTCTGGAGGTGGTGGTTCTTCCTGGGCTGGAAGTTCCTCTTCACATGGCGCAGTGGGGATAATAGGAGGTTCTGGTTCTTCTGCTGGTACTTCTTCTACAGGTGGTGGTGGTGGTGGTTTAGCACCACCACTAGCTACCGGTGGTGGAATGTCATCTTCATTGATGTGTTTACCAGCTTTGGCAGACTTGATCAAGGATTCAATTGACTACAAAAAATTTGTTCAGAATTTGTATTGTATTTATACATATGTTATTGCTGAGTAAATTCTAAAAAATGGTTTTTAAAATGGATAAACTAAAAAAAATTTATGCAAAAAAAAAGGGAAAAAAAAATTTTCAATTTTAAAAAAGCAGCAATAAATTATTTTTATGATTAGTAAAATTAGTGTTCCTAAATAATCCTCATCTTCCAAAATAATGGGATTAAGGACAAGCAGCATTACTTCCCATTTTGTCATGTTCCAATGACGGCCTCTATAAAAAGTAATGAAGTAAGGTTGTGAAAGAGAAGAACCAGCAACTAGTCTATTTTCTATTAATTCCTC
>JAFIDM010000002.1:56393131-56415842 GCA_023159025.1 Thereuonema tuberculata
GCACTCTTAGCATTAGCCTGAGCTGCTTTATACATGTCAAGACGCTCTTGCAAAGTGCTCAACATTGAGTCTTCGTCATTCTTAGTAGCAGGAGGCGGCGGCGGCGGAGCAGGCCGTGCTGGAAGAGGAGGTGCTGGATCGTCCGGTACATCGGTATCCAAAAGATTTGCTGGTTCTTCTTCATCACCTGGAGCCAAAAGTTGAAGCTCATCCTAAACATACAATTTTAATTAGGATTTTTTTTTTTACAAACTTATAAGCTGTGTTAATTTTACGACTCACTGACACAATGTTAATGTTAAATTTTTTACAGTATTCTGATGCATTCCATATTGTTTCAAACTATTAAAATATCTGATACTGTTTATTTTAAAATAATATTTTAAGATTGTAATACAGTAGAGCCCCGATTATCCGCGAGTGCCGCGAAAAATTTTTTAATTACGAAGCTCAAAAAAAAAAACAATTTAATCCAAGCCAAGAACAGGGAAAGTACAATAGGCCCTACATTGCGAAGCTCGAAAATTACTGACAGGTTTATTGTGCATCGTAATCCTATATGCCTTCTCGGAATTTGTGGATGAGTGGCAGGCTCTTGCTCTGCAGAAAGGTTTCCGCTGTACTGTACATATTTTAAAAGTTTTACATATTATGTTTTTTGTATAATAAAACGTAGTTTTTATGCTGAAATATTTTGTTTCGTGTTTACACCTCATTTTCAGTCTTTTTTCGGGTTATCTGTGATTTTTACTATTCGCGGTACCCTTGCCACCCAATTCCATGGATAATCGGGGCTATACTGTATGTGCTTTTATCTTTTGAATATTTAAATGGAGATGTAAAATAGAAATTATTCATTCAAAGCCAAGAATCTATGTCAATGATCTCAATCTTTCTGAAATTGCAACCTACTTAATGGCAAATTTCAAAAAATGGTGATCCACTTATCGACAGATAGCTCTCATAATAACCACATAATTTTCATCACTCTTCAACTGCTATTTTTGACTTATCGAATAGTCTCGTAAATTCGTTTTACAATGTTTCAGTGTGTTAAGAATTATAGCTTTGCTTTTTACTGTGGAACAACATAAATTTCAAAAGTTTTGAGCTATCTGAGTCAAAAAGAAATAAGATGGAACTTAAGAATTCATTACAAATGAAGCTGAAACATCACCTTTCTAAATAGTTTAGCTAAGGAGATAATCCAGTGTTCCTTAAGCTATACTGACCATTTTGGGACACAGACAAAAAGCTTGATAAATGAAATAACTGATCATAATGAGATGTTAGATCAAAAAAAAAAAAAAGCTAAGCACTAAAAAATACAAATAAGAATGCCTTTTTGAGTCGAGTTGATACTCTGGGATGGCCGTTTCGAGCTTGTTGGGCTCTGTTCAGCCAGAGCTAATCAGCCAGTGCAAGACTCAAAAGGCGTACAAGGGGAGGTATTGTGAATACACGATGGAGACAGTGACCCCTCAAAAACTAAAAGCAAGAACAAAATGTGGAATCCAAATCCTTGGGCAGAACTCAGGCTACCACAAAAGGTATTTGGCCACAAAAAGAAAAGAAAAAAAAACCCATATAAATAAATAAATAACAAATCCTCTGATGGGTAAAAGAAAAGCAATTTTCAATATTTTTTTTCTTTTTTTTTTTTTTCCAGGAACTAAAACCACCAATTTCCTTACTGCTATCTATCCATAACTAATATTTTGGAGTTATTTGAATATCTTCATTGGAAATACAAACCTTACGTTTCAAATATGCAGTTATTTCATGTAACTGTATCTAAAAAGTAAGGCCATAAACAGTGACCAAATTTGTAATTACTCTACACTAGAATAATTTAGAATGATAATCTATCTTGTGACTACTGACTTATTGTAGTTGAATAAACTAGGACAATCAGAAATGATTTCTTAGGCTTATCTAATAAACAATTATCCGATATAGTGTCATGAATAAGAACTATGGCAAATAGAATTTCAGTAAGATGAACAAAAGAAGCACTTCCATTTTTGGAACAATTCAGCAGATCACTTATCACTTAGAAAATAAATAGTCCACATGTTTTTCTCACATATTTAAATTCCAAAGAAACACAGTAAAAATATAAAGGGACGTTCTTTAGTGTTAAGACAATTTTGAAATAAAATCTAACAAAAGAAGGAGATTATGTAGAAATACGATGAAATGAATTGAACATTCAGGTAATTTGCAATGTACAATCTTAAAATTTCCACAACAAAGAAAAAAATTAAATAATATTAGAAATTACTAAGTAGATCTTCTATAATATTAAATTTTCATTAAGATTAAAATTAATTATAAAATTTTTTTAAAATTATTTTTAAATTTAAATTTTTATAAATACTTATAAGTAGGGACTTGCCAATTTTATTTTATTTTATTTTATTTTATTTTTTCAGGTTACTTGCATTTATTATTTTATGATGCTTTATTGAAAAAGCAAACTAAAAAGTCAACAAAATTGACTTACTAATAGTGAAGGGTCATTTTCGACATTGTCATCGTCCTCTTCATCGCTTGGTGAATCTCTCATGCTTTCAGCAATCATTCGATCCAGATCTTCTATATTGTTAGCTTGAATTAAAAATAAATAAAATTTATAAATTTAAATTAAATAATATGAACATGAAAAGTGTGTAATTTATAAAAACATTTTCTGTTGTTAAATAAACATAAGCAGGGTATATCAGTTGGACCTGGTCAATTTTTGGGACTTTTCACCGGAGCTTGGGCGATGATGTGTTGACTTCTCTTCGGTAGTGATTGTGTTGTGGGACCCTTCCTCAGCATGTATTGTTGCAATAGAACCAGCGTCTTCAAATTTCCTCTTTGGTGCAGTAATTGTTTCACATTTTGGAGAAAAACCATATTCCTTATCAAATAAACATCTTGACTCATAAATAAACTTAATGACAGACACATGTTGCTTTAACGTCAACCAGAATGGACTTCTATGCTTCCTGCCATTGTGAATTGCCGCAGGGTCACTAATGCGCATTTAATGTCACGAGGGACTTATACTGATGTCAGGTGCATGCCCACTGTTGTACACAGGTGAAGCATTCCAGTGCCCGCCTTGTGTTAGTTTACTGTTATTCTTGTGTAAACATACATAAATCTACATAAATTTATGTGGGAAGTTTCTATTTTAACCCACTTTGCTTAATTTCTGTTGCAATATTTTATTCTAATGCATTATTCCTGCAAAAATAACCAATTGTGATGTCAAAACAAATGCAACACAAGGCAAACTTTCTGTTATATCACCTTTCATTTGATAAAACCACTTAACGATCGAGTTCTGTTCCTAGAACAATTAAGCGCATTAGTTGATAAGTGAGGAGCTTAATCGTTTTTATTTTATGCTTAATAAAAAAAAGGTCTAAAGGAAACTCCAATTTGATAACCGTGTTTTAATTTGCAATCTCTTAGATATTACAGAGCAAAAAAATACAATCAGCAAAAATTATTAAAATCGATGTACCAAAAAAATTAAAGTTCATTCATAAAAAAAGATAATCAAAATCGTACTAGTATGATCCAGCAGAGGAATTTCAGGTTTTTGTATTGTTCGCTGGTCAGACATGTTTCGTTCGCATTTTCATTGCTGTGAAACACACCTAAGATGACAGTGAGAGGGGATTCCCTGCACTGGAGAGCTGGTGGTGAGAGGTTGTTAAACAGGTAGGTCATTACGTGAGGAGTGCCTGTATCACTGGTTTTTTTGTTTTTGTTTTAAGGTATCTATTATTTGCATCTTGGTTTATTTCTACCTTAATTTTTAGACTGCTCAGTTTTGAGTTATCTTATTTTCACTTTTTTTATTATTTTTTACATAACTTATAATGTATTATATTTGTTTTCTAGTCTATCTTATGAATTTGTGTGTGTGTTTGTGCATTATTGATTTTTTTTTTAGTAATTCCATTCTTTGTTTGTATTCTATAGACTAGTTTATTTTTGCTGATTTTAATTATTGCTTGACCCCATTTATTTGGTATTATTTTGGATTGGTTCTGATTATTTTATTTCTAGGAATGTAACTATGGCCAATAAGTATTTCAATTGTTATTATTAAAATGAGATACCTACCTCTAGGTCTTCTCACAGGTCTGGATGGCAATTTCCCTGATGTAATTGCTAACAATTCTGCTTCCAAACTTGGATCATCATCAAGATCATCATCACCTATTAAGTGATCTGGCTCATCATCAATATCCATACCCAGAAGACCAAGCTAATGTATTAGAAATATTAAAAATTTCAATATTTAGAAAACAAATACCCTACAGAATATTAAATTTAAAGTAAATTAAGTAAATTATTAAAGTAAATTATTTAAGAAGAATGAAAAAGTTATCAATAAAAAGAAAATCAATAATCAATTATTTTAAAGTGCTCCGTTTTACAAATCAATATTTCTGCCATCCTTTTTCAATATGAATTATATTTCTCTTTCTAACAGACATGATATGGAAAAATACAAAATAATAATAATAAAAAATCCAAATGTAATTAAAATATCTGGTTTAATTGCTTTTTTTTTTTTTAATATTATCTATACTTTCTTTGTCCTTGACAAAAAAATTCTTATTTTTCAGAAAACGACAATAACTAGATAAAGCATAAGAGATCAACATGGAGTTTACTTAGAGTGAAGAAGTCCTTTCAGAAGGTAGAACAACTCCATGTTAAAAGAATGCTATCTTATCCCATTAGTTCATACTATCTTTATGTTTCATTTGCAAATGATTGGCATCTGCAGCCAAAAACTTTTCATGATTGTAAATCCCATCTATGTATTTATTTAAGTGGTATATTCCATTATTAAAATCTAAAATGATAGTACTTAATCTTCCATTAAATTTTCAAGAATGCTTTTTTATTGTTATCAAAGTCGTTTGGGTCCACAAGTAACTATCCACTTAATCCAATTTAGTTATTTCGATCTTGAATGGTTGCCAATTTGAGAAGATAATTCTCAAAGAGTATATTTTTGAACTTCACGTCTATAATGCTTGAATTACACACCAAAATATTTTTTATTGCATACACACACAAAACAAAGAAAAGTCAAATTTCAAAATTTTAATTAAATATGAAATGATTTAAAGTGGGGACAAAGGGAAAGATCTGCAGCCATTGTCCCACTTCAAACACTTTTTTGGAAGAAACTTGCGCATTTGTTCTACTTGCAATAAGGTAATAATAAAAAAAAAGACCATTATTTCCAATTGATATAATGAAATACGTTATATATGATATAATGGAATTTGAAAATTTTGGTAGGCAATGATCAGTATCGAAGTGCAACAATTATGAGGATTTACATGGCAAGACTGAATAAGAAGTTAAAAATACAAAGAATGTATCTCACATGCATTGGCATACCGAGAGGGAAGGAAATGTTGGTAATTGTTCTAAACACCACCTTTCATTGCATCCAACAAATGGAAACAAATATAGACTACTGGATTTGTGTATTTTTTCATTACAAAGCCCAAATCACTTTGTTTGTAACATCTCATCCTCCCATTGGGAATGACCACAACCTTATTGTTTGAATTGGTTGAACGGCTAAGACTATCATTCCCAAATCCTATGGATGCCTCTGCTGACATGTTAACTGCTATGTTAAGTTTTTAGAGATAGAATAAAAAAGAAAAAAACAACAACCTAACTATTGATTTGAACTTAATATAAATATTTTTTTTCATTATGCTGCTAACTTGATTTTAAAGTACTATTAAAAAGCTTATGAATTAAGTTTTAGATAAAATTATAGAATTATTAACAACTTATTGTCCTCAAAATGAAAGTTGGCCGGCGGAAGTTTGAACTGCGCAGCCCTTCCGGTAGCTGATCAATTATGTTTTCCTGTCACAATGGACGATGGCGTCTGTTTTCACTGAGAAAGACATGTTGATAACACCAAATTAAAACTTCTCTCGACTATTTAGCGTTATTTCAATACCAGTTGCTAACAATAAGTATTTATATAAATAAATAAATATATATTATTTATAAATACAATGCTCTTTTGCAAAGTAACAAGCGTTTACCGTAATGGCGGCGTCCTGTCATAAAATCAGACGGAAGTGCCTGACCAGACTAATCGATGATACATGCACAGATCTCACAAAAACAGGGCGGCCATCTCTCATTTGGAGGACAGTAATTATTGGTATAACTACAGTATATACAAGTCAAAAATATTTTCAGCACGCAAACCTATATGTCTAGTTTTATTGATATGGTTTCCTTTATACCGTTTATTTCTTGGCTATCTCTGTAACAAGTGATTTGCAGTGTTTAAGTGAAACAGTTGGTTAATCCAACATTCCCATGGGATTCGACTGACATACAACAAAATCAGTTGGGATCTCATATGTTTTAATGGGTACTTGTTTCAGTTTGGTGTCAAATCCATCTTATGTTTTATAAATATTTTACACATGCATGAAACAGTTTTCTATCAATAATTAAAGTAACTTAAGCTTTCAATTATTTGAACCGGCAATTCATAAAGGGTATGGAAATCAAAATGGTGTGAGTTCTTTGATTTTTCTTCAACTCTTAACTTTTTTTCTGATTAAACATTTAGAAAACTTCAACAGTGTGTCTTCCTCAAATGTCTGATGAAGAATTGCAATAGCTGTCTTATGTTTTTGTTAAAAAATAATCAATACAAAAAGTCTGATAAATTTGAGGTTGTAACTATTAACTTTCTATCAGTGACAGTGATCATTAAATGTATGGCAAATATAGTAGCAATAACATAAGTTGAATGCAAGTAGTAGAAATATAATAGTCAGTCCGTCTTTTTGTGTGGGTCCTGTAGTCCAGTTGCTGGGCGATGGACTGAAGGAGTTAATTTCAATTCCCATGGTCAGGGATATTTTCACAATTATTACTCCTCCAGAAGGACAACTAGGGTTAACCCCTTATCAAATGGGTATTATGTTTCTTACTCAAAATAAGGGTAACAGAACTGAGGGATTACCATCCAACCTCAACTAGTCCCAAAGGTCGAGGATCATTGGAGCCTCAACTTCCCACACACCCAAGGACCTTCATGGCCTGAAGTACTCACGCTGACCTTTACATTTTACCATTTTTTTGTAATCAGAGTGTCAAATTGCAATGTAAGACAAAAATAAAATTTTTCAGCAAATAAATGAAAAAAAAATTAAAAACATAAAATACAATCAAAACTGAACAGTGAGAAAAAGAAAAAGCCATAATAGTCATACAGATCAAAAGTTTTTCAAGTGTTAAAATCTTTTACATTCCTTAAATTTTAACTAGTAAGAAACAAACAATAACGACTATTAAGAGATTGAAACTGTAACGAAAAAGTAGGAAATTAACAGCAATTCAAATTAATTTCCCTTCAATCTTCTGTAATTGTAATCTTCAATAGTTCACTCATTTTCAAATAGAAATAACCAAAATTTGGAGTTTGGAATCAATATGATGAAACCTCAATATTTTCAGCTTCATTGGGCTATACCAGTCTTGGAAGTTTGGGTCAATCTAGTAGAATTTAACTAAGTCTTATTTCGCTTAAATTTAATATATATTAATTATACGTATCACAACTTATTGTAAGACTGGTTTATTGCCTTATTTCTATTTCAAAACATTGTAATTGACCGAAAACTGGAGAATACACAGTAATATTTATGTAAATTTTATTTCAGACTATATCTTGCTTTCACAACTCAATTTCTTTCTTTCTTTTTATTTTGGGGGTCATTCTAGAAATCAACTGGTTTGAAATAAACTTCAAATTAATTCTTTTCGTATTAAAAAAAAATAAGCTAATGGCACATCGAGATAAATAGGCCAAGCCTTTTTGACATTTCTATAAATTTATGACTACAGGAGAAAAAAATTCTCTTACACATTAAATATGATTTAAATTCTCAAATAAATAAATAAATAAATAAATCGGCAACAGTTCTGTATGATTGACTGCTTTTTTTTTTTAATGTTTCCACCGAAGGATTTATCACACTATTAGGGTCTTTCTTTTTCTTTAATGAGAAAAATTTGATTATTTTATATTGATATTTACGCATTAACTCAACATGTATATATTGCATTCAAATAATGTCATTTGTCACGAATCATTTGATGCAGAATTCACACACTGAAATATAATCTTTCTTTCTTTATTTCAGTTTTAAAATTGATTGTAAAACATCTGGTATGATATTAATGTATTTCACTTTTACCAAATGATCAAACATGTTTCATACGTTTAACCAAATGTAAAGCATAAGCCAAGGAAACTCCCAAATTAAAATCACACGTAATATTATTTACATAATTTCAAAACACCAGTACCGGCTTCTGGATCACAGAACTGTGTTGAATAGACTGACAAACTACTTCTGCTTCTTTAATTTATTTATTTTCTGATTTCTAAAATTCAAAAATCCCCTTTTTCCTAATTTCTTCACTTTTGAAGGTCATATGATCGCCGATAAACAAATACAGTCTGATTGAATCACATAGGCTTAGTGGCGACGTAATAGTAGCATAACATTTATTAATCGATCTCCAATAAAATTCTTGTAAAATACATATACAGCACAATGGTTTCTTAAAAATATACACGAATCATTTGGGATTTCATTTTAGATCCATTAATTTCTACTCTTTACCAACCTCCGAAACACCCATTCTTCCGCGAGAACCATCAGCTGGTCCGCGTTTATTTTCTTTCTTCCTTCCGAACATTTTTACAGTGGTTTACTTGTTTGTTTGACAGTAAGAAATTAGCATAATGCTCCCGATTTTTATTTCACTTGGGAGATGCAATTAAAGGCATTATAACGAAACAAGCTGCATCCCCGTTTCATAATAACCTTTAGACTCATGCGAATTTTGAAACTAATTTTCAAATCTCGTCAATACTTCTCGCGAAGAACGAGATTTCCGGTACCAACTTCCGGTTAAGTTCCTGAAAATGGACTTTTATAAATTGTTGTAAATTTAAATTTAATAGAATATTTTCTTCCTTCCTTTTTTTGTCAGGAAAGCTATTTTTTAATTGCATTATTTAAAGATGATCTTTTAGTTAAAGCGCTGTCTCACAGTTTGGGGCAAAAAGGTCTTATTTTTCAAAATGTCGACAAAGTAAAAAGTATAATAGTAAAATATTTTTTTTTTTTTTTTTGTAAGATTGAAACATCATCAAAAATTTCCTCATTACATGTTCAAGCAAGCCAACTAAAGGGATTTGTCTATCTCAAAGCTCGCTCTGTACAAATTGATAAATAATTATTATTCAAGCGTTCTAACAATACAGACGCATTCACTGACGGAACGATTTCTGATTGGCTAAAAGAGAGAAGGCGTGGCTTCTTGCAAAGCTATAACCTCTCACGGTTTCGAAAACATCACTAAACTTCCACAGATACGTTGTCATTAACATTTATAATGAGTTTTGTACTCCAAAATGGCACTAATTAACTATCAGATGAAAAATATAAGCCGTTCATAGTTAGTATCGGCATATTTTCTATTTTATTAACAAGACACATCGTCGCGTTTTATTTGTAATCAGTCCCATTATCTCGCCAAAACTCTCGCGAATTGCGAGAAAAACTGAATGACAACTTCCGGTTAAAAAAAAATATTCCTGCGCATCTCTATTTATTATAGGTTAGTAAATAGCAAATATCTTTCATCGGCGGTTTGTATTAATTATTCGGGCGCACATGGAGTAAAGGATCATCGGGGTCAATGACTAAGTGTCGGCGTTGTATGTCTGGGCGTATTGGAGACAGCGTAACTAAGCCTAATTTATGTTGACAAAGGATAGGTTGGAGCTAAGGCCTATGGTGTTTGAAGTAGGCCTACCATTTTCTTGTGATTGGATGTCCTAATCAATGTTTCCACTTGTTATTGGTTGTCAGACCCGCCAAAGTTTATTCCTAGTTAGTTTTACACGTTTCCATTCAGCTGAGTCCAAATAGTAAACACTTTTCATTTTAAAACTTATAAGAGTTCGACAACAGATTAAAGACGTTTGTGGATTTTAAAAGATGTTTTCAAAGTAGCTAAAAAAGGTCTCTGAAAAATCCACACAAAGGGCCGTTTTTAAGGAAACAGTGCAAAACAGACCGGCAATTAAAACCAACAAGAAGGTATTGTCTAATATTTTAGCTAACATCCTGAAGTATCTTCATTTATTTAAATTCATCATATCTTATTTTGATTTTTTCATTTATATATAATATTTCGTTATATACAAAATTAATAATAGTTTCCAAAAAAAATTAACAGTAAATATAACAATGATACGCTTATTATGTAAATTATTGTTATATTTATTGTAAGTTTTTTTGGAATCTATGTGTTATTAATATCACGTACGATATAATAATTTGAAATTAGTCTATTAATAAACCTGAAGGATTTCATGCGAATAAAAATCAAGTTGTTGGCTTATTTGTAGACGGACTGGAATTAGAGCGAATCCAGGCATTAAGATTTAGTTTATTTACACACCTAGAAACCGTAATAACAAAAAGAAAATGATGTTTTCTTCTTATAAGTCGTTTTTTTTCAAAATTTCTGATTACGTAAATATAGATGAAAATTGGCTTTTATAATTAGCACTAATATTCATGGGGTGAGGAATGTTTTTATCAATAAGACAGATAGATTTGTGGCATTGAATATTTACAAATAAAACTTCGCTAAAACTCATTAGTTTATAAATGAACTAATAAACCAATAACTCGATAACAATATTACATTTTAACATTAATCGATTTGTTACTACTGTTTTGGAATATAACCCAGAATTTAATAATAAAGCCTGTTATTATATATTTGAGATACAGATACGAAAGTTAAAACTCGTGTAGTATTTTAAAATATTTGTAGTACTTGTGTTTTATTATCGTTTTATTGTATCGACGGCGATTATTGCAATATTATTTAGTAGTTAATTCATTTTAGAAGTCTTAGTTTATGCACATTTATTCGTATCCTTTAAACACGTGTAAAGTTTATTATAAGGAAAATTTACGAGAAATATTTTTATAAAAGCATTTATGATTTTTTTTTTTTTAATTTACCTGATGATGTACCATTTTCAAGACATTGGGTTATTAGCTGTTTAAAAAAAAAAAAGTTATCGCTCCTTTTTCCAGATTGGGAGGTGCTCTTACAAAGCAGAATGATGGTTTCCCAGCAAAAAAAACAAAAAACAGATCCAAGATGCTAGATTTCTTCCATTTTTGGATGCAATGGGGGGGGGGGGGTTACAAAACCCTGCCAATACCCCCTCCTCCTCAGTACGCCAATGGACTTAAAATTCCAAATTACTTTCCACTAAATTATTTTTTTCTTTTAACTTCTACAACAAGTTAAAATAATAGTAATAAATAAAAGTTTTAATAAAAAAATTCCTTTTTGACTGCATAACTTCTATGTGTTATGGAAATATTTCTTCATGCAATGGCTACAAAGAAAGCATAACTAGAAAAAAAAACAATCTCCTCTGTATACCATTGAATCTTAGCAGTTTTTCAATTTTGAGTATATTTTTTTATTATGCTTTTATGTACCACTGTGAAATGATCCAAATTTTCTTAATTGTGTTGCTACAAGCTGTAACAGAAATTTAGAAAAAAAATGAAGTGAAATCCTTTAAATATCCTACATCAAGTTATTACATTCAAATACAATAAACTCCAGATTATCCGCGGAATTGGGTGGCACGGCAATTGCGGATAAGCGAGCTCCGTGGATAATCCGAAATGGGACGAAAAAGGGCGAAAATCAACACAGAAATGTTTTTAACATGTTTTATTTATATTAAAATGGCAATTCATACAGTTACAGTACATACATTATAAACATTTATTTATTTTAAAATTTTATTATTACCGGAAGGCTATCCCATAATTTAGTGTAACCTGCCTGCCTAAAGCTCCGCCCACAAGGTCGTTCTTTAAATTGTTTGTCTATAATTGTCTTCACTTACTTTGTTAGCCTCTTTTATTGTTTACCTTATTCTACATTTAAAAATTTTGTTTTAATTCCGTAATTTATTATACAGTAAAAAAAATGGAAACAGGAGAGGACCGCGGATAATCGGGAGTTTACTGTATATTAATTGATTTATATATAGTATTAAAAAAATAAATAAAATAGAACTTGGCTTTTAAACTTTCCCAGTTTAAGTAGAAAATAAATTATTGAAGAATTTTATGCCACTACAAATCACAATTAAAATAAAATTTATGGTACAATTAAAATGCACGAATACTTTCGAAATGTTCGACATTTCTTTGTCAGATGGTTGGAATATTCTGACCATTTGATAAAGAAACGGACCATTTCGAAAGTACTCGAATATTTTTATTTTCATAAATTTTATTTTTTACTGTGATGTGTGGTGGCTTAAAATTTTAAAATAATTCAATTTACAGTCGTTAATTACTTTGTTAATATTTTTATTATCAAAGTGCAAATAGTTAGAAAACGAAATGAATTTTCAGTATTGTTCTGCAATTTAATCATTTCCTTTACTTAATAATAATAATTATTATTTTTTCCCATTTAGAACAATTACCATGTCTCAAACAGATACAAACTACCAACCGTCAGGAACAGTGAATCAGGCAATGTCAGAGGCACAGCAGCTAATGCAGTCCTTCTGGCCAAGAACAACAGATGAAATTAAAAAACTCGGATCGGTAAGTTGGAATGACATGCTTCTAATGAAGTGGTTTTCATCAATCCTTCTTGGTATATTTAATATCTTGAACTCTGATATTTTTTTTTTTTAATTATTTTGTTTAAACATTCAAATCACAACATCTAGCCTTTCTTTTCTTAAAGAAGCTTCTTTCTTTTTTTTTTTTTTTGATAGTTTATTACAGTCGTCGCGGCGAATGTTGAAACCTGAAACACATTATCATTGACTAATTTCTCCAGTATCAATGCCATGAGCTCCGCAGGAAATATCAATCTCAATTATCAAAAATCTCACATACATCTTCTTGAAATCGACGAGCAACGTTAAGAATAATTTCCCTAGCTTGACTGTTGAGAACTTTTCCTTGTCGCAATGTTGAATGTGAAGCATCGACCGCCATTCTCTCTTCTATTTGAATGTGTGCGACCAGCCAGGAAAGGAAAATCTATAATTGTGTTGCATTCTGCGAGCTTCAACTCTGGCTGCGAAGACTGTACTTTCATTGAAGTGAGGTGGAAAATAATAACATGAAAACCTCAGAAATCAACATTTCGTTGTTGGATTAAATTCAGTGACACATGTTCTAGATTTTGCCAAGTGATCGTAAAAGAATAAAAGACCATCCTATGTATTGTTTAGATACTTAAATTAGTAAAATTATCTATTTTTTATTGTTATTATATTTCTCATTGTATCCTTAGAGAATTCCAGTTCTTTTTAACAATAGAATGGCTCAATGGCCATTCAAAAATCTGTCCATGGTATTTAAAAGGTTGGAGAAAATTTTAAATTAATTTGGAATGAAATTGCAATTATTGGAATTTTGTGTTTTAGGAAATATTACTTAAGATGTAGGCAATCGTAGTACTCGGAATGGTAAAAGGTCTGCAAAGAAATACTTTAATGGATAGATTAGGTTAGGAAGGTACACAGATACTTTTCATCTTGACATGTTCGCTACTAAGTCACTTTTTATGTTTTGTTTTTTTTTTGTTTTGTTTTTTTTTTTTTTGCTTCAGACTACTGCAATTAAAGGATACTATTGAAAACCTTTTTTTTAATATATTCATTAATAAAATATTAACAACTCAATTACATTGTTTTTGGGCATGGCATATATATACAGTGAAACCTCTCTGAGCGGCCACCCACAGTACCGAGAATATTTGGCCGCTCAGAGGGGGTGGCCGCTCTGAAGGGTTTTATAATTGCTATAATGCGTATCTTACTATTATAAGATAATTATTATAATGCGTAATATAAACAAGTCTGACATATATTCCTTATTTAAAATGAAATTTAAAACTTATCTAAAGAGAAAATAGTACAGTATTTTATTTCATGCTTTCTTACATTTTTTTTAAAAAGGCTACAATTTGTGTCTGTTTTAAGTTTTTACTTTTCTCTATAACAACCATTTTTTCAAGTTCGTTTTCAAGTAGAATTTCCCGAAAAATGAAGTGGTGGGAAATCTCTAAATCCCACTCGGTGGCCGTTTAGAGGGGGACGGATGGCCGCTGATACAGGTTATTTTAACATTAGGTCTATGAGTCGAAAAATCCGTGCCATGAAAAATTGGCCGTTTAGAGGGGTGGCCGCTCGGAGAAGTTTCACTGTATATATATATATATACATACAGGGTGCTTATAATTAAAGTTGCAATTTCAAAACGCCCTAACTTTAAAACTACCAGTCAGATTGACTTGATATTTTACCAGAACAATCGTGAGGTAATGGAATTTTGTTTGGCGAAGGAAAAAAATAGTTCCAAAATGTGCCGAGTGATGGCGCTCTCAGGGTTCATATTGCTGTTGTGGAGGTATGGAAATTACTAAGACGTGCTAGTAATGTCTTAATAAAGACTCTTAGCCAATTACTAACACGTCTTAGTAATTTGCATGCCTCCACAACAACAATGTGAACCCTGACAGCGCCATCTATCGGCACATTTTGGAACTATTTTTTCCTTCGCCAAACAAAATTCCATTACCTCACGATTGTTCTGGTAAAATATCAAGTCAATCTGAGTAGTAGTTTTAAAGTTAGGGCATTTTGAAATTGCAACTTTAATTATAAGCACCCTGTATACACACACACACACGCCATTAGTCTATCAATAAGATTGTTTTAGTATTTACTAATGACGGATAAATTGCACTTGAACTAAAATAAAATATTCATATATATTCTTTAATCAAGTGTTAATAACAACTCAATTACACTGTTTTTTGGCATGATATATATATATATATATATAAACACTGTCCGGCCACTTTATTAGGTACACCTACCTAGTAGCATGTTGGGCCTCCTGTAGCCCTCAAGAGCCTGAATTCGTCGAGGCATGGATTCCACAAGATGCTGAAAAAGTTGTTGAGGTATTGTGTACCATGCAAACCTGAGTGTGTCACGCAGTTCCTGAAGATTTGATGTAGGTGTAGGCCTGGAGCGAACAGCCCATTCTAGCTCTAACTACAAATTTTCAATCTGGCTGAGATCCAGGGGCTGAGTTAGCCACTGCAGTAAGGAAAAGTCATCGTCATGTTCCTCAAACCATCCCATAGTGATGCAGGCTTTGTGCACGGCGATTATCCTGCTGGAAGTAGCCATCTGAATGAGGATAAACTGTTAACATGTAGTGTTGCACTTGGTCAGCTATGATGTTTAGGTACTCTCAAGCATCCTGATGTGCCTCCAGAGGTATCAATGGACCCAACGTGTGCTAGGAAAATATCCTCCACACCATGACACAGCCCCCACCGGCTTGAAGAGTTGTTGTGAGACACAATGGGTCGAGAAATTCATGCGCACAGCAGGGGTGTACCTAATAAAGTGGCCGGACAGTGTACTTCATTAGTCTATCAATAAGATTGTTTAGTATATACTAATGGCGGATAAATTGGCTTGAACTAAAGTAGTTCATGTGACACATATACATGTCAAGAGCTGTATTTAAAGACAACACATATGTATGTGAATGGTCATTAGTAGTGAGCATGTTAAGAAACCAACTAATAAAATAGCCTGTTTTAGCTACATAAGATAAACATTTAGAGAATAATCAAAAGAAATTAGTAATGCAATGCTAATCATGAAAACTTGCACTGGATATAGTATACAATTTTATTACTAATTTACATATGTATAAATATGAGCAAATTTACATGGAAAGGGTAAAAAATAAAAATAACGTGAGCAAAGCAAACAGCTAACTAACTAAATAAATGCCAAGCAAATGTCGTTACTGGTCAGAAATACTATTTAATAGTGAATCGTTGTTTTCTTATCTAGAATAAGGACTTGTTTTCATTTCAGCTTCAGATTATTTCTTGTTGTATATTTTTCTTTTTCTTTGATGAATAATTATTTATTACTAACCAGTGATTTTGGTTTTTTTTTTTTTCTTCACAGACTGATTTCAAGCAGCAAGAGTTGCCTCTGGCTCGGATAAAGAAAATAATGAAGTTGGATGATGAAGTCAAAGTAAGTTATATTACAAAATAAACTGAATGAAGCAGTTAACTTTATTTTTTTAATTCACTTAATCAATGTTAAATATCTGAGAAATCCCTTTCAACCTTTCAAAACAATAACATAAGTCATTCAAGTTATTTTTGCAATCATATAAAACAATAAGTTACTTAATAAATTATATTAAAAATCTTTTTAAAAAAATCACATTAGCACTTTATTTTAACATTCCTTCTTATATTTAATTTGTTAAAAATGCTCCAGAAATTCAGTCTTTCTGAATATCATAGTACAACAAAACATTATCCATTCTTTTCCAATCGTAATTTGTTTCGAACTACTTCATCTTTTTGATGCATTTGTTCATTATCTTCATTCACAGAAATCGAAGTTGCCCTTAATAGACAATGATCAACATTTCTCAATGATTGGACATAAATTATGAATGTTGTATTATTTTTATTAATAATAAATAAATAAAAAAAAAAAAAAAAAAGCTTTTCCAATGAACTTAAAAATAACATTAAATTGTGCTTTATAAATAAAGTACTGAATAAAAGGAAGAAAAAAATAGTCAATATGAAATTGTTCACTATCTCTGTGGAGGGAAGTGACAGCTCCGCATATGGTGAACGACTGAGCATTAGTTAGTTTGCTTAGTTCCTTTACTGGTTTTGAACAAGGTTGCTGCTCAAAACAGATCTTTGTTCGTTTGTGCCAATGAAGCCCTGAAACAAAACAAACTTTTTATGAAATTGAAAATAAATACATTTTAAAAAATATATAATACTGTAAAAACCAACAAAAATAATAAATATAAAATATTGTAGCGTGAGGATGAATACGATGTAAACAACAAGAGCAATCCACAACGACATTCCAGAAGCGATCAAGCAATAATCCTAGTGAAGAAAGGATTTCATAGCGATTGCCGATTGGTTTGCTGTGATCACATGTCTCCACAGATATAGTAAATGGACTATAAGTACACCACGGTAACCAATCAGAATGCTGTTACTGATTTGCTTTTAAGGAAACCACACAAACATTCAGATATTAAATAGTGATAATAATTATTCTCAAACTTTAAAATCAACAATGAACATGAATAAATGAAACGACAAACACACAAGTTGATTTAAAAAAATATAATAAAAATTTTAAAAATACATTACAGGAGTTCACAAGCTATTGTAATGTTATGTTTAAAATCTTTACAATATGTTTTTTAAATCAACTTGTGTGTTTGTCGTTTCATTTATTTAGCCACATTAAATATTAAAAAAAAAAAAATCAACAATATACAGATACGTTTGTATTTAGGAGACTTCCTTGTCCTTACTCTCAAATTGACTTGCCATATCAAAAGCAGTCTCCAATGCCTGCTCCCTGACCTTGTTCCATTCAGTCTTATCCCACTGTGGAGTACCATGTTATCCTCATTCCTTGTGAAGCTGTTAATCAAGTATGGTTTTCATTAATTACAAATGTTGAGATTTACAATATAGAATTTTATTTTGGAAATTATGCCATGGCTTTAGTCCCAGTCCTTTTCACCCAACTCTTCCTCATTCTTTGAAAGCTAATCGGGAGCCTCAAAGTGTTGTGTGTTAAAGTCTTGATGAATTAGAAATTAACAGATAAAGAAGTCCTGTCTTGAACAGATCGAGTTCTTACGAAATAGGTATTACGTTCTGAAAGTAACACTTGCTTTATCAATAACCTTATGACATCTGGACGACTTGCTGCATAAAAATCCAATTTTTTTGTACCATTGCTTTTATGTATTGATTTTTATGATTAATTCACGTTCTTGCAGATGATCAGCGCAGAGGCCCCTGTTCTTTTTGCCAAAGCTGCAGAAATCTTTATTACGGAGTTATCTCTTCGTGCCTGGGTTCATACAGAAGATAATAAAAGAAGAACACTGCAGGTAAAATTAATTTCTAGAACTTTTGTGACCCGATTCTGTTCTAAGCTTAGTTTTTTGATCACACTCAGAAAGCAAAGCAGTACTTATTAAAAATAAATGTTATTCCTAAATTACGTTATTTAGACTTCTCAACCATCTTAATAGCATTCTTTTGATTCTGTCAGAACAATCCAAGGTGAATGACAGCTCTTACCATTGTGTTGATTGTCGATCACTTGGCATAGTTTTACTTTATTGCAATGAGGCAGTAATAAATTATGAACCATTGGATGATTCTTCTTGAAACTTGACATTTTTATTTAAACATAATTGAACTTCTAAATTCCTAATTTTAACTGTGGGTCCTTTCTGTCAAGAAGTGTGTGAAAGTGACAATCCAAAGAAAGGCATTAGAACCATAACATTGAAATTCTGTCAATAATGTAAAAGCGTAGGTGTTAATAATGTAAATTTACTTAACTTCTTCTGTTTATAAACAGATACTTTGTCATTTGTATTAATTTTTCATATTTAAAACAAAAATGCCAAGATTTAATGAGGTTCAAGTTGGCTTGGTTTCGTAAAGGAATTCAATAACAAAATTAAGTTCTATTTCAATAACTCAGTTTCTTTTCTTGTCTTTGAATTACAGTGATCCCTCGCTATTCCGCGCTTCAAGTCTCGCGGCTTCAGTGCATCACGGGTTTTTCAAAAATATTCATCGAAAAATAAAAATTCAAAAATACCGCCATTTCGCGGCTGTATTGCGGAAAGCAGAGCTGTTTCATCGTGATGCGCGAGAGAAACGGCTTCCTAGGTTGCCAGATATAGAGAGCAGCTCTCTCAGAGGCTTGTCTGACCCACAGGAAGTCAGACAAGGCATGTGATATACCCATGTACTGTATATAAAGTATAAATACATATTTTAAACATTCTGGTACCCACACACATACAAAAATTCCTAAGGGAGGCCAATCCTACTTCGCGGATTTTCACCTATCGCGGGGGGCTCTGGTCCCCATTAACCGCGATAAACGAGGGATTACTGTACTGGATATCTCTTTCAAAATCTCTGTGTTTAAAGCTGACAGACAGTATTAATAACATTAGAAAGTAGCAACATGGACTTCGGATGTTATTAAAAATTGATTGGTCTAGAATCACCTGAATCACCTAGAATTCACCTGTCTGTGAATTAATTTGCATCTCCATTTTTATATTGATTGATTTTTTTTTTTTTTTATTATTCTCTCTTTTCAAGAGGAACGATATAGCTATGGCAATAACCAAATTTGACCAGTTTGATTTCCTAATCGACATCGTTCCTCGTGATGAATTGAAACCACCAAAACGTCAGGTGAGCATTTCGTTTATTTTTGTTTTATCCATTTAAAGGATAAAGGAGTCTTTTGTTCTGTAAAATTAAAAATGATATCTGATAGTAATTTAATATAAGGAGAGACCATTCCTTTTCCATTTAGATTACAGTGTTATTTATTTTACATTTGTAATATTAAGAAAGATCTTTTAATTAATTTAATGCAAAATAAATTCAGTTCAAAGTAGAATGTATTCCCAAGAGTTTGGATTTACAAGCATAGTAATGAGCTACTATTTTTTTATATCGAGAAAATCAGCTCAGTGCAATATGTATTAATAAAAAAAAATAGTTTTAAATAATAATAAAAATCTTGCAGTATATATAAATTTTGATATTATTAACTAAATAAAAGTTACAGAATGCTTGATTTCCATAAGACATTGGTTCTCAACCGGTGGTATATGTACCGCTTGGGGTGTATGCAAAAATCTATAAGGGGTACACGGTTAAATACCAAAAAGTATTCCCACTAATTATTTTCTGAGACTTTTTTAATTTTGTCTGATTAATAACAACTTTTAATAAAATGTCCATTTAAATAAAATTTATTAATTTTTAATTTAAATCATCTATTCGTAATTAAACTTTAACAGTTTAACAGTTAAACTTTAACTAATAAAACTAAAGTGATTTTGTTGGGGGTACGCATAGTTAATGATACACAAAAAGGGGTATGTGGGTTGAAAAAGGTTGAGAACCCCTGCCATAAGATATTAAGGAGCCTGACAGATTGTGTAAATGAAGGTAGATGTGTGATTACAAAGTTTATTACATTGTCTTGAATTTCTTTTTAGGATGAATCTGTGAGGACAACAACTATGCTGCCTGACCAGGTGCAGTACTACTTCCAGTTGGCACAACAACATCAAGCAGCACTTCAGCAACAGAGTCCGCAGCAACAGCAACCCACACAGGTCAGACTTTTAGAATATATGCGTGTGTGTATATATAGACACATACACACACACAGTAGAACCTCATTATAATGGACAGTTTTTTTAAAAAAATGTAATAAGGATGCTTATTTTTATCTGACGTGTTTTACATTTCCAACCATATGTGTTTGAAAATGTGTTTGCATATTATGAACACCTACGTCAGTTATTAACTGAAGAAATAAGCAGCAAACAAACCCAGCAGAAAATAAATTATTTTTTTCAAACCATTGAATGTAAGCATTCAACATGAACCAGGACTTCTTGTTCTAAAGATTAATGCAGTGTATATGCACACATCTTTTTCAATTCAGCCTACTATGTTGAAGGCTGTTTTTTTATTTAATAAACCCTTTTTATAGCTAACTATTGTACTTTCATTGATGTACATCCTGCTGCATTACACCCCTATAATTCTTATAGGGGTTAATTTGTTATAAACCGGACTTTCATTAAAACGGACAACCTTCAGCCCCTATTAGTCCGTTATAATGAGGTTCTACTGTGTATATATATATATATATATATATATATATATATATATATATATATATATATATATCTGTTATTGCTGGTTTCCTTGCAGTATTCATAAAATCACAAAATTAGCAATACTTTTTAAGTTCAGTAGATATGCGTAATGCATACCTGCAGGTTTTGTTTCTTTTTTATCCAATATTTTTCATCCGAGCTTTGATTGAACTTGTTTGTTCATGGTTTGCTTGACATTTACTATTTGCTTTGTGTATGGATTATTGAATACATACTACTTTTCCTTCCTCCATGTTATCTGTTATGGGACTTAAAAATCTTCTTTACGCATTCTGTTTTATGGATTTCTTTTTAATGTCATCATTGCTGCTGTTTCCAACAACATCTGAATATTCGAACCTCAAGGCTTATAGGATTTTGCCAACAAATCAATATTCATTTAGGCATAGGTACATCTTCCTCTTCTAGTTCCACAAGCACATCTTGGGTTGTATCAATAAATTACTGCTTTTATTAATCAGACAACTGCATATAGTTTCTGCAGTTCATCCTTATTATTGCTCATTATTTTATTATAGATCAGATTCGTCGACTCTTTTTCCTATCCTTCATTATTATTTTTTATTTTATTTTTTCTGAAAATCTAAAACTTTCATGTTATGAAGCCATCTTGGTCTACATTTTTATCTCAGCTTTGCAATTATAGTAGCCTTTTCATCTCAGTAAATAAATAAATCACTTATTTGGCCGGTTAGAATTAAAATTGCTTGTCACTGGCCCTGCATTCATTAATATATATTTTTTTTTACATAGATTCAGATTGTTCAGCCTGGAGGTCAAGTACAAGCCGTAACAACCCAAGCAATCCCTGTACAAATTACAAGTGCCCAGACAGTAACAACTCCAACAACAGTACAGGTTCAGCAGGTAAGTCTTAGCATATTTTCCCTTCAGCATTTAACATATTCTGATTTCTCTACACACAACATTTATTTCCTAGTGAAAAATGTAGAAACTCAATAATGTCTTGTTTTCTTTGTAGAGTAATGACACTATAACCCAGACACAGCAGTCTCCTGCTCAGGTAGCTCAGCCAACCCAAGTGCACTTGCAAGTGCAACCAAGTACTCAAGTAACAGAGGTAAGACAATAAAACACAATTTTTCTTAATCGTTAGGCAAATTTTAGTAGATGTGCTGACTATGTTCTATTAGCCAGGGATAATATTAAAAATTTGAAGTTTTGTAATGTTAGAAATGTTGCTATTTTCTGTTTGGAAATTATGGCTGCTGTGAGAAGAAATTGTGTCTTAAACAAAGTGGCTCAATTTCTCGTGTTCTTATTTTTGAACTAAATAATAATTAAATTAGTCAATCTACAGTTCAAGATCATAGTCTAATGATAAAGTAATAACTAAAGATTATATAAAAATATTTAATTGGCAATTATTGTAATAAATAATAGTACTGACCTGCACCTGTGTATTTTAGTTGCTTCATCTTTGTTATTATTTTTAGGCTCAACCACAAGTTATCCAAATTCAACAGCCTGTTCAAAATCAGGTGGCTCAACAAGGTGGTATCCAAATAATCCAGCAAGTATTAACACCCACTGGAGAAATCCAACAGATACCGGTGAGTTCATAAATATAGAATTTTGTCTGTGATTTCACAACAATTATTCTAGAAGTTTAGTTGACGTAATTATCAACAGAGTTTGATTATTTGCAACTGTAGTTTTAAAGATGCCCCCCCCCC
>JAFIDM010000002.1:56424678-56435440 GCA_023159025.1 Thereuonema tuberculata
ATTTTCTTAAGATTTCTTTGCTTATGAATAAATAATTGTCCTGTGCAGTATTGCTACCTCTTTCACATTAACATGAAATAGCTTATATTTATTACTTAGTCTTTTCCTTTTTCATTTTGCGACAGTTTTTAGTAACGAACTGTTAATTGGTATGTTGTAAAAATGGAAGTCGTTAAGATATGTTTTTCTGCTGAGATAAACAAAAATTTCAACATTCTGATTGAAAGTAACATTTTTTATTCATTTACAAACAACCACTTCTCTTTTCAATAAAAGAGAGACGAGTATTGTTTAAATCATTTAAGGCAAGAAATCTTACAGAAATAAAGTAGTTTAACCTAAAATCATGAAACATAGAATTCGTGAATTATTAAGAACTGTTTTTTAACACAGCCTTTTATTTTCAACTGCATTAATTAATTCCTGAATATCGTTGGGCCACATTTTTTCTTAATGGGTCGAGCAAATCTTATGTGACATTGTGGAAATTACATTGTTCTTGAGAGACCATTTATGTATGTGTCAGTTCAGTGAATATTTACAGGAAAAAAGAAATAAAAATACAAAATCTGCTAGAAGAGACCACTGCTACAAAATCGTAAAACCATGTTGGCATTAAACTGAAATTCTGGAGTATGAATCACAACAGTTTGTGCTACCGTTATGAATTGATTAGTTGACTGCAACTTGAAAGCATTTTGTAAAGAAAGAAACGTTGCATTGGTACATTTAAATGAGAGAAAAAAGAACATAAGTTCCTGCTTTGATGTGTACCTTCGTTCATTTAATAATTTTTATATAATAGGAAATAAATAATATATAAAAATTTGTAAAATTAAAACATATTGTTTAATTATTAAAAAATTATAAAATCTTAAATTATGCAATATAAAAATAGATGCTTGCCTTATATTCTAGAATTTTATTTGTGTATCAGTAAACAGATTACTTTGAATTATTAACCAATAATCTTGAGGATATCAGGGTGTCTACCAGCAGGGAAAACCGGGAATTGTACGGGAAATTTGGGTTGACATGAAATGTACGGGAAAATCAGACTATGTCCTTAAATTTTCAGCAGTTTTTTTGGTTGAACAGATCGGTTTTGAGCGTTTTTGGTTGAACAGAATTTTTTGTGAAAAATGTCCTTAAATGTACGGGAATTGTCCTTAAATTTTTTGTTTGAGATTCAGTAGACACCCTGGATATGCAAATAAAAAAGGTTGAATACCACTGATTTAGATAATACCATCTTTTTCATTTTTTGGAAAAATTGTGAAAAAAATATATAAATTTTGAAAAAAAATAAATAAAAGCTTTTAATTTCCTATACAGTATCATATTTTATTTTATCTGTACTATCACAATTACAAATGAACTGATAATGTAATTGTTTAGCTTTGTTGTATAGTTGTTCAGTTAATTAATATAATTGCTGCTTATAAAGTAGTAGTGTCAACTACTTAAATTAAAATTGAAGATCCTTTACAGGATTCTTGTTACGCTGGTTATTTAGTAACAATCGTAGATGAATTTTAGTGTCACTCATATGACTTTATATTGTAATTTTTTATTTATTTATTTATTTATTTCATTTTAATTTTATGTGATTATCAGTTTTGCTTTTGTTCTTTTTAGCGGTCCCATGTTTCAGTTAACATAGGGAACCGCTCTTGCTTTTGTGTTGTCTGTATGTCACACTGTAGCGGCCAAACGGTTAGAGATATTAGAATGAAACCTTCACCATTGTGTTCAGCATCCAAAAGTAGGTGACAACGTAAAAAAAATCAGACCTGTAGGACCCGTCCCTGACCCCCAAAATTAACGTTTTCCGTAGCAGTGTTAGTAATAATGATAACAATTAACACAGTAATAATACTGGTGCTTCATACATAACAATACTAACAATTGCCAACAGGACGTCATTGTTAATATTTACAAATATATTGTTTCATAAATTCTTTAACATATCCAAATGATGCACTAAGCATTGTATTAGCGGCCCCTAGGTTACAGCTTGCCTGTAAAACATAAAGGAACGGTCTTGCATTTATATGCTCTTGCTTTTAATTATTTTGTTTATACAATTCTGCATATTATGGTGCTTCTTTGCTTTTGACACTGTCTAAAAGCATTAATTACCTTGTTTTTTTTTTTAAATCCTCATAGCACATATCTAGAAGCTGAGCATATTACGAAATTGGATGAAATTGAAATTTCCTTGTCGCATCAGCAATATTCTTTTCATTTTATTTTAAATATCTGTGTTTGTCCTGACTTTTATTCAGTTTCCTTTTTTAATTACTTAATAGAAGCAGTGAAGCCGACTGGTGCTCCTCGAAGTGAAATTAAATTTCGTCGTAAGTCTCCATATTGGTTTGGGTCCAGGAGGATTGTTCGCAGGATAATAACAGACGATTCCACCAACGACAGCATTACTCCGGAGAGCAAAAAAGATCACACTGCTGCAAAAGATAATCAGAAGGAAGAAAATGTAAATATGGACAAAGAAACCGAATTGACATCAAGCTTTGAATGTGATAAAGAGTCTCCCAAATCCCATTGTTCACAGAGCAATCACTGCTCAGGAATTACTAGTAATTTACAAAACAATCGGTCTCCCACCAACTCTACTGATAGGTTTAGTGTGGAAGACTCTCATCGACCATCGTCCTTTAGTAAAGGATTTTCACCAAATCGCTCCTCCTCTTCCTTTAATTTAACACCAAATAACTCACCAGTGGCCGCTAATGCCCACTCTGATATCTCTTCTGTAGAAACTAGTAATAGCAAAGATAAACCTTCCCCAACAAATTGTGGAGACAGCTTATCCACACAGGTTTGCATACTTTTATTATTTCTTACTTCATTTTTTTTTTTTATTAAAAACAAAAACAGAAAATTTTAAACTAAAAATAAGAGTGCTAGTAAAATAAGATTACATGTAAGTCTATTGCACTTGCAATCATTTCTGTTTAAAATAAAAAATAAAATAAAAAAAATATCCTTCTCAATTGCAGCTTTGTTTATATTGTGACTTTGTAGATCTATTATCTTTTGAAGCATAGATGTGTTGAGAATGAGAAAAGTTTAATTTCTAACATGCTCAGAGATGGAATATAATGGCAAAAGGATATTGATTGGTAGGCTATGTATTAAAACCCATTTCACATAATTAGCCCTCATTTATCAAAAATTTGTCAGAATAAGACAAAGTGAGGTTAGAACTATATACTTAGTAAATATTGAACTTTAAAAGAAAAAAGAAATTTTTTAAAGATAGACATAAACCAATAGAATAAAAGATAACATAGCAGATTTAACAAAATTAAGTTTTTATGTCTGCGCTTACCAAGAAAACTGCTGAAATAAAAATTGAAAATAAGTTTTAGACAAATTACAGTTTTTACTTGCATAGTTTCCCCTTGCACTTGACCCCACTCCCTCCTAGATTCAGAGAATTTATTTTACTTTTTCTCACTGGATCCTTTAGATTGAATATTTTAAAGTATGAAGATTATATGCATAGGCTTATTTATTAATTGGTTTTAGAATTGTTTCTACTTCAACTAAACTCACTATTTCTATCAATAAGTGAATGGGCAGCTTGAATTTATTTTTGTTGTGACCTTTTATCCATTATTCAAGTTTTTTAAACTACCAAAGACTTTATTTGCTATTGACAAAGATAATGGATGTTAAGTCTCAAAGCCTGACATATTGTCCAATCAATTGAAAAATGACAATTATCAATTTGAATGCAATTTCTGTATCAACAACATCAGCAATATTTCAATTCCTGTTATTTCGTTGTGGCCTAACATACAATGTGTGATGCTGTGGAAGCGGCCCTTGCAAACCTCAGATATTAGAAGCCTGTTGCAAGATGTTAAAAAAAAATAATAATAATAAAGTAGCGTGTTTTTATTTACTCTATTACCTATAAAAGTAACTGAATTATTGTTATTTTCTGTAAATTAATGCTCTTAATTTTATTTTCAGTCTCATTCAGAAAATGTAGGTGAAAAAGTGCCAGTTCATACCAGTAAGTACTGAATTGTAGCATTAAAAAAAAAATATATTCATATTTGAAAATTCATCACTTTTTCATAATCTTTGATACAGTTAATATTATTAATGAACTACATGATAATATATTGTTGACAAGACTTTTATTATAGAAAATTGAAAAATGTCTGTTAAGCCCAGCACAGAATAAACAAAAAGAATTGCCTTTTCCGATTCATTTTTACGGGGTGGATTAGGGAACAGCTGTTTTACTCTTCAACGAGATCATCAGCCCTAACCCGCCACCCTCGATGAAATGAATCAGAAAGGCGTTGCCTATGGTGAGGTCAACAGCCACCTGGCTATTGCCTCCCAAAGGCAAAAAGGCAATAAACAAAATTTCCAAAAAAATTTCTTTTTGTTTATTCTGTGCTAGGCTTAACAGATATTTTTCAGTGAATTTGTCAGCACGTTAACCCTTCCTTTTGCTTAAATGTAGCCGTGTTTTTTGTTTCTCCTTTTTGTGTTTTTGTTATTTATTGCTATTTACCTACTAGTTGTATGGAATATTTCCAATACTGCCTCTCGGCTTTTTGGAAATTTTGTTTATTGCCTTTTCGCCTTTGGGAGGCCATAGCCAGGCTGGCTGTTGACCTCACCATAGGCAACGCCTTTCTGATTCATTTCATCGAGGGTGGCGGGTTAGGGCTGATGATCTCGTTGAAGAGTGAAACAGCTGTTCCCTAATCCACCCCGTAAAAATGAATCGGAAAAGGCAATTCTTTTTGTTTATTCTGTGCTGGGCTTAACAGACATTTTTCAGTGAATTTGTCAGCACGTTAACCCTTCCTTTTGCTTAAGACTATTATTATATTTTACCACAATGCATATCTTCAGTTTAGCAATTAATAATACAAGATTAATATTTAAATATCAGTTCAGCGGTTAAAACCACTGACTAACGAGAATATTATTTATTTACTTCTAATCATAAATTAGTTTTCAGTCTAATATTCATTACATAAACGGGAAAAAAATTATCATAAAGAAAGAAGGCAAAAAAAAAAACCCAGAATAATAAAAACAAAAATGAAAGAAATTATATATATATATATAAATCCAATACACAAAACTTGAATCGACACCTATTCAAGTTTCGTAATGCAAATATTTCATTTAATGATTTGCAATTTAGAATTCAGAATGTAAAGAATATAAGAATAAAATTAACTGACATTACTAAACATTATATATATATATATCTTGTCTTACCCCACAAGGGTTCGAACCCGGGTACCTTGGATTGAGAGGCCACTGACATACCGCTGAGCTACCATGAAACTTTCTTTTTTGTGACAGCAGTGAGCTTATAAGGCAATAAAAATTGAAAATCGATGAAAATAACGTCGAATATCTCGAAATCTATGGTGCATTGGCCCCAATATGTATATATATTTTTGAAGTACTTCATGTGTACTTTCATCTCACAAAAGAGCACTCACATTTGATAAGTACAGGGTGTGTCGTCTCCTTGTTAGTAAATACAGAACTCGTAGGATGAGTGATCCCTGCTTTTCTCTCAGATGCTCTTATGCCTATATGCATTTGAAGGTTGCTTCCTTCTTTCCGTGCAATATAGAATTATTAAATCTGACATTGTTCTGACTTTTAAGGAAACATTCTTGAAATTGCCTTCTAAGATGTTTTGAAAACAATTAATCTTTAAAGAACAAATCTTTTCAATTTTTTTGTGATTTTTTTGTAGTTGTGAATAATCTGTATTTAAACATTAAAATAATTTTACTATTAAAAATATTTTGTATTTTTTGATTGAAACCTAAAAAAAAGTTGAATGCAGTTCTTGATGTTATATTTTATGAATCATATTAGCAAATTTTTATTATGTTGCTTTTAATAAAAAAAAAAAAAAAAAATTACAACATGTGTAAATGCTTTAATTGCAGCCCCTGAGCCTCCAAGAGAAGTTATTGTAGATAAAGATCACTTGAAATGGATTTTAGATGCCATTGTGAAAGCTACGGATGACTGTTCAGTTGAAACATTAGAAAAGCTTTACTGTGTTCTATGCAGATGTATCAAAAAACACAGAAAGGAATGGGATAAAACCAACTTGCTCAAGGTAAATTAATGATCTTTTATCATTTTTTTTAATGTATATATATATATCTTTTATTTAAGTTTAAATAAAAAAAAAAAACTGAACAAAAAATTAAATTCACTGGTTTTAAATCATTCTGAAGCATCCTTATGATTTGCAGTATTTCTTTCATCTGTGTTAGAATGATACAAGCAACATTTTTAAACAGAGCAAAGTCAGACTTCTGAATTCCTGAGATAACAGAAGTTTATCGGCCTTCTTTAATACCTGTCTCTGGTGAATAAATACGTGTTTTAACTTTCTTTTCATCTTAGTTAATGAACTTTCAGTTCTACATTAATAGCATGGCTGTTAATTGTACTGCTTCAGTTGATGAAACAGCACGGTTTTTGATGGCAGATTGATGCTTGGTGTTTTAGTACAAAATTCTGAATTATAGTTGTTCAAAGTATGTTTCAGTTTCCAAAATTTGAAATAAGAGATTGGGTTTGTAGTAAAGTTTGTCATTTGAAAATGCGATTCTATATTTTGACCATCCACGTGAATTGTAATGGATTATTTTGTTTTGAAGATTTAACTGTTTATATGTTCAAAAATGAAAAATTTGGTTCAAGTAAGATAATTAAAAAAAAAAAAAAATTCAAGAAATAAAGTTTAACGCACATATTATTAACAGGGTGTCTACCAACCGGGAAATCCGGGATTTGTATGGGAAATGTCCTTAAAAATCAGACTATGTCCTTAAATTTTCAGCATGATGTCAGGCCTCGCAACAGGTTTTTTTTTTATTTTGGTTGAACAGATAGGTTTACAGGGTTTTTTTTTTTTTTTGGTTGAGTAGATAGGTTTTTACCCCTGATAACATTTTTTTTTCTTCAAATTATTTGCGTCCTCCTTTTCATTTTAGAAAAAATGTTCTTAAATTTTTGTGAAAATGTCCTTAAATGTATGGGAATTGTCCTTAAATTTTTGGTTTGAGATTCAATAGACACCCTGATTAACTAAAAAAACAAAACAAAACCATAGTTAATAATATGCACGTTAAACTTTATGTATATTGATATTCTTGTTTTGGGTTTATTTTCTTTGCCCACATTAAATCCCTTTCAGCTTGATGATGTCAGGACAAGGAGTTTAGATTAATTTATGTATTGTTTATTTTTGGTTGAGATACATACTTGGGATTTGTGGAGGTTGGATCCTTAACCGTTGCATGCACTCTGTTGCTTATCATGGAGGGTTAAACTGGCTTGAAGAAGCCTAATAAGGCAGAAATGGCCGTCCTGGATTTCCATTCACAATAGTTCAAATTTTTTAAGTTTAATTGTAGCTAACATACCTTACAATAATAAACTATAAATGTATGTACATATTAAAAAAACATATTAAATTGTTTTTTAATATGTATTTAAATTTATAGTTTAATTGTAAAGTGTGTTGGCCACAATTCAACTGTTATTAGTTAATTAATCACACGTTAAAAGTTTACATACAAATCTTTTAGTTCTTGTGCATTTCTGCATTTTGGTTTTGGAAAGTTAATATGCACGTTAAACTTTATTTCTAAGATAATTCAACTTTGAAAGATAAATTGTAAAATTATGGTGCTTCTTTGAATTTCAATTTCAGTTTTTTTTATATCATTGATAAAATATTAAGAGTGAGTTTTACCACTCATTCTAGATTTGCAGATAATCAGGGTGGCCACTCAATCTGGAAATCGGGAGAACCGGGAATTGTCAGGGAATTTGAAAACTGCCAGGGAAAACCGGGGAAAATCAGGGAAATTTACAAAAATTTCTAGAATTTTCTCCCCTCTTCTGCCTTAAAAATGGGTTGTGGGTTATGTGGTTTGCATTTTGTCCTCCGGAGATGAACAAAAGAAAATTAAAACTCAAAGAACTGCAATGCAAATAGCAAAAATTAATTACTAATGCTCAAAAGGAAGCTGATCTTATTGAGGAAGAAATCAAGTTCTTAAAAATGTGATTGTACTCTCAGGGATAGAGGTCCTATACATCCTGTATATCATATATATTTTAAAAATTTTCTGTTTTGTAGTACATTTTCCAATTATCGTATATTTTACAATCATATCCTTTTAATTACCTAAATTACTAAACGGATTTTAGTAATATAGATTATTATTATTATATAAATGTTCCTAATCTTTTATTATTATTTTAATATAAACAAATTTTGGAAACTTTTAGTTAATTGTTGTTATTCATACCCCCTTACATGAATGTTTAAATACACTTTGTTTGCCATTTATCTATGACATTAGGACAAAACTGTGCCTATTACACAAGAGAAATTATATCACAGTTTTAATTTTTTTTTTCTTTTAATAAATATTTTTATGTATTTTAGTTTTATACTTTTTTTTATATTTTATTATCATTTTTTTTTTAATAGGAGTTGGAAGGGGAAATTGAGCGATTCCAGCGTAGCCTTGTCTCTTGATAAATAGTCTACCATTTAGGACATTCAAAAGTTCACTGGTTTGCAAAATTAAAATTATCTTCACCCTTGCTGAGGAATGTCTTTTAGCCTTGAGTAAGTGAGTAGCAGGTCTTCAGTTTGTTTCCAAGTCCAACTTCCGAAACACGTATGGGCTTGTTTCCATTGACAGATGTAGATTGTTTAATCTGATAGAATACATCAGATTGTGTTTTGTTCTCTTTCTGGGTCTCGGCTGTTCAGGATCACTTGCATTATCTGGACCCTGTGTAATTTAAATATTCTTATACATAAAATTTTATTTGCTGTATAAATAAGCAGTTGACAAATTTAACTTTCAAAAAAAAAAAAAAAATTATTATATTATCTTGGCAGCCATTTGATTGACTAGCTTCGTGAATATGTGTACCATGCATTGTTTCACAATCAACAGAAGAGTTAAAGAATGCAGTTGCTGCACATGTTATTATATCACTGAAATACCAAGTCTGTATGAAACAGATACTGCCACAATCATCATGACACTCAGGAAACTTCTGTTTCTTTCTGTTATTTTATTTTTTGAATATTCTGCTCATTCTTCATAGTTACGTATATCTTTGAACTAAGTCATTTGTAGTTTAAATGTAGAAAAAAACAATTAAAAAAAAAAGGTAACGAGCACTGGCAGCAGTGACACCAACCGAAACTTGCAAAGTGAATGATGTTACAGCATTGAAATTCTTTCTGATCCAAATAATCAGATGGGGGATTTTTTTTTTTTCCTCCCGGCATGGAAATATGTAGTTGTATATATACATTAAGTATAGTTTCAAACTGGAAAGGGAAATTATATTATGCATTTTACTTTAACATTATTTCCATTCCCCCCACCCCCACCCCCCACCTTCAGATTGAATAATAAGTGTATGTAAATTACCCAAATCAGTGTTTTCAATTATCCTCGATATTAATTTTCCTTAGTTTTCTGAAATAGTGTTTGTCCCACATTCACGTGAGATTAAATAATTCCGAAACAATGCAAACAAAACATCATAATTTATTTTTCAAGAGAGATAAAAATAGTATCAAGATAGAATGCCTTAACCTAAGAGAAACGAAGTCTTTTAAGTTGTTCAAACAAATAATAGTGTTCTTAGGAAAAACCATTTTTTGCCTTTCTCTCTGTCTCGGCTACTCATGTATTTTCTTACTCTGCCATGTGTAGTGTGATTATTTTAATATTAGGTCCAATTTCTGTTTTTATGTGGAAGTGCCTTATTAGGGAGTTCCATGGCAGAATGTTAATTCTAAATGGTCTTGAATTGTTACCACTATACTGTAAAATATGTTGACAATTTAATTTTTTATAGATAACAAAATAGTTGTTGAAGGTGATTATAGTCTAAGAGTGTAATTATAAATGAAAATTCTCTCACTATCATTGAAAATAATTTTCAAGATTGTAATGTAAATTCTTACTTGATATTTCTTCGAAAACTAAAATCATGTAGATGCTTAATTCAGTGTAAATGTGTTTCTATTTCCCAAGATAATAGGGGATAGTATTTGAGGAGAATCCCCCCCCCCTTGAGTTTCAGGATCTCCCACAAACCACACACACAGACACAGCAAATCGATAATGTAAGTGTCGTCAAGAAGGATTTAAATAATTGATATCAAAGCATTGAAATTAATTATCTTTATCATTTCAAATGTTTGCCTGTGAATTTCTTAGTAGAGGAAAGACAACTTCACTTCACTGAGTATATAGATTATTTCTCATTTCCCTTAACTATCTCATTAACAGGAAAAAATATATTTATTTTTAATTTATTTATTTTATTCAAAGTCTGAAGATGCAATTTAAAATGCTGGTACTTGTATGGTTGCTTCATCATCACAAAACCCTCTGATCTTGAACATTTTCTTGACATTGTGTTAGAAACAACTGACTTGCAGTGATCTTCTTTGTTTGTATTGGATGAGGGAATTGATAAAACCTCCTATAATTCATGAAAATTCATATTGCCAGTATATTTTTTCAAATATACACACTTTTTTTTTAATAATGTACAAACATTCATCAATTTTCATCGATAAAATATCTTTTTTAAGAAAAAAATAAAATTATATAGTTTTGTGTTGTTTTTCCTTAAAGATATTTCATTGATGAAAATTGTCAAAATAAAA
>JAFIDM010000002.1:56449032-56467105 GCA_023159025.1 Thereuonema tuberculata
GGCGCGTGTTAGTTAAACACATTGTCAATAGATGGCACCTTCTCCATTTTTATAAAAAGGTGTTTAAAATAGTTTTTCTTAAAGAAAACCTTAATTTTCAACAATTTGTTTATTTTTTTGTCATTAGCGGTGAACGTCATCTTCAAAATGGTGTCTCAATCATTGATTTTGATAAAGTATTAAGGGAGATATGGCATACCGACACACAAACATCTTTGAGAAATATTATATAAGGATAATATATATACACTGAAAGTATATTTGAAAATATACACCTTATGCCTAAACACAGTCAAACCTTGCTATAGTGAACTTCAAGGGACCGAAATTTCGGTTCACTATAACCGGGAGTTCACTATATCCGTTCCGTTATATGTGCATTGCACGGCAAGGGACCAAACATTTCATTCATATCCGGGAGTTCATTATAAGCCGTGTTCACTATAGCGAGGTTTGACTGTACATACATAATTTTCAAATATATCTATCTTTCAGTTAATTTGTGTATCATTGGTTTATAATAATAATAATAATAATAATAAAAACCGATCTTAATCATAAAAGGTTTATTAAATTTAATAATGTTAAGACTTACTTCAGAAATGTCAACAGGTTTTCTAAAAACTGAGAATCGTCTCTCCCTAGCTAATTTATACAAAATTTCCCTCAAAAATAATCGCAATTCCCTCAATGTGTTTTCTTCTTGTTCTTCAAGTTTCTTCAGTTCGGACTCACTGTAGACTCTCTTTTCAGGTACCTCGGCAACAGGCAGCTTTTCCAGTTCAACTGTAAGATGTTTAATGTTATTTTTTAATGATTAACAAAGATGTAATTTTCCTTAGACTATGTTTTCTTTCTTCGATTAGAGAGAAACTAAGGATCAATTAAGTCAGTCAAAATGATTGCAAACAGAATAAAAAGTATACTTAAAAAAAAAAAAAAATAATAACTCTTTATGCATTTAAAGAATTAATGAACAATTGTAAACTTTGAAAGTATGAAGAAATCATTTTAGAACATAGAAAGCATCATGGTTCATACAGTGCCTTTCAAGCAGTTTCAAAACACTAGTATCACAAAATTCTTCCCCTCCCCCGAATCACAAAATGAAGTTTGTACTAAATCAAATCAGTGAAGAGAGCCTAATAAGCTTAAAACAGCTGTCCCAGGGTCTCAGCTTGACTCAAAAGGCTTCTACATTATCATTTTATCAAGAATTGGTTCCTTTTCCCCTTGAGGATTTTTTTTTTTTTTTTGTTAGAAACATGAATGTTTTTTTAGATTGGGGGGGGGGGCAAACATTCTTGAAGGGTACGCATCTCTCTGAAGACGTCAAAATACGTATTCAACAAATTTTCAATATTCAGATCCTAAGGGGTTTGAAGGAAGGAGGAGGGAACTTTCCAACAGGACATGCATATCTCCGAAACCACTTGAGCTGGAAACATGAAATTCAACACGTGTTCGTAATTCTAAGTTTCAGTTTTTAATTTACTTGATGCAATTTGTTTTGTTTTTGTTTGTTTGAAGAAATAAAACATTTTTTTATGTTACATATTATGCAAGGCTTCCAGAGAGAAGTGAAGGTAGCAGATCTATAACATAATTTGTAACTATCTCAAGCCTTTTTTTATCAACTGGAAAAGTTTCTAAGTGACTTCACAATTACAATTTCTTTGTCGTCCACATCAGGACAGCTCTTTTTTTGTAACTTGAGCAAAGCACGGGAATTTTTGCTTATAATGTATAATATGTGTTTGATTCATAATGACATCAGTTCAAACACCCACATGCATTTTTAAAAAAAACCTAAATATCTTCTTAAAACTGAATAAGGGGTATTTACTTTCAGTTCATTCTCCTGAAAATATTACTTAGTAAGTCGAGGCCACCACACTGTCAATTATAGAACAAAATTTATAAACTTAACAAGTTTATAAATTTTGTTCTATAATTGACAGTGTGGTGGCCTCGATTTCATCCCATTAATTTAGAAGAGACACACGTTAAAATTAATACTATTACTTAGTAACTTTTTAGAAATTTTTATTTAAATGTCGGTATTTATTTTACAGACTTTTTAGAGAGAAATCTTTAACATAAAGCCCACTACTTCGGAGGCACTGAAAGAAAATAAATGAAATCAAGTCTTTTAAATTGATTTCAGCATTTACATGAACTCTTTAAACACTGTTATTATGTAGTTTTCATAAACATAAAATTCAAGGTCTGCTTAACTCAATTATTTAAAAATTTTGATGCTTCTTCCATCAACTCCCTTTTCTTTTATTAAATAAATAAATCAATACGAATATTTTGTACATTTAAAGTAGCCAAAATAATACCCATCCACGGCTCCACAGGACACTTCTTTCTTGTTTACTAGTACTGTTCAATACAAATCCAGAAATGAACTGGCTACATTTTTATTTTTAATTCTAACACAATTTTCAGAGTCTAGTTTTGAGTCTGAGCTGCTACTCAGTTTACCAATTGTGACTAATCAAAAGAAAAAGGGAATCTGAAAGAAAGTGAAAACTGCACTTATGTGAATTCATTACTTACTTGAATTGATAACTTTCAATTTCTAAGGGTTCTACTTGATGTAAATAGCTCATTGTTATTTTAGGTGAGCAAAAACAACTCACACAACAACTAGACACCACAGATACATAAATAAATACAACCCATTTCATCCTAAGTGTGATTAGGACGTCTTAATTTTGTATGAAATTGACAGAGTACATTTCTTACCAATATATTCAACATCTATTTTAAGATGACCTGTAACACAGAAGCTTGACTAAGGGCTGGAGGATCAATCCCTAGGAAAGGTATGGGATTTTTTTCATGCTATGTTCTCCTCCCAGACAGATCCTAGGGTCTACCCAGCCTTCTCTAAAATAAATATCAGGTTTATTTCCCAGGGGATTAAATGGACGGGAGGGCATCAGAACGACCACTCAACCTTAACTTAGTCCCGTTGGTCGGGAAATAAAAGGCAGCTGACCTACTCACGACCCAAAAAGCCATCTAGAACCGTAGTTGGATACTTAACTAATATCGCAGGTCAGGCAAGGAAAATATTTTATACCGCTTAGTAATTATCAGTCTTTGGCTTAACTTTAGTCCTTCAGCTATCAATTCTAAAATGATACTGTGCTGCAAAATTCAGTACTCTTGTAGATTAAAGTGTTCTTCCTATTAAGGTGTAATTAACAATGGAAAACTAACAATAGCTATAAACATATGGAAGAAGTCTTCATTTGGCTTAGCAGTGAAACTCTGAGTTATGGACTCAACAACAACAACAACAACAACAAAAAACCAAGTGATTTCTTGGTCATAGGATTTGAAAACATGCCAGTTAGGTGTTCTTGCCGCAGAAATTATGTTTCCTCTATTATTTATTTTGTTTTAATTTTTTAGTCTGTCCCTTTTTTAAAAAATTACATCTGAAGTTTATTTTTATTTAAAATGAATAGACTTTAATTCTAGTCATAGAAATTCAATGATTTTGTTTTTTCTTTACCAATTCTAAAACATTTTTTTTACACTTGGTTTAAGCTGAAGGACAATTTTTGACTATGCAAAAAAGTCTGCTTAAAATGGGTAAATAAACAAATTTTAAGTCAAAATACTCTGTGAAAGTTAAAAATAATATAATCTGTTTAAAAGACATGGAAACAAATGTTCCATATAAATATGGAATATAAGTAAATCATTAAAATTATCAAATACTTACTGTGTTTGCGTTTTATTCTTGGAGGTGCAATGGTCTGCTGAAGAATCAAATGAGAGAAAAATTCTTGTCTTTCTTCTCGTGAAGGATTCTGCATTTCGATGACCTCCCCTTGATAAGTTGAAAACAACTGCTGAATCTGTTAAATAAACCATGGTTTGTAAGTTTAAACAAAGAAGCGAAATCACTATGTAATTTTATTCTAAAATGATTTTTAAGTTTGTAATTTTAACTTCCCCTTAACAAAACAATTTCATGTGAGGAATTAAAAATAAAGAAATTAGTTCTGCAGTATAATCCTCTTTCAATGAAATAGGTATCTCAAATATCTGAAAACTAATAGCATGGGAGCAAAATAAAAAATAAATTATTAGCATAAAAGCCGGAATAGTTAGATAAAGCTAGTGATTAGCAGTAATGCTAATGGACAAATGATAATTTAACATGATTGTGATGAATGGATTTTAAATGAAAGGTGAAAATGCATATTAATATTGCTGTCAAGACAAAAAAGAATAATATTAATCTGTAGTGTTAATTTTTAAGTTATCATTGTATTTATTTTAAGATCTTTAGCATGAGTTCATATAGTAAATTCTTGATTATCTGCGGTTGCATTAACTGGGATGCTACAAAAATTATAATAAATTTTAACATTTCAAAATATTTAATAAAATGTCTGCCTGTAATAAAGGCCTGCCCAATATGATACAATGTAACTGTCCCAGCAACCTGTCCAGGCCAGTAAAACTGAATATGGGGATGAAAAATTTAATAGAAATGTAATTATCTGGGTCGACTTTTTTCCCTACCATCCCAGTAAGCATGAGTCTACTATACTACTAAAACAAAAATAATTAACAACAAAACTGAAAATTTGTTTACATTATAGAATACAACTGCAGGGTTCATTGCAAAAGGGGGGAGGAAGGGGAAGAAATGAAATCTTTTCTTTTATTGTAGCATTTATATGGCTTTGTCATTGTTGATTTTGAAGATTGGTGAAGAATAGAATTTATGTGACAATTTTTTTTTATTTCAGCAGAAAACAAAGTAGGACCAGCAATCCCAAAAGTGATCGCATAATGTCCACAGCTTCTATACAGAGCAAATGTTAAAATCCCATAAAAAAAAAAAAAAAAAAAAGCAGCTCTGCATAGACTTGGGAGATCCCATTATAATAAAATAGACCAATCATCATTGTAAGATTTATTTTAAAAAAAGAAAAGAAAAATTGGCTTCATATAATTAATTCATATAATAAGTCAAGTTGAAGCCAATATAAAAATACGAAGAAATAAATTTGTATTATATACCAGTTTTTAATAAAAGTTATAAATTAAGATCAAATTCTAGAGGGAGACCTATAACTTGGGAATCACACAAGGGTCATTATTACATGCCAATTCACAGAAAAAATGTGAAATGTAACCCATAGTCTCAGATTTTGATCAAATTTGGTATGTATGTTCTTGGAAAGGGTCTTAGTTACAATTCCAAGTTCCAAGTTTCGGGCCTCCTGGACCCAACGTAGCAATGCTTTAAAGTTCGCATATTTTTCTAAAAATGTTGTCGCAACTGATACTTTAAAGCAACAGGGTTATGTGAGTTTTTATGTTTTCACTTAATGTTTTATTACTTCTGAAATTTTTTTTGGGATGTTTCTTATGTAAAAGTTCCTGGAGATTTCAAATTATGTCAACAAAATTGTGATAAACCTCATACTTTTTGAGCTATGGCTTAAGTTTTTATTTGGGTCTGACAGTTTCTTCCTCGGTTGAAGTCCGTTTTGTCTGACCTTGAGTGCTCGGAGGCCAGCCAGAGATGAGATGACGTCATGCGTGGCTCGCAAAGAGTGATTACGTCACTTCACTATTTCTTGTAACTTTAGCATTTTTTTTAACCCTCTTCCTGTGCATAAGAGCACCTAAAATTTGGTGTATAATAACTACTCGAGGTCTTGAACAAATGATAAAAATTTCAAGGGAGCTTTTGACCTGTCAAACCTAACCATTCCCTTGTCAGAGGTACTTTTGAAGATAAAAGGAACTCAGAGTTAAAAGAAATAAAACCTATTTTATTTTTTTTTTATTCAATACAATGAACAATGTTATTACTGAACTGCTAAAGCGCAGATTGGAATGAGTGATCAATAAAAACTGATAGATCACTAAATCAAGGCAACTATCTTTTTTTCTGCAACTGTACCCTTCTGCCCTAGTCCTTTTGCAGGATATACATTAATGTTAATCACTCAAAAGAAAAACAAACAGATTTTTGTCACTACAGTCACCTGCAGTAGTGAAGAAATGAAACAATCTTTCTTAACTGCTACTCAGAGACATATCAGATTAGAGAAAATAAATAAATAAATAAATAAGATTAAAAATGTTCCTAACAACAAAATTAATTATTTACCTGGACAGGGAGTTCATCATAGCAACAATCACTGGTTGCCAACAATAACAAAGGCGCACTTGGCTCTAAATCATTTAACATTGTTAAAAAGGTAGCTTGTACAGTTTCATTTAAAGTATTCCACCATCTACTAATATATGGCAGAAATACAATACTAGGCAGTGTACGTCTGGCTTCATGGAAAACCTGAAATGCAATATCGATATGAAATACATATAAATTTTATTGTTTTATAAAATTTATTAAAGATTAAGATAACATGATAACAGATATAAAATATATCTTTCTTGATAAGTTTCTTATCTAAGCAAACAAAATTTAAGCTTATATCGATCAGTATTTGAAAAACAGACTCCTAAAATGTCTCAATTTTATTAAAAGGGAGAGTACATTTGAACTTTTTTTTTTTTTTCACAATAAAAAGTTGAGAATCAAAATTAAAGGTTACCTGAGCACATGACTCCTCGGGTGCTTTGGCAGTGACTGCATATAAAGTGGATAAATCTAATTTATGCACAGGAATGTGTTCTAAGCCATGCAAAATTGCTGGCGCTAAATGAATACTTTGGCCTTGATCTGGTTTTCCAGCAAGAAGAAGTCTTGGACGATGATAAACATTTCTAGAAAATAAAAACCTACAAAGAATAAAAAAATTAACATGAATTATTTTATAAGGCTAGAAAAAAAAGTGAATGAGAATTTTTTTTTTTTTTGAAAAAATATGCATGCATATTCTCAAGCAGAAGAATATCAAAAGGCAAAGTACAATGAACTGGATTCAAACTATCTTTAGTGAGGAGGCTCATTGTTGATGACATCAAGAAAAATGACCAGAAATTCTTCCATCTGTATGAGATACTGGTACAATTTAGCAATAATGTTGCGTGGAGAGCTCTTTCAGCTCATGATCATTCAAGTTCTATCATTCTGAATAATGAAACTAACCATTCACGATCAATGACTAAGTGTAAAAATGGGAAGAGAATAGGATAATGTTTATAGTATTTTGCAAAAAAAAAAAAAGGGTGTTTGCCATATATGGTCATTACGTAGCGATCGATTGTGTCTGGAACAAACGTCACCAGTCATGATGTCATCAACGTGACCTCCGAGCAGTCAGTTCAAGATGGCGTCGTTTTGCGATTGCATAAGCATGACCAAAAAAGGACAAGCTTTGCATAGCCAAGGAAGGGGAGTAGTGTGGAATATTTTTAATTATTTCAATTTCAAGTAGTATTATGTATTCGTAACTGTAGAAAATACAAAACCCAGAATGTTTTCGTAATGTTTATAAGATTCAGTTACAGATTTTAGCAATAGATGGCGCTGTTACGTCCTGGAAACATCAATCTATAAGGAAATTACGTCATCAAAAGTTTTTCTTTCATGAACTGAACAGTAGACCTATTGAATCTATGAGAAATAAAGAGATTCAATGGATTATGGGACGAGCTGTACTGCCAAAACCAAATGTTTAAGGTACTAAATCCTAACTAAGTCTTAATATCAGTCATTACTTATCATCACTGAAGTAGGATTATAATAATGCAAACAATTTAGGGAAGATGCAGTTTCACGTAATCTAAACTTTCATTATTTACAAGAAATCTATTTGATTTACAACTTTACAATTTAGTTCAAAAATATATATCTCTGAATAAAAGTAGTTTGAAACAGAAACTATACCTTTATTTTTGTTTGTTGGCTAAGCCAGTATTTAGGTTGTGTATACACTTTACTATATTTTAAAGTCATAATTTCATATATATATATTTAAGATTTTTTTAAGGGAAAAACAAAAACAAACTGGGCTTATTAGTGAGCAATTTATCTACTAAAAGCAACTATTTAAAAACAAACAGACAACCAAAAGGTAATAATAAATTGGTGTTTTTCTTTTAGAATACCATAAGAACTACACACTACTTATTCTAAACAGTGATCAAAATATTTTACTAGAAATGCATAAAAAAAAAAGACAAAAAAGAAATATAAATCACAATATTTATCAATATATAAGAATATTATCTAATCTTTGTGTTATATAAATCTAAAATAATTTATTTATTTTTACCTTTTTGAAGTTATTAAACTATTCTTCTTTAATTTGCAATTTGGTGAATTTTCCAAATTACATTTATCACCATCCTCATATATACAAATATTTGGTTCATCATCACTCTCACTATCGCTGCTAGCCAAATTACTTTTAGTTTCATCTGAAATAGGCAAGAAGAATAGAAATGATAAGAATAAAATTAGTCAAAATACTTCTTTCTATTACATTATTATTACTATTATGCATCAAATAAAGCTACGTTTTTATATTTAAATTCACAATTATGATAACAAAAAAATGTAACTAATATATAAATAACTAAAAATTATATATTAAAAATGAAAATATTTGCAATTGTCCAGGTGTTTTAGCATTCATTTGCACTGCATTTTAAACAAAATGGTCTGACCATTCATGCAATGGCTTATTTACTACAAAACTTAAATGCCTCAATCCTATAAATCACTTAACAAACTGCGTACTCGTTATGTCCATTATTTTTACTATACAGTTGACTTGCGATGATGTGACATTTGACAGTCCGACACGCTCGATAGTCCAACTCAGGTTGGTTTGAAAACCGATCCGATTGAGGCAGTCACGGAGGTGAAATGCACAATCACTTGTGATGAAGTTATGTCGGCTGCAAACACTTTGATATGTTGGTGTGAGGAGAGGGAACTCGACTACGAGAACATTTTAATGTTAAAAGATATTCAAGAAAAAGCCGTGACAGACTCTTTACGTAAGAAGAAACAAAAAACGATTACAGATTTTTCTAAGCCATAAATACATGTGTACGTATTTTAATTTTTTTATTTTAAGACATAAAATTATATTTTATATTATATACTGTAATTTTATTTTTTGAAGACTTAAATACAGCAATAAATTAGTATTACATACTTACCTATTTATTTGTGTAAAACTATGCCTTATGAGATTTTTTTAATATCCTCAATGGCCGTAAAATATGTATTCAATATGTATTGTAACAATATACGTACTGTAGTATGTAAAATACTGTATATACATAACTTAAATTTTCTTGGCTTAGAAAATTCAGTTTTAAAAAAATCAACCTTTGGTAAACCAACATTTTTGATAATCCGACACCCCCTCCGTCCGGTAACTGTCAGATTATCGCGAGTCAACTGTATTTGAAATTCTGCTAGATTTTACACATCTTACTTTAAAATCTGAAGTCAATTGCATTTGTGAATTAAAGTTGAATTTCTGAATTGAAGTCATTGATAAAAAGTTTGAGCAGGCTAGTTTATGCTCAGAATATTACAAATAGGTGAAATATTATTTCTCTCTCTTGTAACTTAATTCAAGAAAATAAGTATTGGAAAAACTGCATTTGTTGCACAGCACAAAAGTGGCATTTCAGTTTTGGATACTCAGTTTTTGGATGTCAAATGTTTGATGTTTAATTTCTGCATTCCATTCATACATTGAAGAAAACACCTCTGTCATTTATTTTCAAAGTTGCTGGTCATGTTTTCTATTTTACATAAAAAATAACGGTCAGCTAAAATTTAACCTTCACTTAAATGTGAGTTTTAATTTCAATTGTAATTTCTGAAAGCACTTAAGTTTCTTCTCACCACCTATAACAAATGCCCGATTAAAACTTAAGAAAATGTTAAACAACTGCATAGAATTTCAGCACCTAAAAAATGGTCATTACAAAGTAAGTTGAAATCAATATATTTTTAAACATCACAGCGTTTTATGCTAATTTTTATCAACAAAATACCATTTCAAGTAATTGAAATTAATTTAATGCCCAATTAAAAATGTATATTTAATATTTACCACAGTTAACAGAAGGCTGAGCAGAAGTATAAGGAAAAATGGATGATAACAGTTTCATAACTTTGTTGAAAGGTTTCTGAAGTAAAGGCTGAATAACAGCAGATAATGCCCGCCCAGGCGAGGTGACAGATCTTTGGCCAGCTGGAACAATATGGGCCATAGCTTTTATAAAATCTTTTGCTTCAACCTAGAAAAATACCAAAATAAAATTATCTATATTTAATATTTAGACATTTAGCAATCACATTAAGTAAGATCTTTCACAACATAGAATATACAGTGAACGTTTCATAATGTAAAAATAGAATTATAACTTAGCATTGAAACAAATATATTTGATCATACATAATGCAATGGAAAGTAGAAGTATTCTGAGTTTAATGAAACACAAATAATGAGATATGTTACTTCAGTATTAGGAGTGGATCTTTCTTTGTTTCAAGTATATCAGCTTATAAATACTACTAGACGGGTACCGTCGCTTCGCTCCGGAACCCTTGCATATATAGCATTCAAAAAACAAACTTTATTTATTTAGCAAATTAATGTTAAGATCGTCGGAGAATATACGAGTTCCCAGCCCGTTGTGGCCTTCTCCGCTTAACTCAGATGCATTGTGGGTTGGTGCCACACACCAAAAATTTAAAGCGAAAAATCACATTTTTGCATGTAAATTGCAAGTGCAGAAACATTTGTGAATGACTGATATATCGTTCGATAGAACTTTCAAATACCAACATTTTCTCAATATAATGTTCTCTTCCAATTTTTATATTTTTCGTTTAAATTGAGAGAAAGGTCAAAATTTGACCCTTTAAAAGGCGATATCTTGGAAACCAAAAACTTTGTTCGAAAGATTTTTGTAGCTTATTGTTTGTCTTAAAAAGATCTACATTTTATCCATTTGTGTGACCAATCTATCTTTTATAGTTTAGTCACAAAATTGGAAAAACTGAAAGTCTTATGACAGACAGAATAACGTTTTTATAATATATAATTACAGGGCATGTTTAAAAAACACACAATTTTAAGACAATTCTAAGTTAGAAGTTTCAAGTAGTGATGAAGTCAAGACTAAAATTAAAATAAGACATGAAGATATCTCAATTTATGTAGATTAAATCCAAATTACAGGCCTGTAATTTGAATTTAATCTATATAAATGAAATATCTTCAGCATTAACTTTGATAATCTTCCCAGTTGAATTAAAAATAAGACATTAATAAAAATTTTTAACGTGCCTTATTATAAATTAAAACAAGCCAACTATATTGACACTTATTAAACCCCTGTAATAAAAAACATGCGATGTATGTTTCTGAACCCCTTAACTCCAGGTTCCATTCTCAAGCTTTAATACCCCTACCTTTAAAAAGGCTTTAAATATCAAGGCAGTCCTTCAGGTAAAGAAGAATCAAACACAATGACATTATACTAAAAGCACAATTATTCTAGAATGATGGAGCTTAAGAATTCCAGCTTCAAATTTACCTTAAAACAGGGTTTCTTAAGTGCTACCCATAATAGCTAATACTAAAAGACCTAAAAGGGGTGAATTAAAATAGACTTGGTTGGCTATTTTAAACAAAAACAAATTTTAATTGAATCAGTAGTTGCAAAAACCAGGCAAGTCAGTGGACTTAACCTGTTTTTTGCAACTGACACTATATGGAGCTGGTCTCTACTATCGTGGTGCCTGATCTGTCTCAGCTGGTTTTTGCACAGTAAATGCGGACCCAAGTGAACACTTTAGATCCATTGAAAGCGAAAAAATAAAAAAAAATGACTTAACCTGATTTTGCAACTGCTGATTCAATTACTAGGAATAAAAAGTTCTGACCAAAAGGATAGGGGAAAAAAATTAGAGAAACATTCATTCTACAATGGACTGGAAATGGATGATGTTGTTCTGTATATAAGGAAAAGAATACATCTAGAAATAATGTTATTTTAAACTACATTTTTGAACTTCTTCAAGATGTCATTAGATTAGAATGGTTCCACCATTCCAAAGCAATTACATTTATAGTTAGAATAAACTTACCCGTATTGAAGAAACATCCAATTTAAATTTTTCCCGAGAACTGTATATCTGTGGATAGCGTCTTTTCAAAGCAAACAATGCTGCTTCAGCACATAAAGCTTTTAAATCTGCACCACAGTATCCTAATATAACAATTACAAAAAAAATCGCATTAACTATATTTAATATTTTAGAAAATTATATTTATTATAATAAAGGCTTAATAATAAAAGTAATCAGTTTTTATTATAAAATTTAATGTAATGCAACAACAATATCAAGTTCAAGCTTCTTCTTCTTTTTTTTTTTAATTTATGTAATATATAATCATATTCTAAGCCCTAAAACTTGTAATATTAAACCTTCCATAAATGTGCTTTGTATATAATTGTGGATCATCTCACTGAACCTTTAAAGTTTAATAACTATAATTTTTATATTTAGGTAAAAGGAAAATTTTTTTTTTTAACTCAACGATTAAATCTTCATTTGGTTTCAGTTAATATCTGCTACAAGGGGGTAGCGCAGTTATTACAGCGTCAAAAAAAGGAACTGTGATTTGTGATGTATTGGAAGTTTAAACAATCGTGTTTTGTTTACGGAAATGAATGGAGTCTTCTTTGATCAATGAAACAAAAGTTTCAAAGGGGTTCCATAGCTGGCCTTTGTAAGACTAGATGGAGACGTTAGACAGATTGGCCAAATAAATGTATCAAAGTGCTATATTACCAAATGCTAAATATGTGACTACACAGATGCGATTACGTGAGGTAGGATTTGGTAGCTTTTTGCCAACTAGAATATAAGGCAACCATTGTGTATCACACTCTGTATCAACAATATTCACTATTGCCTGACCAGTTAGCAAGAAGGAATTCCATTTATATACTCTACCATGATATTGGTCTCTTAACAGCAGATGATCACAGATTGCATGTGGAATGATGCCAAGCCCAAACAAATTGGATGATCATATAATGGCAATCTATTTATTTTCAATTTTGAGTTCTATCTTTGTATTTAATACATTTCCATATGGAGGCAATACAAACAATGGTATACCATTCTTGAACACCATTGTGTTAAAATTAAAAAACACCATTGTGTTATACACTACGATAGCAATTTGTCTTTACAGGCAGCTATAGGTCTGCTTTAACCCTGAAGCACACTAGGAAACTGTTTAGAACAAGAAAATGTAGAATCAATAAATTAGAATTAATAAATGACAAAACTAATTTCAAAAAGCAATTATTGAAATATTATTCATCGCAACAGTTTATTGTTCAGTTGTCACATTTTGATATTCTGCATAGGCTGAGCACTTATAAACAAGACACGCAGTGATTACGTTGATACCATCACTATGAACTATTAGCGAGGAACAACTTGTTATATGCATATCTATTATTTGGATTCACTAAGTTTCATGCCAACTGATGAAATAACTTTTTTTTTTTTTTACAATTTTAAGAACCACCAAAGAAGAAACAATATTGTTAAGGGAACTTATAAAGGGAGTAATCGCTGAACATCACAAATACTAAGAAGTTAAGTAAAATCAGAAACTGAAACTATATCATTGTTTTCCTTTCAAATACCTTACTATTGTATAATTGTATGCACATGGAAGGCAATTCAGTCTCATTAAAGCAAATTACAAATAAGAAATTATTATTGCTATGCTTATTTTTTTTACAAATAAATGTAGCTCTTAACCTACCAACAGTTTTTTCTGCAATTGCACTTAAAAAAGCATTGGATAACTGAGGAATCCAGTCCTTGGTATGAATCTTCAAAATACTTTTCCTGGCCTGCGTCATAAAATCAAAATTTTAACATATAAATTAGGAGACAAAAAAACTCTACACTAAAAATAAAATAAAATAGCATTCTTATGTATATAAGGACAGATTAACAATAACGTGGCTTAACACGAAGAAAGAATAAATAGGTTATTTGAATTGCTAAGACAAAAAACAGGAACTACTTCAAATTTACAATAACATTGATTAACAAAGAATTTTTTTTTTTTTTTTTTTGGGTTTATCACTTTGAAGCTTTATTTACTGAGTGAATACCAACTGAAGAAATGTTATTTAATTGTCTTCTTTATTAAATAACAAAAAAAAAAAAAAATAAATAAATAAATAAAATAAATTGATCTTGCTGATTTTGTTACTTGGAAATCCTAATGAATGCTTTACACATTTTTGAAAACTTGCCTCAAACAATCAACTTGCTTGCAAAAAGCTGCCACTTTGTTCTTATTAGGGTATGATCTAATTTGAGGCAAGCAACTCCTACCAGTGCTTCTAATTGCATTCAATTGAAACACTGCGATAGCAAAAGCTTCACATTGGAATGCAAATGCCCCTCCCTTACTGTTTCCATCCATGTCTTCATTCATCGCTTTCTCTTCTTCTGAGATCTTTCGTTTCTTTTATCAATTCTTGCTGTAAGTCAAGCATTAACAGCAAAACTAATCTCTTCATCATTTCACCAGTAAACCATGTTTAATCTCATTAGCAAAGAGAACAAAATGTGATTTGCCACGGGGAATCCCTTGCCAGTGTGAACAAAGTCAATTTCACAGAACTGCAAGTGGCAAGGTTTTGAGAACATGTATAGCAGTCATCAGAATTAACAAACACAAGATTTTTTTAAAAAATAAATAAATAAAATTTGCAATGCAAACTTCTTATTAACTTACGTTAACTGAGGGTAAAGAAAACATAAATTCACGATCAAAACGGCCAGGCCTTCTTAAGGCGGGATCAATTGCATCAATTCGATTGGTAGCTCCGACAACAACAACTTCACCACGACTGTCCAAGCCATCCATTAAAGCTAGCAAAGTAGATACTATAGAGCTGTGGATCTGATCCTGACGACTTGATCTCACTGGGGCTAAGCCATCAATTTCATCAAAGAAAATGATAGATGGGCGCATACAGTAAGCCTGCATAAAACAATTAAATGAGTTAGAAATTTTAGATTAAAAAAAAAAAAATGGTTATTGATGTTATGTTGTTAAAAATTCAAATACTTCATGTAAATATCTTGATCAACTTCTATTTCATGTTTTTACCTGATCAAATAAAAGGCGCAGTTGGCGCTCAGATTCACCAACCCATTTGCTTAAACAATCTGCTCCTTTGCGCATGAAGAATGCAACTTTGTCATTGCCACGACTACATTCATTTGCCAAAGCTCTGGCAACTAGTGTTTTACCAGTACCTGATAGAAAGATAAAATATTGTAAATACATGTAGTAATCCAAATAACTTTTCTAATCAGAAATTACAACAAAAATTTCACTTTAGATAAATATACTAATAATAAACATATGTTTAAAGAAGAATTTCCATATTTTCAATATGCCAATTTATATCAAAAAATATATTAAGATCATAACCATTTCACTGAAATAACTAAAATGTTTACAATGCAACTTACAATTTTAATTCTTTTTTTTTTTTTTTTTAATGATATGATTTAACTTTATTTTTTCAATGAAAAAAAAAAAAAAAACAACTTAGAATTAATACTTTCAACTGCTTTGTGTAAAGTTAAAATCAAAAGATGTTATAATAATACTAGTCAATAATGACTGGGATTTAAACCTTTAAACTCTAATGCTTTTTCAACAAAAATGCAAAATTAAATCTAAAACTTAATACTGTAATTAAAAGTTAGCTAACCTGGAGGGCCATAGAATAACACACCCCTAGGTGGGGTTATACTAAATTTTGCAAAAACTTCCGGATACATAAGAGGAAACAGAATCATTTCCTTTAAGGCTTCTACGTGTTTATTTAGGCCACCAACACAGTCAAATGTTATCTAAGAAAAAAAAAAAAAGATAAGACATACAATATTAATAATGACATAACACACATTTTTTTTTTTCAAAGTTTTTGTAGTTAATTTCTAAATAACTATCCATTTAAAATATAATTATTTTTATTATTATTTCATAACAAATATTGTACGAAACCTCTACTATTTTTCTATTTTCAGAAGCCCTAGTAAGTTAGACTAACAGACAGAATCAATCACGTGACAATAAAAATAAATCTAAGACACAAAAATATCAGTGCAATTGTACTGCTACGTTAGGTTAACATTTTTTTTTTTTTTTTTTTAAAATAGCCATTTGGGCTTTTAAATATTTCTTTAGATTTTCATTTTCCTGGAACATCTGTAGACCAAAATCATCATACAAAAGGTTGACATGAGTTAAATATTGTGTATGATCCGCATTAAATGCATAGTTAAAATCTAATGAGAGTTCAGAATTACTACTAGGAAAAAAATACATCGCACAATACGTATAGACCTCGATTAAGCTTGTAAGTCTTTGACAAAAGCTGTAAGCAATTATCTGATAATCAGAACTTTATAGTTGTAAATTGTAAGGCAGTTACAAAAGCAAAGATAAGATTACAGTAAGAATATACAATAACCAAGACTGGAGAGCAACGCCATATTAGTAATATGCCTTTATAACAGATTCAGATGGGTAGGGGAAATCACAAAAATTCCTAATTCTTGCAATGAAGATTAATCATAATTACAAATAGAATTCATCATATATATATATATATATATATAAAAATCCAAAACACAAAACTTGAAGCTGGTGGTCTTCACTGTCCGGCTCTCTTATATATATATATTTATTGAAGTTTAAATGAAGAACATTACAATTCAAATTTTAAGAGAAAAATAAAAAATGACTTACTGAACGGTTTATATTCATTGGATCAACATCTGCTAGACTGGAGCCTATTCGGACACGTTCTCCAACCAATCCTTTGGTTATTTCTTCGGTAGAAAAGTTCATTGGCATGCATCTAATTTTTTTTTTAGAATATTTGAAAGTTTAGAATTTTTGAATATAACGTAATTTCTGTAAATTATCTATAAATCATTTGACAAAAGCATTATTTGTTCTCTTATTCTGTTCTCTACACAACATGCAATTTTAACTGCTTTAACTGAAAAAAACTTAAAATAAATATACATAGATTTTGTAGCAGATATAGAAATGTAAAAAAAAAAATTACAATATTTGATCAAAATTTGAATTCTCAAAAGTGTAATACTGAATGATTATATAGTTTACGTTTTTGAATTGCGCACACTGTAACAATAAGTGTAACTAATATTAATGTAACAATAATAAAAACAGGGAAAGACATTTAGTTGTATATATTTTTCATTAGCTAACAAGAACATCATTACCTTCCATTCTATTGTATCTACTAACACATTTAGGCCGCTACCCATAGGTTCTACGGGTGCCCATATATTTCCTAAATTTAGTTGCTCGGCAATTCTCCGAGAGCGAATTTCTCATTGCTTTGCTTCCCTTTGGAAGGCATTTATTCGAGTGGTGACCACTCGGAATTTTTTGTATACTATTGTAGTTCAAAAATACACCAATAACTGTCGATAATATCTCGTGGAATCTCGAAGGAAGTCACAGAAGTGTACCAATGTCGGCACTTGTTTTGGAAGCCTATGTATAGTGTTTTCAAAGCATTTTCAAATGACTACATTTTTGTATTGTTTAATATTATTTTCTTCTGATTTGTCATATTTTGGAATTTTTTTTCTAATAGAGATATCATGTAAAACTTTTTTTTGTCTCAATTTTTACTGTCCTTTGTACTTAAATTTCTTATTTGTTATAATACTTACAATAAAATCTAATATACCGTTTTGAAGACAAACATTAGCTCTTTAACACTGATCCAAAGTAATTATACAAGTATGCTTGTGTTCGTGATACATACACTTTGAAAATGTGCGAAAATAGCATGACCTGTGGGGAAAAGCAGGGAAGCAAAGGGTACGACCCGAAAGTGTTAACATTAAATTTATCCTTATTTTTATCTTATTTCATCTCAAAATCTACAAAGAAAATATTTTTTATTACTACTAGTATTCATCCAAAACCAGAAGCCCTCTCGAAATATTGTAAAATTTTTCGGAAGACAC
>JAFIDM010000002.1:56467505-56486168 GCA_023159025.1 Thereuonema tuberculata
GTAGTCTTCTTTTGATGTGTTCTTCAAGGACGGAAACTGATGGAGTTAATTATTTGATAAAAATTAGGGGGACAATAGTTATCAGACAATTACGTCCATCAGCCCCCATCCCTGAAAATACATGCCAGAAAGACAATATTATGATCTGCTTAAAGAACTGAAAAGGTGATTCACAGACCTATCTCTAGTTGGTTCAAAAATTAAGTCAAATAAGTTTAGGTAAAGGGTCAGTAAAATATGCAAATACAAAAAAAAAACTATCAGATCCAGTTAATAAAGATAATCTTTGAAAGACAGGGTTTAAACAGGCATATAAAAAAGACGAGAGCAACTGTCTTAAAATAGTACTTAACAATTAGACTAATGACAAATGGTAAAGAAGGCTGTCCTGGATGGGATGCATCAGATAGATAACTGCAGACAAATTCAGATGATGTATTGTATTCAAGAAAATTGTGAAAGAATTAATGCAAATAAAGAAAAGAATAAAAAAAAAATAATCGAGTCAAAATTATGCTTGATATATAGTTTCCCAAATACAAAGGATAAATTGATGGCTACAATATATGTTATATCAATATATATCAGTGGTATATAGTGAAAAAAAAAAAAAAATGTAAAAATAATTCTAGCAGAGTTCCAAGGAGCTGAGGAGAAGCAAACAAGCACAGGAACACAGGTTCTACTGCTTATGGACAACTGAGATAGTGTTTTCTGGAACTGATAAAGACAGTAGAGAGTACTGTTGGATAGTATATTCATATCCTGTTTTATACTTTTTCTATCACTGGCAGTTTCCATGATCATGGGAACAACTACGACTATAAAATGAAGAGCTGATATAAAAGTCATGTCCATGAGAATGGGATTAAGTGAACTAATATATCATAAATGTAGCTGTTTAACAAGACCTGCAGTGTTTCCATTTCAAATGAAAGGTTTAAACACTTGGTGATGTCTGGCAATTACTGAAGAAAAACCTATTGGATGTGATCAACGAATAAAGCATAAATGACTACAGTTCATGAAAGAAGAGCGTCTGATGACGTAATTTCCTTATAGATTGATGTTTCCAGGACGTAACAGCGCCATCTATTGCTAAAATCCCTAACTGAATCTTATAAACATTATGAAAACATTCTGATATTTGTATTTTTTACAGTTACTATTTTTTCCACACCATTCCCCTTGCTTGGCTAGGCAAAGTTTGTTCTTTCTTGGTCACACTTATGCGATCACAAAACGACGCCATCTTGGACTGACTGCTTGGAGTTCAAGTTGATGAAGTCATGACTGGTGACGTTTCTTCCAGACAAAATCGATCGCTATGTAATGACCATATATGGAAAAAAAAACTTTTTTTTTTTGCAAAATACTATAGTTGAGGGCACAAAATGCTGCTATATGGCTGAATGAGAATAGCAGAAGTCAGACAGCTGCAGATGAAGGTGATACTGGATTCAATCTCTAAAGGAAGCAAACCTAAAAGATTGTATCAAGATAATTAAGAATCCATTAACGGCAACTTCAACCAAACTGGATATTGAGTAGGAAATGAAAAGTGAAAGCAGAGGAGGCACCGGATAACGAAACACACATTTTGATAAGAGGCTGCTAGATTTAGAAAAATTCGTAGTAATAGGTAGAAAGCGGATGTGCACATTCATTCTAGGAGATCATATGAAAACCTGTAGTAGCATTTTTTCATGGAAATATGGAAAGGCAAAGAGAATTATGCCAACTGATAGAGAAATGCTTAAATATAAAGTTAATGCAACTGTCGATGGAAGTTGATGCAAAATTACACCAAGCAAATGTATTTTGATTTGATATGCTAATCAATGTGAAAAATGAGGGAGAAATAGGAAAGCTACCAAAATGCTCAAATGGTTAATGATAATAGATGAGCTCTGTGGTAAAATTATCGTAGACCTGAAAACAGTAAGAGGGAATAATAATAGAGGATTAGAATAGAAATGTTGCTAAAACTGTAAAATTTTGGTAGGAATGAGGTTGAATGTAATGTGATTGTCCAATTCTTTAGAACTGGATTAATGCTAAGCATTTGGAAAGATTAAACCAATTATAATTTTACAGTGGTAAAAAGTAATTTGGCAAAGTGCTAAAAACAATGGTAGTTAATTGTGCAATATGAAAGAATGGAGCAGCTTCTGAAGATAAGCAATCAAGGACATTTATTGAAAAATAAAATCCTCTTCCCAAGAGAAAAATGGTGCCAAGAAAATTGAACTGAAAAGAAGTAATGCAAAATCCCTTAGTCAATATACATGTCCAGATTGTATAGAAGGTCAAACATCTGCAAATGGAACAGTGATGAAAGAACAGACAACTAGCTTGCTATATGAAAAATGGAAGTTTTCATAATGGTAATGATTCACTACTGTAGTAAACAGATATGAAGCCGTTAAAAAGAATCTTAGAATTAATTACAGAAGAGTATTTGAGAAGACACAGGAATACTGGATAAATAAGGATCCAGGATGCACAACAAATATCAAGATTTGGCTATAACTAAGCAGAGTGGTTAGTGTTTGCTTCTGAAAGGTTAAATGAGACAGGAATTTGTACAGGGCTTAAAATACAAGCAGTTCCAGTGCAATTCCTCACTCTTTAAAAAAGAAAAAGGGGGTGGGTGGCTAAAGGCTGGAACAGTAGTTGAAACTAATTGGTGTCAAAGGAATTAGTAAATGCCTTCAGAGACCTGAAGATGCTATGAAATAAAGCAATGTGAATGATTCAGAAGAGGGATAAGTCAGGCACCCATTGGAAGATCAGAACCAATAATCTGGAATGGGAAAAGGAAGATCTGGTACAATATTTAGAATTGAAAGAAGCTAAGTGAGGCATCAACGAAACAAAAAAAGATGGCCAGAGCAGTGCTATTGTTTTGGCACGAAACTCTTAACATTCTTTGTTTTGAGAAAAGTATGTGGAACAGCAAAGAAGTCATTCAACGTCAAAGCAGAGGTTGCTTCTTCAACATCATGGTTTAGAAGCAAACAAACAGTTTCATCTCAAAGTCATAAAAGAGATCACATTGTTTCATCAGCTAAATCAATGTAAGTTGAAGTGTTCCAATGGCGTGATAACAAGGGTAGGAGAGGAAGTTCTAAATATTCTATAAAGTTAGTTATGCATAAAAGTCCAAAATAGTTAGATGCCAAATTCTGAATGAGCACTGAGTCTAGAAGAGATAGAAGACAGTTAGGGTTCATAGATGACAATAACAAGCACAATATATACAACAACTAGTTAAATCTTCATAAAACTGGAATGTGGCCATAATGGACAATGGAAATGACACAATGAAGATCAAAGACGAGGCATATTTACAAATCCATTAATACAAGATTGGCAGATTGCCCACAAAGTCCAAAAAGAAAAACAGCTACTCTGAATAAGGCAACATGAAAGTTTTGGGCAAAAGTCTATTCCAATAAACAAAAAAGTTACTCAGACGTAAGACGGACAAGAACAATGAAATATTGTGGAGTTCAGGAAAATATCACTGTCTATGGGATAAGAGGTTAATGCAAGGGTGAAAACAAATTAAATCAGGTCAACTTAGCTAAGGGTCAAACTTTGCCTATAGCTATTCGACAATAAAGTTAATGATCCAAAAATGGTTTAATAAAAGAAACATGTTTTATAAAATGAATAGAGATCTTCACATTCCTTTCTTGTTATCAATCTGATAAACAACAAATAAAAGTTATGAAAAAAATGTATGACCTGCTCCTGGCTTTAGCCATGCTCTTGGCTTTCCTTCTTTCAAAACGATGTTCATCCTCACTGGAAGAACTTGAGGACGAGCTAGAGGAAGTAGAACTATTATGGGTGGCATGTCTTCGTCTATAATAAAATAGAAGATACCAATTATACAAAAAATCTCGAGCCTAAAGATGGAGAAATTCTGATAAAGGAACAAAAATATCCTCAGCTAAATTCCACAGGATTATTTATTTTTTTATTTGCAAATTCACCAAAGCTTAGTAATTTCTCAAATTTTAACTATATAAGATTTAAAAGAATTAAAAAAAAAAAAAAAAAAAAAGGAGGGGGAGAAGGGAAATACAATAACTAAAAGATTAAATGAACAAACTGGAAGAAATTTTCAACTTTCAGTGAAGCCAAAGAAAATAAGCCTATTTTATTAAAAATGTTCATAAGGTTTTAGCAAAAAAGCAGTCACAATACTTAAATAACGTCATATGCCTTTCTACTTTCAAAGTTTAACTAAACTATAAGTTTTCTATCCAATGCTAAGAGGAAACCAGAGTCAAAACTTTCTCATTTAACTAAAACATAGGAATGATAATTGAGCTTTTACTTTAATAATAAAATTACAAACAAAATATACATAGTTAAAGTGTCCCACGATAAGCCTATGCAGGCTTTTGGGGTCATGGGAAGTCAGGCTCCCGGCTTTTCCTGACCAATGGGACGAAGTTGAGGTCGGGTGGTCAGCCAGATGCCCACCCACCTTTAACTCCCGGGTAAGAAAACCGGTACCCATTCTATAGAGGGCTGGGTAGACCCTAGGACCCGTTTGGAGACGAAAGGAGCGTGGAGAAATCCCCGCCCTCCGCCGAGGTCGGGAATCGAACCCGCCACCTCCAACCCGCAGTCAAGTGCCCTGACCATTCGACTACTGGGCCCATAACAAAATATTTACATGTGCACTGTAAATCCACTTTTAACAGGTTTTTTTTTCTTTAGTGTTAGTTCAGAGAAAAATTTTGAAATGATCTTTTTGAACTTCATAATTCTATTAGTTACTTACGATTCAGTAAACTGTAATGGGACTATAAATTACTTTCAAACTACAAAAATAGATGTAAGAATCTTATTTATAATATCTTGACCTTAGTTGTTAATCAAGTAAAAGTGTCTGAAAAGAATAATAAGCTAATATGGATGGAAATGGGTTTGAATCAATCTAGATAAATAGAAATTTATTTTATTTTCAAGAATCGTTTCTATTGCATCTTTTGGAGTCAGATAAAACATCCCATTTGGAAAGAGATTAGGCAGAGGCTTTATTTCATTTCGAACAAAACTAATAAGGTTAAAAAAAACAACAACAAAAAATTCAGAGAAACTTTGCTTTGTCTGCTCAATCTCATGCTACACTCGAAAAGACCCCGACTCTCTTCACATACAGGGTGATTCAAAAGTACTGAAAAAATAGGCCTATAAAGAAAGAAGATTGAAATATTTTTCTGTCAAATTCGGTGTAAAAAAAAGTAAAATAGGGCATGGGTTTCCGGATCGAATGTGCGATTCTGAGTAGAATGACGGGGTCTCCATTTTAGCCTTTTTTCTGCCCCTATGAAAAAAAAAAGGTCTAGTTGGCACCCTTCACAACCGGGAAGAGCAAGGAAAGGGAAGCGAGAATAGAATAAGCTAAGTTAAATGGAGTATTGACTCCATTGGGTTTATTTCAATCACAAAGGAGCCCCTGGAGGGGAGGAATAAATAAAAACAAAGTGTAGCGAGTACTTTCAGTACTTTATGAATCACCCAGTATATGTTAATAAACTAAAAGAGACTGGCTAAACAAAGAAACATAAAAGACTTAAAAAGAGATCCAAGATAACGAAGAATTAAGATAGAAAGTCCAATAAGAATTATAAGACCTTTAAAAATAAAGCCAAGATTTCTAATCTTGCATGAAGATGAAGGGTCACTACTTTCTTTATGCTAACAAATACTATGGAGCAGAGCAGATGATAAAAAGAATAGGAGTCCCATAATGAAAACTTGTCATTAACAATTCAAAGATGTCTTATAAAGAGAAACAGCGAAGGTCAATACAAAAGAAATATAACAGAAGACTTTCAATACAATAATATTGGAGGAAAGAAAGGAATTCATACCCGACACATTGAGAATAGATCAGCAATCGTACAATTCTTTGAAAACTGAAGAAAAATCTGGCAAAGGAGGGAAAACAATGATGGAATTCCTTATAAGTAACTCCTGTCTTAGAAGCAAAGCAGAAGGCACAGAGACAAAAGCTAATTGGAGCAATTTAGAACAGGATAATGACTAATTATTCAGTGATAAATCACTCCAGATAATGTGGTTCTAATGAATTATCTATTTCTTCTACTGAAGGGATCAAACAGAAAATCACTTGCAGCACTATCCTAATGAATTAATAAGAAAATGTCATTGTTAGGTGTTGAACTGCAGCAAGCAAAATGGCTTACAAAGAAAGCAAATGCCATATTTCAATAGTACAGAGAAACAATTTACAAAACATCAGTGATGTCGAGATGTAAAAGCTTGATAAAGCTGGACTACTTGCTTCTTTCAACTATTTAAAAGAAATAAAAATGTTTACTTTTGGCTTGTCTTTTTAACAAGGAAGGTAAATTATTTCATTAATGGCATACCGCAGCCTTTTAAGCTATCATTTTGCCAATGCTTATTCTGGACATTTGTATTTATCATTAATAGGTGGCAGCATATGTCCTACTTATCGGCATTAATTGTTTTGCTGAAGATGTTGAAAACACAATGGTGAATGTCCTGCCAGAAAACTTTATTTTCAAGTTTACCAAAGTGAAAAATAAGTGGTTATAATGCCTTCTTATAAGCTGCAGAAGGATAACAAATGTTGTAATTAACAATATTAAACAATAGCAAAATTAAGATAGTAGCTCCAATTTTTATTTTACGCAAACTTCTTGGCAAGGTTAAGTCTTTTGTTTTTTTAGCATATGATTTGTGGTTTCAGCTGGCAGCAGTGCTGACATCTGGTGATAATAAAGAAACTTCTGTCATCATATATCACTCGTATTATTTTCTGTATGGCCTTGAGTGAAGCATCTGCAATGTTAGATCATCCAATTTGATTCTGAAGATATCATCATTTATGCCATTAAATTTCCTAAAAATCATATTTCTAAATGGAAAAATCTAAAAGGAAATATAATTGATTAAGTTTCATCAAAAAAACATGTCTAGCAAATAACTAGAAAACAACAACTCATATAAAAGTGTGGAACTGTATAGGGTGGACTGCTTTGAACTGGGGAATTGAAGACTGAAGTTGATCAAGTTCTAGATGCTTAGTTGAAGACACTTCAATAGATTATATAAATAGATACACTATTTGAAAAGGGAGTAAATTTTTTTAATTTACAAATGAATTCAAGAACTTGCAGGAATAAAAAACATTCTAAAATATCTCTGTTGCACATCCAGCACAGGAAGTTTATTTCCCAAAGATCAACCACCTTGAGATTTGTGAATAGTATTTCAATAATAAAGTTTGATATTCAGCCATCCGACGTTAAGGTTAGTTGTAGCTTAAAAGCCCAAAATTTACAGCAGTTATCCACGTCACAACTTTGAGGTCACTTCTCAGCTCCGCCCACTAAAAACCCGCGAACAGATGTCGACTTTGTCGTTACTTATTTGTAGTTACACCAATGTCCTAAAAGCTGTAAAAAGTCTGTGGCAAAAGCAGAAAAAAACAATGTGAGTATAAGGGTTTGAAGACAGGAAAAACGTCAAAAAGTTGAAATTTCTATCGGCCCCCATTTTGGAATGGTTGATCTGATTTGGCTGAACTGTAATACCAGCTGAGTCCTTAAGGGTATCCAGCACCCATAAAAGTTTTAGCTCAAAAGCTCAACATTTACAGCAGTTATCCACATCACAAGTTTGAGGTCATGCCTGACTTCTAATGCCCGTCCCCTAAAAATCTGTGAACAGATTTCAAACTTTTATATTTTTTTACTTATCTGTAGTTTAACCAATGCCCTAAAAGCTCTAAAAACGTGACTATAAGGTTTTGAAAATAGGAAAAATCGTCAAAATGGCATATATATCCACGATACGACCCCTGATCGGCATTTATCACAAGGTCCAGGGCTCATCTGTTCAAGTAGGGGAGAATGCAGGTAGCTGGATTCTTAGCTTATAGCTTCAGAGTAACTTGATGGACATAATATTAGGACTTTCAAAATTTCACGACTTTCGATTAGTAAAGAAGTTTGAATTGATGTATTGGTTTCTTTAATATTTAAGATGATGTTCCCACCCCCACATACCTACTCCCCATCAGCAAAACGAATACAAAAATCAGCAAAATTAAGGATGGTAAAATATTCTACAATGATATGTATTCACACAACAACAATTTGAATATTAGAAACTCCAGTTAGCAGCACAACTAATTTTTTGAAACGATCCAAAAAAATCTAATATATAAGCCTTACATTTGAGATATGTTATAAATATTAAACCTTATCCAGCAATTATCATCTAAAAAAATGAATAACCTAAATCAAAAACTCAAAATACTGAAACAAAATTTAGAAGGAAACTAAATGAAAATTTAATTGAGCAGGAACAAGCGAAATGGAAATGATAGATTGTGCAGATGTGCTAACAGGAACAAGCAACAAATCAAAAGTTTTATGGTATTAGGGTTTAGAAGGCAAATAAATGCTTTACAATTCTGGGAAAAGGATAAATAAAAAGTGTTCCAGTATGGCTTGTAACAAGGCTGTTGAGTTTTGTAAAAAATAAAGAGAAACAAATGTAAAGGCATGATACAAAACAAAGTTTACCAGAAATTACTACAAATAAAACAAATATATGATAATAAAATAAATAAGCTAAAATTTAATTCGTTATAAAAAAAAAAACTATTTAAAAATAATTAAATATAAGTAAAAATAAATTTCAAAAATTAAAAGTAATTAAATTGAAGTAATTGAAGTCTATCATGACTTGTTTTCAGGAATTACTAATTCACTTTAAGTTATTTTAAAAGATTAATTTCTTCTTTTTTTTTGTGGATAATATCAACACCGCAACATCAATACATTAGACATTAGGTCTAACTAAGCATTCATGCATTAGATGTCACATTATATAATAATGTTTGATTTACTTTCAATGAGATTAGTGGACTGGAAGATGCAAAGTCTGAAAACTTTATTAAGGAAAACTCATTTTGATAATTTAACATTTAGTATTTTGCTTATAAGTCTTTACTATAGTAAGCATCATATTGAAGTAAACTAGGCCATCCCCCTGTCTTCCCCTGGTAAGTATGAGATAATCCAATAAGAATCGATTCCAAGAGGCTATAGCAAAAAAGTGATATTTTATTCCTTTTTGAATGAGCTCATTATTTGATAGTGCGCGAACAAATAGAATAAAAGTAGGATTGGATATTGGGGAACCAGCAGTAGTCCAATGGTTAGCGTTCCTGACTGCGAGGACGAAGGTACTGGGTTCAAATGATGCTAAGGCATCAATAAAAGCCAAACTGGATAGTAAAACTGTTCCTGAAATATATGGCAAAGGATCCAAGAGACCAATGATATATGTTAAGGTTTTCAAGAAGCTAGTTGCGTATGGTGAACATCACCTAAGAGAAGGGGATAAAAGACATGGATGACTCTTATGATATTAATAAAGGGAATAAATTGCAGCTGGACTGCCTGGATACTTTGAATAGAAGGGGCAAAGGAAAAAGTGCAATTGTAGGCAATCGGTAATAAGTGAATGAGTAAACCAGGATCATGGAAATCCCATGACATGGGTTTTTGTGGAAGAAGAAAAAGAAAAGACCCAAAGCACAGGATGAACAAAGCAACTTGACTAAGCATATATGAAGTGTGAAAAGCTGGGAAATCCAACAGAAAGAATGGAGGATCCTAGGAAGGACAAATGAAGTGCCTGATCTGGCTTTATTCAAGGTGAAAGCTGGGAAGAATTAGTGAAGTTTTCATCTGTAATAAATTAATGGATTTAATGAAATCAGAATGTAAAGCCTACAAGACAAGAATCAAGCATCTTTGTACTTCCATAAAATGATTTGCCTACTTTTTAACATGGTCCCCATTTGAAAGGGTTCGTGTGAATCTCAGTCCGTCTCCATGAGAAAAATCTGCAGGAAAAAAACCCACCTTAATTCTTTGTCTTAGAATCAAGCCTCACTATCAATGTCCACAAAAAATTGCCTAAACCACTTAACTTTTTGGGCTTAAAAGACTATGCAATGTGGATTTTTTATTGATTTTGTTAAAAATTGAAACTAAAGATAAGAAAATGCACTTACTTGACAAATGTGGATTAAAGGAGTTTTACCCAACGGTTTTGGAATACTTTGCATGTTCTGTCTTCAGAGGACAGCACAATACAAACACATGTGGTGATGGCACACATATTTGTTCTATATGTTTGTATCATCCCCTGAAGATGGTACACGCAGTGTTTCGAAACCTTTGGATAACTCTTCTTACTGCAAATTTGCCGCTTGCATGCATTCCATTCTATTTTCATTTCTTTGTAAGTGAGAAGAGCCAGTGAAAAAACCAGAAAGCAGGTGCAGAAAACTGAGGGATGTGATGAAGAGCCAACTTCACAAATGGATTGTTGGATATAAACGATTAACAAATAGGCCAGAATATAAAGTGTGGTTACAGCCAAGAAAAGAAGCACCAGGAAGAATGGTGAAGGCATGGAAAGCCAAAGATAAACAGATACAAAATCAAAGAAGACATGAACCAACTGCAGAATAATTAGTTATGATTATACATGGGAAATGGCTGTACAAAGAATGGTACTTGTGATAAAGAGGAGGAAATGTTTAGAATAAGTTCACCCGAGGATAAATAACTTAAAATTAATAATTAAATTGGTAGCTAAGACATAATTGCTTGAGGGTACCAAAGCAGACAGGGTCTGTGGAAATTGTTCAAAATTGCCAGCAAATAAAAGAAAAAAGAAGTGATGGATGTAAAGCTCTGTGCAATAGAGCTGAAGCAAAAAAAAAAAAAAAAATGGCAACCTCAGTCAGCAGAAGATGAAGCCATAGCAAAAATCCACTGAAAAGAAAGCTCCAAAGAATATTGAATGCAGCAGTGATGAGAAGACAGAAGATAGTCATGAAGACGGACAGAAAAGGGTATAGATACATTGGAAGTATGCTTAACCATTGTAGGACAACCGTAAAAATAAAATAATTTCAACTGACAACTAAACAAAATGGGACTATCACATGCAATGGGAACGCAGCTGTCCACAAAGATTGCACAAACCAATATATTTGACGTTATACAAAATTTGGAAATAACGAGGCTATGATGATGTGCGAAAACAGCGAGGAAAAAGAAAGAATGAACAATAAAAATAATGAAAAATACAGCAAAGCAGGAATAAAAACAAATTTCCACAAAAGGCAAAAAAAAAAAAAAAAAAAAAAAAGGGTGGATAGCACACACAAAAAAGTTACAATGGTGACTCTTCATCTGGTGTTTGAAAGGTCTGCATCACTGTATTAATATTACAGTATCTAAAATTAAGAAATCTTTAAATTATTTTAAATCAATGTGAATTAAGATAATTCCTGCAAACAGTCTTACTATATATTATATAGGAAAAAAAAAGACAGAAATCAGAAAGATCTTTGCAAATGAAAATGAATGGAGAAGGTGACATTGTTAGAACTCTTCAAAGACTTGGTAGGATCTAGATAAATATAGCATTAAAAGTTAATACCTTTGGAAAAGAGGGCTTTTATGAGCTGGTGATCTAAAAACTCTGAACTTTTTATTCCGTCTTCTTGGGGGTGAGGTATGAAATACACTTTTGCTGGTTACTTTTCTTGTTCGAATTGGTTCTAAAAATAAAAAGAAAACAAAAATTAAAAAAAGACTATTTTCAGATTTTTCACACAAAAAAAAAAAAAAAAAAACTTAAATAAATAAAAAATAAAAAAAATAAATAAGTAAAAATGGAGACTTTAATAAAGATAAAAAAAAGCTTCAGAAAATTCTTACCAATGGGCACTTGAAAACGATTGATAATTGGCTTTTTCTGCCTGAGATAATATTTTGGATGTGCAGTAGTTTCATCTTGGGTATCATCCTCTGAAGATTCTACAAAAACAGAAGAAAAAAAAATTAAAATTACAGGACTTCTTTAATAATTGAATTAGATTTAGATCACTGAACAAAAAATATCATTAGTGGACAAAAATTATGTTTTCGCATGGTCTGAGCCTATTATCAAGGTTAAATCCTGCTGAAGATTCGTAATAAGGATGAAAAAAATTGTCCAGGATTCACGTTAATGATGGCTCAAACTGTGCAAAAGCATAATTTTTGCCACTAATATTTTTTATTTAATAATTTATTTGGTGGATATTAAATTTTGTTTTCAAATTTAGATCAGTAGCATGACCATGCCTTCAAACCTTGGATGTTAATGTGTCCTGTTTTTCTTGCAAAATTATCTAAAATTGATCAAAATTTTGTTATTCTTGATTTGCAGAACTTACTTTCATTCACCCTAAAATTCACTAGCAGATTTCTTCCTAAACCAACCTCATTTACAAAGAGAAAGAAGAAGCAACTATTAAATAACCCTCAAACACTAAAAACTGCACATCGTAAATGCTACTCCATTCAACCGATTTTATTTCAATTTTCACTGATCTTTTAGGAAAATTTCTGGCCTCAAAATCAGGATAAGTTATCCGGAATTTCTAAAAAGAATTAGAAGACAGCAGAAGAAGATGAATTCATCATTCGTCAGATGAAACAAAGCAAAATAAATAGGAGATATTTAAAAAAAAAAAAAGCAAGTTCTGAGACGATGAAGCTGTGAGAAAAATTGCAAGTGGTGATGAATCCATTTTTCAGTGCAGGAATAGTTTTCAAATATAGACTGATGCAGATTTAATGTAAATAATAGAAATACATTCACATTTGATAGATATTCAGGTTTCCATCCAATATGCAGCTCTATGAGGGGATGTGTTGTCATCCATAAACAGGAAGTCAGGTCCCATTGAACCCATGAACAATCATATTTAAAACTATAAATTTAATGTGCGTCAATTATGTACTATTAAAAACAACACCTGTAATGAAACAAACTTAATTAAAAATTGAAAAGCAATTTAAAAAGTAAATCAGTTTTCGACCTTAATGAGACTAAGAACCACAACATTATCCTCCCAATTTAAAAGCAGAAGTGGGGTTGTCAATGTCTGAGCATGCTGCATAAAAAGGGTGACAATGCTTAAAAACATATATGTATTGTATGCACCGTACGTCAATATTAGTTTTGAATTTATGTAGATAATCATTATTCTCATAACAGAAAATGATTGGATTATTTGCGTCTAAATTATGGTTAGTATTCTGAACGTGTAAAAAGGTGTTGTACATACTTTTGCCTTTTTTAATGACATTACAGTGCTCACCAATTCGAATATACAGTGGTCTTTTGGTTTCCCCAATATAGCAGCAGCTCATATTGATACATTTTATACAATAAACCAGACTGCATCTGGTCCATACATCCTTATTAGCTACATTATTAATTTTATTTTTGCTTGTAAATTTGGAGCAACCAATTTATCCATCCAAGATAAATCCAGAGGGAACCCATTCTCTGTCCAAGAACCAGTCTAACAGACTGCATCTTACAAACATGCAAGCCCATACCCACACAATCTCTACACAATAGGCCTGAAAACAATCACCACTGTCACTGCTGAAAGAACTCCAACAAGATTCCTGCTGTTCTCCGCCAGCATTCTTTGGCAGTTAGTGATTAGAATGTTGAGATGATCAAGATGATGAATCATAACAGACAAATGCTATAAAATACTGAATGAGTGAGATTCACAACCAACTAGACATCAAGACAAAAGAAATAGAGGATGACTTTAAGTGTTGCAGGTATCTTGAAACAGCCTTCATGGTTCAAGTGAATACGGAGCATTCATCATCTAAATTAGGCAGGTAATTATACTTTGTCATAAAATAAACATTTTTATTTTTCCTATGTTATCTTCCACAGTTTCAGTATCTTTTCATACTATTTGTGATCTTTAAAACTATCAGGTCATTCAGCTCTTGATAGCACTATGTTTTGCAATAGTGGCAAATGCTGACTTTCATGTTCATCTTAATACAATAAGACCCGATTTATAAAGAATCCACAATAATACAGAAACTAAACCATACTGTAGTAACTTGCTCTTTTTTTTTTTTTTTTTGCAGTATTCCTTTACAAAGTCGACTAATTTCTGTAACTGCAAATAATGCAAAAGTTTATGTAAAAGCTCCTTCAATGCCTTATGAAAGATGAATGTAAGTGAAAAGCAAAGTGTCTATGTAAATTTCGCTTTGTTATTGAGGAAATTATAGAAACTGATGGATAAGCTCAATGTTTTATCATTAGTTACACCCACATATAAACACTGTTATCTATTTACACTGATGCGTGAATAATAAACAATTTTAATTAAATTCTGCATTATTTATCAGAAATAATGTAAGATAAATGAATATTAATTGTCAACACGAAGGAAACAGGATAAATTAGACACAGAAAATTATTAGAAAAAAAATTTAAAATGAACTAAAATGGGTGAGGGTGTGTTTACAAATTATAAAAACAAAACCTTTGCATCGTTATTAATGCCTTACTTGTATCCCATTGATCGTTTTCTGGTCTTAGTCTTGACTGTTGAATTTCATCCATACCATCTTCAAATTCGCCATCACCTTCACTACCGTCTGTGTCATCATCGGAATCTTTTTTGCTTTTGTTCATTTCATAGATATTCCGGACTGCCTTTCTACTCTGCCTCTTGACTCGAGTGTACATATCAACAAAATCCTAAACAAAAAGATGATAGTTCAGTAAAACAAAAACAAATTCATTAATCAAGACAGTATTTCTAAGTATCCAATCATCAAGTCATTTTGCTAAACAAAATGTTACACCTCAGTTAATGCTGATTAGGTATTAAGGTAGGGATCAGCAACCTTCTTTAGGACAGGGGCCAGGTCAGTGAGTGGATGACAGATTACATTTATGAAAGTTAATTAATAAAGCCAATAATAAAACATAACTATCAATAATGTTTATTTTATTTAAGCAAAATTTATGTCGTGAAATCATAAATGACAAAATTAATGCAAGATTGATGCCATTTGTTGCACGAGTCTTAAATGTTATTTAAATGGGCATCAACCAGCTAAGTTCTTTTTATATTTCATTTTTGGGAAGAGTTGCTCGCCCAAGTCAGTACTGCCAAATATCCATTCCATTTTTTTTTTTTTTTTTTTTTTTGCATAAACTACCAAATTTGTATAAATCCCAAGAAGATATTTTCTGTAATACTCTGTGATGCCAATCTGTCATCCAAGATTTTGATCTTAGTAGATCACTGCATTGCATCTCAGAAAGTTCCATTTGAACATTTTCTTTTACAATGTCCACTTCCAAGTCAAACGGAGTATCAAAAAGCTAGAAATCTTTTAAAATCACAGTCACAAATATTTTGATTTTTTTTTTAGCTTGGTCTCTTGGAGTTTTGGGAAATGAAAGTAGTTTGATTTCACAAGCTGGCATTCCCACTCTTAGTTTTGTTTCGAAAGTGACATCGTGTCCATATATCTCATATATCAGTTGATTTCTTCCCTGAAAGAGTTTAGGTTGTTTTAAATGTGATGTTAAATCCACAAAATAATGTTAGACCAAATAGCCATTTGGGATCCCAAAATTCCAAAGCTTCTTTATTTTTAATTTCAAGAAAATTAATTGCAGCAAACTTGTATAAGCTTTAAAGCAAAGTGCCTCAACTAAGCCAACAAAACTAATGATACTTCAATCTCCAAGACAACATCAGCTTAACGGTCCTCAACACTATGCAAATCACATCTTCCAAATTTGAACATTTTGAGGATAGGCCTGAAACAAATACTTAGATTATTTTTTCAGAACACCGAGGTCCAGCTAGTCCACCTTAGGGGCCGTAGTTTGCTACCCCTATGCAAGGTATGTTTATAGTAATGATCATCATCAATATTACAAATCTTAGTAATTCTCACTAAAGCCCCAAAGAAAGCAAGCTAGAAGGGTGAAACAAGTTGTTGACAGAACAAATGGCCTTTAAAATGGCAGTAACTGATAGGATGTTTAAATTTAGAAGTGAAACATTTGATATCAAACTGATGATATGAACACCACATAATAGTAAAAAAAATGTTTAAAGAAACATTAAAAAAGTATTTTACAATATTTAAAATCTAAGATAGATAACATAATAACTTACTCCATCTTCTTGATTTTGTAATTTCCCAAATTTCCCCGATTCCATAGAATCTTCAAAATTCGGAAAATCACGATTTTTGGTTCCGAGTATCCAGCTTTGATTTAGAGTATCATACCTGAAATAAAGAAAGCATATGTTAACAAAAAGCACAAAAAAAAAAAAAAAAAATCTTATATTTTAGATTATGATTAAAACTTTTTGTTTAAGATGTTATCTACAACAGGAATTTACCCCCTACCATTCATGGTGGTCAGAATGACAAATGGTATCAAGAATCAAATACCTGTGGTTGTTGAAACTTTAGACCAACCTACTGATCAACGTAAGTAAAGGACCCTCATCATTTGACTTCATCAATACCAAGACAATCGGACTGAATTAGTGATTACTGAGACAATGATACATACTCACACATAAGGAGATAAACCTAGTGCAAGTTTGCTAAGCTGCCACTTGATAATGCAGATGCACGAGACTGGCAGAGATTGCAATGTATTACAGAATTCCAAAACCAAATAAAAGCATCTATATAGGCTATTCGAGTCTAGTGATGCTAGAAGTCTATCTTCCAAATGTTTAGAACATCATTATGCTTCTAGATTGCTTCAGCTAATTAATTGGAAAGAGTTATATATTTAAACACTTCTGAAAAAGTCACACTGAAACTAACAAAATCAACCTCAAATTATAAACGAAGAACTACTTCAGGGCTAGCATATTAACATAAGTTATCTCAAATATAGTAGCGTTCTGAGTGAGATTTACACTTACTGATTCTGTAGGTAGAAATAGAAGAATCTAAAGGGTCTTTAGAACTTCCAAAACATTTTCAGAATGAAGTATCACGTTAGTTCAATTTGTGTATATTTTTTAAGGGTTTTGTGAAGTTAAAACATTTTCAGAGAATATTTAAAATTTAGCCAGTAAATTCAAAATCAGTAATGAAAAAAAATTAGCTCATGCCTGCTAAATAACATGATAATATAACACACTAGGTTGCATAAGATTTATTGTCCAAACTAGTACATCTGTTCATTTTAAAGTTATTGGGGAATTTTCCTTATCTTAAGCACTGATCACTAAACTTTTACTACAAAATAAAGAAAAAGAAAAGCAAGCAAGCAGGAAACTGCATTAGCAAAGTAGGTGGATTTGTTTTCTTCTTGTTCTACTCTTCGGGTAATTGCTAGTAGAAAGCCCAACTCTCCAGACAATGCTTTGAATATTTAAAAGTTTTTAGAATCTGAAGTTTTCATAATAGTAAAAATCGACGTATGTTTGCAAATGAGTGACAGACATATCAGGTCAAACTAATTGACAGCATAAAAACTTCATTTGAAAAAAATAGGAAATAAGTATACTTATGTACTGAGCAATTTTGTAAACATTAACAGTAATGTACAAAAAAAAAAGAAAAAAAAAAAGGAAAGCTTAATGGTAACTTTTCAAAAAAGTTTTTGCTTTCAAACTGATCTAAAGATACAACAGTTTAACAAGCAGGAGTGTAACATGAAAAGGGGAGCAGGAGTGTAACATGAAAAAGAATACACATTAAGTTTGCTTTCACGCCTTGGGCTATCATCGATGGGAATCTGGAACAGCTGTTTTATCCTTGTATTTACGGGTATTCTTTAAATTCCCCTTTTTGATGTAAAGATTTTAAGCTTGCAATCCTCAATAGTGCAGTATTATACCCCCAAACATCTTACAATTCATATATTTTGTTACCCAACATTTATTTCAGAGTTCAGAGTTTTTAGTGGATTTTTCAGCTCAGAAACTTTCTTTGAAATTAGGCCTCAAATAGAAAATGCTGCAAATCACAGATATGTCACTTTGCACAAAATCATCAAGATCCACTTCTTTTACAGTTTCCAATTTAGGGAAGATGACGTCTCCCATCAGAATGTCTCAAACCCATACATCAAATCCTATAAAACCTTAGATGTCAAACACTGTAAATGTTGTTGTCGTGTTCCCAGATCCATTTTGGATCACTGGTCATAAGAGTCCAACTCTATGATGGGGAAATTTATTGCTTTACTGTCGTTTGGTTATTATCCAGGAGGCACCCCAAGGTGACAGTCAGACTTCTGCCTCCTAAGAAGAGAAACAAACACCGATGAAGAAAAAAACATCCAAGCCAAGGATATGAGCACAGATTCAGACACATCTGCCTCATCAAAGGCCGTCGCTCAAACCACTAGGCTATGCTGGACACATCCGAAGTATAATACTGATCTTCACTAAGCAAAGAATATTTTAATTTTTAAGTTATTCATTAGATATTAGCATTAAAAAATGTCATAAAAATAGTTCAGATATAAAAATAAAATCAATTTCATTCACTTACACAACTTTTCTTTGCCTGGTACTTCGACGTATACCATTCACCAGTCCATTAGCCTTTGGCATAGAATCTATTTTGACAACTTCCTCTTCCTCCTCCTCTTCATCTTCTGCATCGTCGTCATCATCATCCTCCTCGTCGTCTTCCTCTTTAATTTTTCGAGCACATCTCCGTAATGATG
>JAFIDM010000002.1:56491168-56503966 GCA_023159025.1 Thereuonema tuberculata
AAAATTACCTCCTCGTCAATCTTGGCCCTCGACGACGCTTCCTGGGAGGTATGTATCCACTAAGTATACTATCCTGAAAAATTAAGAAAATATAAGAATATTTAATTTCATTATATTAAAATACTAAGTCAGCTATGAAGATGTGTCAAAATGACCAAAAATAATGCACTAATAATGCTAAGGAAAAAAAACAAACAAGATTCAACTCTGGCTACCAGCAGATTCAGTATAATAAGAAAATAAGACCACCTAACTGACAATTCAGTGTCGTTTGACTCAATACTGGATTTTTCTTTTTTCTCTCCGACAAATTCAAGTTTATACCAGAAACTCACAAATATTCTTGCCTGAATCTTTCTACATTGCTTAGTTGTTTACCTTGTGGATGATATTTTGTTTTTGTACACTGTTTTCCTTTATTTATTTTTTGTGGGTTCAGCAAACTTCAAATGCTTTTCATTTTCTTTTACATTTTGCCACCTGATTCGGTGTAATTATACGTCTTACAAAATCCAATAATACATAATGGAATTTTTAAGATTAAAATTCCCCTAATTCTGATATCAACATACTGTCAGTATATTTTTTTCCAAACTTAATTTGCAATTACAGGAAAGTTTACAAGAATACGTATTCCGTGTAAACAAAGCATAAGATAAGCTTATTTAAGTTAGTTAAGAATCTTAGTTAAGAACTATTACAGAAATTATTTTTAACATTCCAAACTTTGAAAATCTACACTTGTTTGTATATATAAACTTTAATCTAACAGGTTGTCAACTGAAAAATAATAATAATAATAATTTCTTCACCAATGTTTCTCCATACAACCAATATCAAAAAAGAAATAATCGGATTTTTATATTTTATTCTTTTTTATTGATTCCATGGAACCGTAATCTGCTACTGAAGCATTAGGTATGTTTTAACCTACTAAAGTTCTAGCGAGAAAATATTTCGTACAAGGGAAAAACGTGTGGGTGCCCGGATATGGAAGTTACGAAGTACAAAGAAAAAGGATATAGAAGAATTAGAGTTGTAGATCCCAAAAAAATATGATTCACAGTGAGCAACTAGAAAACTCTCAATTATTATCAGCATTTTTTGTAATTATTTATCAAAATATTCCAGCAATTATCAAGGAAATCGTCTTCTAGATCGCAACTTCGCATTATAAGCCTATCCACGCGACACAGCAACGTGCTGACTATCACAGGCATCTATTCGGTAATTTAAATTTTTCGTTTATTATTCTTAAAAAGAAATATTCATCAACAAAAACATCTTTCAGGTTAACGACATCGATGCCGTTCCGAATGACAAATTTTCTTACCCCACCATCCATTCTATGCCGAATGAAGAGCCACAATAAAAAACGCTTATTCAAACTCAGGGAAGGATTGCAGGCTTTTTAATTAATATTAGCGGATTCTTTAGTAATCGTAGAGGGTGAAAAATGTTTGCGATGACCGTTGAAATTCGAGAGTGAACCCTAACTTTGTTTGAAATAGCAGCACAGGAGCTCCACCACCAAACAAAGTAAACCCGGGAAAGTGGGAACAAAAGAGACGGTGTTGTTGTACTTACATCATCATCCTGCAACTCGTGAATGGATCTTTGCCTTCTCTGGGCCTCTAACAGTATTAATTCAGAAGACTCATTGTCTTCTATACTTCCACTCTGCCTGGTTCTTACCATGTTCCCTTCACTAACAACAGAAGAGAACTGCTCAGTCCGCCATAACGGCCGAAACACGCAGTGAACTATATTCTTTCGCCAAGGAAATTAAGTCCCGTTTCGCAATCAATTTTTCTGTTTTTATTTTAACTTATGTGTAAAACTAAAAATAGTGGAATCGTGCCTTTGAATTAGGGGCTTAAATTCCTTTTGAGGCGTCAAATTAGGGAATTATTTAGTATGTTGTAAGTTTTAAAGCGGCGTTGTAATATTGTAATGTTTACAAATCACATGTGATGAGCAATATTTGGCGCGAAATCGTAAACCATTCAAATAAAACATGTTGATTGATACAAAATTTGCATTTGTTTATAAAAATGTTTTATTTATTGCAACGAAATTGGAACAAAATAGTTTCTGTGTGCTTGTTTAATACAGCTGTTGGGCTGGTACTCTTTTTTTTTGTTGCGCCCATCGATTTCCTCGAAATTATACCTTGACTCACGTCACGGAAAGGCAGCTTTTACCTGTGGGAGGTTCTTCAGCCCAAGATCGATTCTGCTGTCATCAAAATTTGTTTCCTGTGCAAGTCACTTTTTAAAAATATTACAAAATAATTGATTATTTTGAATTAATTCAAGCAAAAGTCTAGAATTAGTGATAAATCTCATTCTAGATTTTAAGGAGTCTCATTCCTCTAAAATTTTTAATTTTGCTAAATTATTTTACTTACTTATAGGATGTAAGAAATACTTGTCAGATGTCTTTACATATTCGTTCTCGATATTCATCTTTCGAAACCTCCTTTATTTGTGATTTCTTAATGTGAGTGAATCGCGTTTCCTCTTTTAATCAAGACCCCCTACTAATTCATCAAGTAGGGGGTAACTTTGGTTGAAGACTTTTCTTTCTTTCTTTCTTTTTTTAATACCAAAGTTCATTAACTTGTTCAAGTTGTAGGCGGTCGATACAGTCTCCAACATAACTTACCCTATATTTCTAATTCCAGTTTTTTTAGAAATATCAATAAACAGACGCTCTTTTCTCATGTTTTAATGCTGTTATTAAATTCATTTGAGTTCCTCGTTTCGAGGAATTGAATTTTTTTATCTTAAATTTTATTGTCAATTTGTTTTGCTTAATTTGTGAAGAGTGATGTCACATTTTTGTTCGCGGTTTTCGTATGTTTTTTTCTGGAATTACATTGCTAGCGTAATCTAAATTCAACTTTTCACTCAAAAATCTACAAATAAAAAACAGAAACCTAATTTATTAGAGCGATTACTTCACTAATAACAGGAAACCTTTTTATGAACGCATAGGAAGATTTAATTATTCAAAATAATGATAGGTTTCATTTAAAAAAATAAGTAAATAAAAATAAAATATTCTTGTGCTCTTCAGCGGATCTTAATGATGAATGAGCAGAAAATATAAAGAAAAAAAATCCAAGGGACAGGTCCACAAATTGAAATATAAAAATGAAATAAAATGTGTAATCTCTATTTCTTTTTTACATTTTTTAATATTATGAAGCCATTACAAAGCATTTTCTATGTTTGAGTAAGTGCCTCTGCTACTCTGCATGCTTAATCAATTTATTTAAATGGTCTGAATTATTTTATTATTGCTTTTAATATTTTGCTTTCATTTGTCAAGTCCAAGTTTGAAATTACCGATCTATTGCAGGTTACGAAGAATGTTTAATAAATAAATAAATAAATTTTTAAATGATTTTGATTTTTTTTTTTTTTTTTTTACAAATGATCTCGAAATAGCTTTAATAGTGTGCCGTTAAATAGGTCTTCTGGAAATTGGAGTCTTCGATAACTTATAATATCTTGAATACTACTGTAATTTAAAATCTGAAACTTTCTACAATAAAAGAGAAAACACTGAAGTTTCAATTATTAAAATTCTTTTTGAATTATAATTGATAGTTTTAATATTAAAAGCAACCAAATTTACGATAAAAAAATGTTTTAATTCTAACTTTTCAGAAGATCTACCGATAATTTTTGATATTAGAACCTTAAATATAATTCAGAATATAATTTTGTTTATTTTGACGGAGACATTTTTTTTTTATTTTGGGTCAATGATTCTTTTTTTAAAAAATAAATCTAATTCATACTATATGATTTTCAACTTTGAGAATTTTTTCAGCTTCCCTATTCATTTTTAATGAAAAATGGCTACAACAAGACGAAGTAATAGCATTTATGAATCTTATAACAAATTTTATTAGGCAAAATAAAGTATTTTTTTTTTTTAATAAAACGGAAACATAATTATTCATATTTCCCCCATAGAAAACAAGTTTACAAATTCTAGCACCAGTTGGTGTTATGATCGTCAAAGGAATTTGTAATTACTGGAAGGGGTAACATCTGATTAAGATAAACTGAGACTTCACTTTTCCACTGCTTTCCCAATCTTCAGCAAAATGGAAGGGAAATATATAAAAATTAACATCCATTAGAACAAGGAAGAAATCCAGCATTTCCCATGTTTTTTTTTGGTTGGATCTCCACGAAATAATATGCCCAGGCTCATCAAAAAAAAAAAAGTTTTGATTAAATCACATTAGTTACAACCAGTTGATTTTGATATCTTAGTGAGATTAACATATATTATTTCTTATTCAAAACACTTTCTGCCTGAAAATTCTAAAAAATTTATTTTTACAGGTTCATTTGATTTGGGGAGGTCAGTGGGCGTAGGCTATTTCATGGGCTGAATAAAATTCTATATGATTACAGTTTCCGTTTGCTGAAAGTTCATCGAATCGTGAGTTAAGTTTAGCATCTCTTAAACAGCTGGTTTGTGACATCACCGACGATGTATTGCTGGAAGGCCTTTTCGCGGAGGTCACAAAAGCGCTATTGTCTTGAACGTCGCTCCATAATTGTTGTTTTTAATATGAAGTATTATAAAAAATAGTATATAACTCTGTTGCAATTAAAAAACAAAACACCAGATACACGCACACATATATATGTGTAAACTAAATGTTTTTTTTTCTTTCTGAAATCTACTTTTTAAAAGGCATATTAACAAAATTAAAATGTAAATACTTCTCAGACGGTATTTAATAATTCGTCTTCGGAAGACAATTATAATTTGTAAACTGATATGCGGAACTCGGTATTTAGTTTTGGTAGCGCAATTATGAATCTTTTAATTTCTATTAAATATTAATGATGCTACTTTTAAGGAGTTGGATGGATAATAATCGTTTTATACTATATTTATTCGTTAGATTGGCACACCCAAAACAAATTGCTTACAACTATAATATAGCCGAAATCGTTATACTAACATTATTTTTTTTTCTTATTCCTTTTGTTTACGATTCCGTTTTGTTAAGCAATTGCTTTACGAGAGATTCAAAATGTGTTTAATTGTATGTTACTGATATATTTTTTTAATATGAGTAATATATTAAAGATTCGCATAATAAATGTAAAAATATTAAAAGTATACAAAATCTGAACGTTTTACAGTTCAGATAACAGTATATGTATATATACATATTTTGCTTGACAGTGAAAAATGTACTATCTTTAAGCTGTTAGTTGACATATTTAAAAACTATCAATCATTTTTTAATTTTTTAATTGGGAAACTGGAAGAAAAAATGTAGTCTTGCATAAAAAGGAACAAAATGTCATTTCTTTTCAATATATTACTATCATGAGTGCCCGTAGGATTTTTTCCAGTGGGGGGAGGGGGGCAAAAATATTGGCAGTGTAAAAAAACTGTACTTTTTATTGTAAAATTATATAAAGTAAATATAAGTAAACCAAAGTAATTAGTTAAAATAAAAATTACCAGTTTTCTACCATTTTGTCCTTTTTCAGAGAAAAAAAATTCTATGGCTTTTAAATTGCAAATTCAGGGTGGGGTAAATGCCCCCCTCCCCTTACTGGCACCCTTGATTGCCAAGTGCTACTAACACCCAATATTGCCCCGATATCTGCATCAAGATTATTGTAAACAAACGAACTTTATAAATCTAATGTTCAGAAAAATAAGGGTAATTTACACTTAACTGCCTTCCTACTGATTCTATACTTCATACTTGATCGCTTATTTTTGATTAAGACTAACTCACCAAATTTCGTATAATAGATAAGGTTATTAATAAAGATTTCATTAAAGACAATAAACACCAACATAAAATGAAAATTTACCATAGTTAGGAATTTGATTATCATCATGAATTGAGGGAATAAAACCTCAAATTGATAAGGTGCAAAACAGTATTAAATTTTAGTTTAAAATAAAAAAAAAGAGAACCTTACTTTAGATTTTTTTATTACAAGATTACAGATCACATGAGTTAAAGAAACTTAATTTTCAGGGAACTATTGAGATTTTAAATCAAATCATTAATTGATTTATAAAAGTTGTTTATAATTTATATTCTGAAATTGAATTAACTTAAAGAAAATGAGAGAGAGAGAGAGAGAAATATAAGATAATATTTATATCAATAGGTTCTGTTTGATAGTGTTTTCAATAACATTATAGTACCGTTCACATCAAAAAGGTTTTATTTGACCTGTAAATAAGTTTTCAAATTTATTTACTTCTGTCAAAAGACGATCATTAACAGAATGTGTTCAGACATAGTTGACAAATTAAAGTGTTTTAACTTTGCGACAAAACATGTTGAAATGAAACAGCAATTATTACTGAAATGGATATCTCAGCATTAGAAAAAAGTATAAAGAGAAAAGAACACCAAATTCTGTCATAGTTCGACACTTAGTAGAGAATCGAGGCTATCAATATAATGGGAAAGACATTTAAGTAAAGATATCAGTAGATTCTGATTTTAAATAAAAAAAAAATTCTAAAAATTAAATACGAAAAATGGAATTACAAAAATTTGATAGTGTGCCATTATTTTAAACTGTAACTGATGTATTTTATTCTTTATTTTTTTACAACTCTGTTTAAACAGTGATTTAGTTGTGTAAATTTATTTTTCACAAATTGTGAACAGATACAATAAACATAAATTTATAAAATGTTCATTTACTTCATTGAAGTATAATGAGTTAAATGGTGTTGTGTTATATGATTATTTGTATGCAACAACGGATTTCTGTAATTCAGATAATGAATTGGGGAATTGATAGAACTTTAATTATAAAATGTAAGGTCCGTCCTCATAATTTTATTCAACAGACTGGCAAACAAAATTCATATGCAGTTTTTATTTTAGGATGCTGATTATATAACTTCTAGGAAACAAGTTAATTAAATATTTATTCCTTTTAATTCAGCCAATCAACAAAGTAATAATAAACACCAAATGAGAATACATAGAAGGCTTAACGTGCGTGGAATGAAATAAAGAAAAATAGAAATAAATAAAACGCACTTACTTATAAATAGTTAAGAGAATTATACATGGTAATAATCCGACAGTTTCGAAATACTGTGCGTATTCCTTCATCAGGGACGGCACAAACATATAGGACATACAGACAAACATTTAGGACGACATGATGAGGGAAGGTATGAATGTTTGTCTGTATGTCCTATATGTTTGTGCCGTCCCTGATGAAGGAATACGCACAGTATTCCGAAACTGTCAGATTATTACCATATATAATTCTCTCAACTTACTTATTTGTAAGTAAGGCGGTTTATTTATTTCTAATTTTCTTTACCAAATGAGAATTCATAGCAAATAATTTTTTAAGTTTTTAACTTCTATATAATTGATTAATTTCTTCGTAATGGAGTTTTATTCAATCCTTTTTTGTTTTCATTATCCAGAACAGAAGAACATCAGAAAATATCATTTTTTATTTCTGTTCAAATAACAAAAATACTTTGTTCAATCATCTTGATCGTATATTACATACTGAGCTATCCAGATATAAGTATGATATTGACTACTTAGATCTTCTTTTGAAAATGCTTATTTTGTCAAATCCAAACTATTGTGTTTCAGAAATATCCACACTGAGTATTAATAAATGGCTATTTTTTTTAATTATTTATAATAATAATTTATATTAAAAATAAGTCTAAATTTTATCATAAAACAGTCTTATATAGTCAGTAAAAATATTCAAATCACGAAGAAATTTTTACTTATTAGATTTAAGCTTGAATTCTTGTCTATCTGCTAATTGCTAAGTTCAAAGTCATTATTTACTTCAGTAGATGTCTGAAAAATATATAGTTATTAAAAGGTTTGAATAAACTTGTTATATCCTATAAATCAAAAGAAGTTGAATAACTTTAATTAATACTATAAAACTTCTACAATACCATAATACACCAGACATCAATATTTCGTCCCATTTCAGAGACTTTTACAAGAAGTTGGAGATTTATTTTTAGGGAAGGGAGAGGTATTCTCCCTTCCTAAAGAATAATTTTAGAAAACATCTTGTAAAAGTTTCTGAAATGGGAGGAAATATTGATGTCTGGTGTATTATGGTATTGTAGAAGTTTTATAGTATTAATTAAAGTAATTTTGACATTAATGTCTGAAGAAGTTGAATAACATTTATATCAAAAACGTTTATGCTATGCAAAGTTTACATAATATATGAAATAACTTGAATAGCAAAACAATTGTAACCTAATTAATTGTTTTACTTTTTTTTTCTCTAAATCAATTAATGCAGTAATCTTTGACAATGATTATCCTTTCTGACAAATTATGTATAAGATTTGTTACAAAACAGACAATTTTGTAGAAGTAAGTTTCATGATTTTGAACAAAGACATGCCGCTGATGTATCAGGTTTGGGACTCTTATATGAAACTGTCTTTGTCAAATTGAAGGCATTTCTCTTAAAGACCTGTTTTTAAGTGGAATAAAAATTTAACAATCTGAACTTCAATAAAAACAAATGAAGAATAGTCAAATCAAAAGAAAATTTGAGAATTGAAGGGTGGAAAGAGGAAGGAGATTAAAATATTAATAGAAAGAAAAACATTTATTTTTATTTGTAAATTAATGAACAGATGTCAGCTTGCTCAAATGTTATTTATATAACTTCAGTAACAAACTGATCATTGTTTATTAACATAAAGTAGCTTCCATGAAAACCCTGTAAGGCCTAATGAAATAACAATTTAGAAAGCTTATCTCTACATCCTGTGAGTATTAAATACATACCTTTAGTCAGCAGCAAGTCAATTTCAAAGATTTTTAATTATCTAACAAAAAGACTGTATTGTTGGCACTGCTTTAAATAATAATTGATATGAATATTAAGTTACATATATATATTGGTCAAGGAAACTTTGGAGCCTTACCTTCAGCGCCCTATGGGCTGTGAGCAGGGCCGGATCTAGGTATCGCCAGTCCCCGCAATGTGCGGGGGCCCGCGTTGAGGCCTGGATGTGGATTGAAATAGCTCGGTAAGGCCCGTGAAGGATTTTCGCTGGGGGGCCAACAATTTTTAGATCTGGCTCTGGTTGTGAGACTTGGGATAAATCTAATCTAACCTTAATTATATATAATTAAGTATACAACATAAGGGGTGGCCAAACTTGTTTAATGTAAGAGCCACATAAAATAAACTTCAGATGTTTAAGAGCTGCAAAACATGAACAAAAATTACCGGTACATATAATATTAAGATGTTTAATAATAATGTTTATTCATATATGTAGTTTTTAAACTGTTAATGTGTATTAGTTTTAATAATTGCATACATTTTTTACGTACATACACACATACCAGTATATCGTCGTCGTCGTCTTGAACATCTTAGGTATAGACAATGATTGTCTGTTCCTAGCTCTGAAGATGATTTTGGTCTTTCCATCGTAGTTTTGGTCGTCCTCTGTCTCTTTTTCCTTTGGGCTGATATTTCAAAATCAAATTTGGAATCTTGTCGTTAGATAGCCTTTTTACATGGTTAAGCCAATTTTTTTGGTAATTTTGAATTTCTTGAATTAAACTTGGAGTTTTAAGTTGGGCTCGAATATCATAACTTTTCTTTTTGTCGAGACGTGTAAATCCTAATAAAGGTCTCAGAAATTTCATTTGTGCAGTTTCCAATCTTTGTTTGTTTCTTTGTTTGAGTATCCAGGTTTCACTCCCGTATTTAATTGCTGCTTTGGCTGTAATATTATGTAATCTTAGTAGTGTTTCTTTCGTCATTTGTTTTCCAAATCTTCTTCTAATTATTCCATTCATTCTGTTGTATGTCTGTATGTTTGATATCAGGCTTGCCTCATCGTTATAACATGAAATTATGTTTCCTAAATATTTAAACTCTGATACTTGTTCTATTATTTTTCCATTAATTACAATTTTCACTCTTTGTATTTGTTTTCCACACATTGCCATGGATTTTGTTTTTAATTCCGAAATTTTCATTTTATAATTTTTTGAGATAGTATTTAAATGATTTGCTCCAATTTGAAGTTCATCTTCTGAATTTGCTATCAAAACTTGATCGTCAGCATATAGTAATGTCTTCAATTTTTTATCTTTTGTGATCTGGATACCATTTTTATATATTGATTTCCATTCTTTTAGAATTCTATTTATATATATGTTGAAAAGTATTGGGGAAAGTCCACATCCTTGTCTCACTCCTTTATTTACAGTTAAAGGCTCTGATATTTTCCCGTTCATGAATTTTATATTAATTTTTGTTTCTCTATATATACTTCTAATTACATCAATTAATTTCTTCGGAATTTTATCTTCTTCCATAATTTTCCACAGTAAATTTCTGTTTAGGTTGTCATAAGCTTTCTCGTAATCAATGAAAAGTAGGTATGTTGGCAAATTAAACTCTCTTCTTTTTTCAAGTAATTGCTGCAATGTGAATATAGCATCTGTACATCCTCTTCCTTTCCTAAATCCACACTGTTCTTCTTCTAAATAAGTATCTGTAAACTGGGTTAATTTATTTTTTATAATGTTCGTAAATAATTTGTATGCTGTCTGTAGTAATGTTATTCCTCTATAATTTTGACAATTATCCTTTGGTCCTTTTTTATGTATACTAATTACTATTCCAGTTTCCCATTCCGTTGGTATTTGTTGTTTTTTCCAGATTTCATTAAAAAGATTGAGTAATTTTTCTTTTAATTTTTCATCTCCATATTTAAATAATTCTATATATATCCCATCTGATCCCGGGCTTTCCCTGTTCTTTGTGTTTTTTAAGGCATTTTCTAATTCATCCATTGTAATTCCATCTGAGCTTTCCGTTGTATTATCAAATTTCTGAAAATCATTCTCAACTTCTACCTGATCTTCTTCATTCCAGAGTGACTTGTAATGTTTTTTCCATTCTTCTTCTGGTATTAAATTCATTCTTAATTTATCATTTTCTGTACATTGTAGTTGTCTGAAAATTTTGAAGCCTATTCTTTGGGGTCCTACGATGTCATGTTCTAAAGATTTAACAAATTTATCCCAATCTTCTCTACGTGTTTTCCGTGATAGTTTCCTAACTTCTGCTCGCAATTTTTTATATTCTACATAATTGTTTGTGTTTTTATTTTGTAGATAAATTTTGAAAGCTTGCTTTTTTTTCCAAATCTTTTCCTGTAGATCTTCGTTCCAAGTTCTAATCCATTTCTTGTTTTTATGTGATTTATAGCCTAAACTTTCCTCTGCTGCATGTAATACTCCTTCTTTGATGTTTTTCCAATCTAATTCTATATTGTTTGTAGATTCTGTTATCTTCTCTTTCAGTCTATTTCTGTATAAATTTCTAATACTTTCTTGTTCAAGGAGGTAAATTTTGAGTTTCTTAGAAATTACCTTATTTTCTGTTTTCTTTTTATAAATGGATTTGTATTTAATTTCAAATCTGCTTTCCACTAACATATGATCACTATCTATTTCACTTCCACGATATACTCTCGTATCTTTAATATTATTATTGAGTTTTTCGTTTATAATAATATAATCTATGATAGACTTAACTCCTCTAGCTTCCCATGTATATTTATGTATCTCTTTATGTTTGAAAAAAGTATTACTGATTTTTAAATTATTGAAAACACAGAAATCTTTTAACATTTCTCCATTATAATTACTTGTTGGTTCTCTTTCTGTTCCTATGCATTTTGTAATTGGTTGATTACCTACTCTGGCATTAAAATCTCCCATCAAAATTATTGCTTCATCTTTATTTATTCTGTCAAGACAACTTTGTAAATTTTCATAAAATTCTTCTGATTCTTCATCCTTGCCCTGTGTTGGAGCATATATTCCCAAAATGTTAAAAATTTTGTTCATAATTTTTATCCTGATCATTATAATTCTATCTGATATCCATTGGTAGTCTACAATTTTATTTTTCCAAACTTTTTTGATCCATATTGCAACTCCCGATGAGGCCCATCTATCTTCATCAACACCAGAATAAATCATAATATAGTCTCTAAACATTAATGATCCTTTGTTTTTCTTTTTTGTCTCCGTTATTACAGCTATGTCTATATTTCGAATCTTTAATTCTATGTTTAATTCCTCCATTTTATTTGCGATACCACGTATATTCCAAGTTGCAAATTTCAGTTTCCCAAAGAGATGTCCAGTTCCATTAGCCGGTTCGTTTCCATTAATATCTGTCCTGTTATTCATCTTCTGAGTTTTTCGAGTAATATTAAATTCCCCTGGATAGATCACCACTCTATCGCAGGGTAAGTTCAGTGATAGGGCTGCTATCTTATGGCCTCTGAACTTGCCAATGAATAGCATTTCCTCTATTCAGATATTCTGGTTATACCGCCAATACTCGGTCGTCAGAGCCTCTTTCGTTAAGATCCAGACTGCACCACAAGGAGGCGAGGTTGACATTTGATTAGGAGTGGCTGTATTTTACGCTTCACTAATCCATTAGCAGTCCCATACCAGTATATATATATATATATATATATATATATTTAATACGGTAATGAACTATGGAAACATCTAAGAAAAATATGTAACTTTGCATTTCATTAACATTAAATGCGAATGCATAACATTAAACTTACATTTTAATCCAGCGACTCCAGTTTATACGTAGTAAATAATTATAAAGTTTGATTTTTTTTTTATTTATCTGTTATAATAATTGTGATGCAAAAAGGAGCTCAACCAATATATTTCCACAAGCTGCA
>JAFIDM010000002.1:56504066-56559324 GCA_023159025.1 Thereuonema tuberculata
CACTTAATATGTCAAAGAGCTGTATGTGGTTCATAAGTTGCAGCTTGGTCATCCCTGCCATATACCATATAAAATTTATTGATTTATCGTAAACATCTCACACTGTTTTTCAGAACATTGTTCTGGCATTGTTGTCTTAAATAGGATATCACAAAATACAAATGATATTAATTTCCTGTTTGTGATTACATAGAATAGTCCTTATTTAAAAACATATTTAAATTAAAAATAAAATGCTACATGACGTTTTGTCCCTGGCTTGGAACTTCCTTGCTTTTAAATTGATTAGCAGTTAAGTAGATTCTTATTTAGATCCTTGAATAGAATATATGTATTTTCTACTGCTTCTTTTGTTGTTATCTTCTCAAAGCTGAAATCAAATCCTATATTTATGCCATGAGTTTTCAGGATTTTAATAATGAAAGGTAATGTATTAAATGTTTTTCACAGTAATGAATGTCAACATAATAAAGCAAACATACGTAAAGCAAAAAAAAAATACATATAACAGAGCTTCATTAAGAATTAAAAATATATTTTGTCTTATTGGATAAGCAGCAGATAGACTTCAGACATCCTGTGCCATTTAATGTCTTTCAGATATGGAATGAACATAATTGTAAGCAAAAAAGATCTTCACAATTCTGTAATTTGCTCTTATTAAGTACCATGAGAGGTACTGTAGCTTGTACACGAAGAGTGATGAATCATCGGGAAATTAGAAACAGGAAATTAAGATGGATCTGCCATACTCTATGACATGCAGGATTGCTATGTGATGTGATCAAGGACAGAATTGAAGGAAAGCGATCAATAGGATACCTCCGAAACACCTGGGTAGCCAGGTTGATACAAGATGCAGAATGCACAAATTATCAAGATCTGAATCATAAGGCCAATGACAGGGATACGTGAAGAGTGCACTGCATGGGGTGAACCAGTCTTCAGACTGAAGCATCAACAAATGAATAGTACCATGCATTTATTATTTAAATGTAATGTTAAGTTATTAACATCATCAGTAGATATGGAAAAAACACTATACACTTGAAAGAAGTAGGATTTAATGAGAACAGTTTTAATTTCAGTATGTGATCAAAGTTTCAGGATTGTGATGGTTTCAAAATCTAAAGCAGCACCTCATTCAGGAACAAATAATGTGTAGTTACAACAAATAAAGAGCTAAGTTTGTCCTTCAGTAAGACAAGATAGGCATGGAAGAGAAGCATGTGACAAGTTACAGCCAGTAGTTGGTAGGATACTAAGCTGCAATGACCAACAGAAATGATTCTGTGCTTTGAATTATGAAGTAAGCAGCTCTTTATTTACAAATTATTACTTTCTGATTAGTTTGTAATTAGCTTGTGTACGAAGCTAGCATAGAAATGTATGATATTATATTATATTAAGAACCATATACAGCACTGATTGAATCTGTTATAAGATTGATTTTTAATTTGAGGATGGAAAAACCATCTCTAATCTGAATTCAAAAAGGTATCAATTATCTGAATGTGGATGCTGCAACATAGGGAAAATTGACGTAACTGTATACTGAATTGTTTTATATCCTGCCCTCCCTTTTGATTCAATTCATTGTATGGATGTAATTTGCTTCATAATTAAGAAAGAAATCTTTATTTGCACCACGTAATTTAAACCTTCAGTTCTGAAACTTGACTTTAAGAAATAGATGAACAGAGAATAACTGCTACTGAAATGAAATTCATGTGAAAGAGTGTGGGCTGTATGATTTGGGTTTGAAACAAAATGCTACCATTTGATCTGAACTATCAAAAGCCGAATCAATAACCAATTTCCTGCATAAATACAGAGTAAACTGGAAACACCATGCTGAAAGGATGGCCAAAACGAGCCATGAATTACAAACTTAATAGTAAAAGATCTAGGGGGACAACTTTAAGACACTGGATCAGACAATGGATCACAAAGTCCAATGCCTATTAAGAAAATGATGATTATGCGATTAGCCTGGCCAAGAATTTTTACTTCGATTGTTTACAATCATTTTTTGTTTTCTTTAATATCTCATTTAGCTATTTTATTTGTATCATATATTTGACTGAATATAGTGCTTCTTACAGTTCTAAAACCAATGGATTATTGCAAATTTAGTGGCTGGTTAAGTGCGCCCTATTATTAACTTGTTACATATACCTGAATAAATAGATATTGAAGACAGGCTGTTGCCAATACAGGCAAAATTAATTTTTTTCCCATTAATTTGGTATTTAGAAATAAAAAAACAAAAACAACCCTCCCCTCTTAATTACTAATTAATATAATTTTAGAGGAATTTTTCTTATAATCATTTTAGCTTGGCTATTATCACAGCCTTGTATTTGAATATCATCTACCGGTATACTATGTAGCATAAAAACATTTTTTTTTTTTTATCCTGAAAACTACATACTTATTTTATAAACTAAAAAAATAAATCATTCTCTAATAAAAGTAGAATATGCTTAATCTATGAGTTGTTAATTTATAATTTCTGTGTTAATAGCAGTGTTTGAGAAGCAGTTTTTTTTCCAATCACTGTTCCATGAAAGAGAACTATTTATTTACAATTTTAAAATTGTTTATAAAAATTAATAATATTATTAAAACAGCTGCTAGGATACAAAGTTTCAACTGCATAGTTTAAGCCACGTAAGCACTAGAAATGTGTAAGTGATTCATTGATATATTTATATACTTACTTGTATATAAAAATAACACTTCTCTTTTAACAAAATGCATGATTTTAAATTTAAGAGTTTAGGTTTCCTGTGTCTCACACTGAAAAGATCAAAAAGCACTGTAAAAAATGTCAGACAGAGTCAACAAAAAAACCACACACAAACAAGAATTTTCTTTGATAATTTGAAACATTTAATAAAACTCTTGTATTTATTCCTCCTATAACAACTCCAAAAAGTGAAAATTTTGGAGACATTTATAATTGGTCTATTTTTTCAAGCTAAAAGAAATATTGTTCAATTTATTAAGTTATTTAGCTTGAAGAAGCAGACCGATAGAAATGTCTGCGAAAATATCGTTTTTTGGAGTTGTGATAGGAGGAAGAAATACATGAATTTTATTAATATATATGTATGAGTGGTTATTATTTATAAAATTGAAACACTGTTTTAAAAACTAATAAGTTCAGGGTATTTTCACTTGTTTATATATTTTTTTTTTTAACTCTGGAAGCTTTTTGGTATTTATGTTTCCAAAAACTGTATAAATTGCAAAAATGCCAGAAAGAATGTTTTGAGGAAAGGTATTAAATGATGTTATTTATCAAGGTTAAATAAATACTGAATTAAACATTTGGTCAAAATGAACACAATTTCTTCAGTTCTATTAAGAAGGAGTATCTCAATTATCAATCTCTATTTCCTTCTCTTTCATTATTCTTTCCTTTTGGCTTTTTAAGCAGTGACCGTTTTTAATTAATGACAGCCTTACATATAACAGATAAATAGAAACTCAAACATACAAAATACTCATTAAGCTAAAAAAAATATATAATTTCTGAACTCAAGCTCAAATTCTAATTTTTTAATATATTATCTTGAAAACAAATATTTGAATTCTATCAGAGATATCATCAAGATATCCACTTCATTCCAGTGAATAGCTTTCTAGAATGTTCATATTGAGAATAACCTAAATCTATCTAAGACTCCTTGTTCCTGAATCACGTTATTTGAAATAAGAATACATTTACATGGTTAATAGAATACTGAATTAGATCACCTTATAATTTCTGACTCCATTACAAAAATAACATTATTTAGTAAAAACTTCTCTCTAGAAATATAGGGTTTTGCATAAAAGAATGGTGGTTTCAAAGACATGTATTTTTTGTATTGCTGAACAGTCATGATATCTCTCAATTGAAAGTGCAACTGTCCAAGTTTGATGTGCATCACTCAAAGTCCCTCAATGTGCACACCTGTCATCACCCAGAACACATCCAAGTGGGGGTCTAATTCCTGCCAGACTCGATGATGCATGGCCTAGGTAATTACTGGTTCCAGCAGGACAGCGCTACCCCTTTCCATCATGATGTGCAACACCTCCTCAAAATATGTTCTTCCAGAGCGCTGGATTGGACGTGCTACAGATATGGACAACCACCTCCTAAGGTTGGCCAGCCCGGACCTAACACTATGTGATTTTTTCCTATACGAGCACATGAAAGACAGCGTGTATGCAACTTCGATGCCCAGATCAGTGAAATCAAGGAACATTATTACTCATGCTATGGAGGCCATCCTGCCAGACCTGCTTCATCGAGTCTGGCAGGAATTAAACTACGGCTTGAATGCGTGTTGGGCAACGAAAGGTGTACACATTGAGGGACTTACACCAAACTTGGGCAGTTCCACTTCCAATTGAAAGAGGCCATGACTGTATATGTTAAGCAATACAGAAAATACGTCTTTGAAACCCTACCATTGTTTTTTCCCAACCCTGATATATTTTATCAATTATTCATAAGCTTTATCTCTGAGTTAACTTGATCGAGTTGATAATTGTAATTAAATTAAAGAAAAAAGGGCAGGGATCCATCTTTGTGATAACAATGGATACAACATATTTTACCAACATTTTAATACTGTTCTTTCTCTTAATGGCCAAACTTCAATGGGAATAATTTTCGATCTTGTCCAAGAGTACATGTGATAAGACTAGAATAATATCACAATCTTTATAAAAACTCCAAAACACTGCACCATAGACCAATATTTCGTCTTATTTTTCAAAGACTTCCTCAAGGTTTTTTGATAACATAATAAACAAATATATAAAATAAAAATCAAAATGGAAAGAGAAATAACCTTCTCAAACCTTTCCATTTTGATTTTTATTTTATTTATTTATTTATTTATTTATTTATTAAGGCCCACAACCTACACAAACCAGAAAACCCTGGATAACTCAGGAAATCATTAAATTGATGGATGAAAGAAGGAAGTACAAAAACAGAGAAGATCTAGCTGGTATGAAAGAATATAACAGACTCAGGCAACAACCTCGAACAGGTGACGTCTTTTCGATATTTAGGAAGTCTAGTGACCCAGAATGGTACCTCTGAAATGGAGATAAAGAGTAGAATTGGAAACACAAAGTGTGCATTCTACCGGAGAAAGAACATTTTGACATCATCAAATATTAGCTTGGATACCAGGAAAAGACTGTTGAAGGTGTTTGTGTGGAGTACTGCTATGTACGGATGTGAAACATGGTCAATGACGAGGAATGATGTTAGGAGATTGGAGGCGCTCGAGATGTGGGGATGGAGAAGAATGGAGAAGATTAAATGGACTGATTTGTTGTCAAATGAGGAAGTCCTTTACAGAGTTGGTGAAAAGAGGACTATGATGGCAGGTATACGTAGGAGAAGAGACGGAATGATTGGCCTCCAGCTTCGACACAAGGGAATACTTGCCGAGCTCATAGAGGGCCATATCCATGGAAGAAGAACAAGAGGTCGCCCCAGGACCAATTTCATACAGAACATCCTTAAAGACAGGAATCTGCAGTGCTACGTGGAGTTGAGCCGGGCTGCACAAGACCGTAAAGGCTGGAGACATTATGTTGAGAACCAATCTACGGATTGATCTACCATGATGATGATGATGATTTATTTATTATGTTATCAAAAAACCTTGAGGAAGTCTTTGAAAAATAAGATGAAATATTGGTCTGTGGTGCAGTGTTTTGTTGTTTTTATAAAGATTGTGATATACATATAGAAGAATCTAAGATTTCATAGACTAGAATAATTTTCTATCTGCTGTTTATTCCCATCTTACAATTTTCCCCAACAATAAATTATATGAACTTAAGCTTTTCATCTTTGCTTGTGGTACGTACATTATTTTTATTTACTGCTTGCTGTTTTATAAGTTAAAACTGCAAGGAAAACAAATTTACTTATGACAACCCCAAAAATAATACTAAAATCATAATATTAGTTGGTAATTTAACATGAGCAAAATTGATTATTATTATTTAAATGAAATAACGACAAAAATAAACTAATTCTTCATCTTTTCTTCACATATTTTAATAGAACAAATTTTCATCTTTCCTTCACCAAGCAGAATATTGCAGTGATTGGTAAAAAACAAAAAAATCATTACAATATTTAAAAACAGTAAAGGAATGACCCCAGATTAATTCTGAAAATTGGTTTTATTAAATTTATGAAGAGGAAATGAAACTTTTTTTTTTATTATTATTACAGTATTTACTTGATTTCATTTGCAAACAAATGCAATTTTTTTATTCAAACCAATTAACAGGTTGGCTGTAAAATGTACTATTTCATCAATATATATAAAGTAGGATTGGATATTGGGGAACCAGCAGTAGTCCAATGGCTAGCATTCCTGACTGCGATGACAGAGATCCTCGGTTCAAATCGCATACAAGGCGAAAAAGAAAAAAGATAATTTGACTTTCTCAGCAAAGGAAAAAAGCAAAGTTCAAATTCCATATCACTGTCCGGCTTGATATAGTTTAGTAATGTAAGTTCTTATATTCTATACTTTTTCTAAATTGCAAAAGATTGATTGAAATCTTTGCTTTGCAAAACTCAAAGAGTATGCTTTAAATATATATATTTAAAAAAAAAATGCAATATAATGGAACAATGTTGATAGACAAATCAGACCTGGCCTAGGCAAGCTAGATGTGTGTGTGGCCTCTTCTCTTCAATGATAATGTCCTGATTCCCCCCCCCAGTACAACTTCCCACAAACCTTACACTTTTTAAAATTTCATATTTTTTGGTTATCTACAGTTTGTTCAATCATAGACTTTGTTGGAGAGAGCCGAATTTTTTAAAAAAGAAAATTACTCTTTAAAGATTTTCATGGCTGGCAGAATCGAAGTTTGATAATATTACAGCAAATAATAATGAAAACAAAATCTCAACCAGCCACAGGGCCCCGGCAACTACCTAGATTCGACCCCCCACCCCCACCTTGGGTCAGCCCTGCACAAATCCAACACTTCAGTATTAAACATGGAAACTTTTAGTATTACCATACTCTTTGCTATGTAAATTTTGAAACTCACCGAACAATGCACACTCTTACATACTCATCTACTTGTTGTGTTATCTAAAAATCCTTCAATTAATAACCTCAAAATTCCCAGTAATCAAGCTGTAACAAACAGAAACTTATATACTGGTCGGAATCGCAGTGGTGCCTCAACAGAAAATATAAACAATAAAAAAACTCAATAATGAAATATTAGTGAGAAATTCCTGTGTCAGCAATTCGCCGGCCTCAATGAATTTTTTTAAAGCATAAAAGATTCAATCTGCGCATTGTATTGTTAATAAACTACAGGGTAAGATCAAATTGTTTACCAAGTGACATTCTGGAACAGCTGTTTCACGCTCTTTGGCAATCATCAGCCAGGAGCAATCACCAGTAAACAAGGTCGTCTCAGTACTGAGGCTGATGATCGCCAAAGAGCGTGAAACAGCTTGGTAAACAATCTGGTCTCACCGTTTGTAGAAACTTACAATAAATTTAAAATCTATTATAATAATTCAGTAAACAATAATGTAGTTTTTCATCACCTTTTAACAAAGAAATATTTAAGCTGTCTGCATCATTTCATAAGAATATAACATTTTTCAACAATATTGAAAAATCTGCAGATATATGTACAATGACTGCTCAATTGAATGTGGACACCTGTGATATGGAACAGATGCTTTATTTACAGCATGTCGAATAGTGCATACTGTGGCCTTTTGCCCTAAGCACAGCATCCGCATGCCGTAGCATGCTCTCCACCAGTTTCTGATAGCAAGCAACCGGTATTTTTGCCCATTCCTTCTTCAAAGCCTGCACAAGTTGGATGCGTGTTTGCAATCGCATCGGACGCGCATGAATCCGGAGCTCCAATTCATCCCACAGATGTTCAGTAGGTCTGGACTCTGGGCGGGCTACTGAAGTTCCTGAACATTATTCCCCTGAAACCAGGTGCTGACAGCACGGGCCTTATGGCTCGGCGCAATGTTGTGCTGAAACACAAATGGTCCTTCACCGAACTGCGACAACAGCAAAGGAAGCATGGAATTGTCCAGAACTTCCAGATACTGTGTGGATGCCATGTTCCCCTCGATCATAACCAACGGACCACGTCCAAACCAGGAGGAACACGACCACACCATAACACCACCACCGCCAAACTTTACTGTTGGGATGACACACTCAAGTGTGCACTTTCAATTGAGCAATCAGTGATTAGAATGATATCTAGAAGTATACATCTTTACATTTATTAAGTTTTCCATGGTATTTTTAATTACGAAAGATTATCCTTATTTATTGTTTTTTTTTTTTTATACTTGCATAGAAAGTAACACTCGGAAAGGTTGTTAAAGGTTTGACATAATGCTCTTATATCCCTCACTATGCAGTGTAGAGTAAAATATATGAGATTAAAAAATTGAATTAATAATAAACTGATGAACATTAAATTAATCCTCAAAAAGTGAAGTATAATCTGGTTGCTTTTGTTCTTTTTTTGTGTGGGGTTAGTCTTTAACAAAAGAATATTAGAATAAATATTTTCAGATTTAATACACATATTTTATTATCATTTGGTAGATTTTTCGTTGTGGGCCAGACCAAAATAATTCAATACAATCTTATCCCAGAATGTTGCTTTGAAATTTCAAGATTATTCATAACATTTTGAAATATGCAAACGCTTGTTCACTCCAGCAAGGAATAAGCATACTTTTATTATTTATTAATTTCATTCACTATACATTCTTCTTTTGGCCAACTTCTCAGATTTCTTACTTTTCTAATAAAATCTTTATTATTTTAATGTATATAAATACTGAAGCAACTTTATACTATGCCATTATAACAAAATGGTTTGTGCTTGTTGGATATTTCTATTTTTTATTTTATTTCTGTAATTATTCTAAATTGTATATTTAAAAAAAAAATGAAATACAAAGGCAATCAACAAAGTTTTCTATTTTATTAAAAATCATTATCCATATAAATTATGTTTTCATTATTCACTTAAATTAAAATCATTTTTATATATAAAGTTTTATGACAGATAATTGTTTTTTACTTCACTACTTAATTTTTTAACTTACAGTTTTTACAGTTTTTTTTGTTTTTTTTTGTCATTGGTATACATGATTAAGAAAACTAACAAGAATAAGCTGAAATATTATAACAATATTTCAAAAATACTGTTATTTTTAAGGACTTAACATAATATGATTGAAGTTTTATTTTTTTTAAGAAGATAAATCTTAGAAAAAAATTGGTAAAGAGATTAAAATTTGTTAATTTATGCAAGTTTTAAACTGTGTAACAGTTTGTTTTATCTTTCGTTTTACTCTATTATATTTGTAATATTAAAATTATTCTACAAATGATAGTAGAATGTATTTATTTGTTGTTTGTAATTTTAAAAAAAATGAAATTATGAAGAAAACTGCATGAACAGTTTAGATGACTTATTTTTCTCTAACACCTTTTAAAAATTATTAAAATATATATAAAAAAAATGTTTATATATATTCCACCAGGTCCTAGATTAACTGAGGTTAATATCAATTAGTGAAACTGCTGTCAAAAGACACTTACAAAAAGAAGAAAAATATTTTGATAATCTTATTTATATTCAGATACTTAATAATCCTGTACAGTTGAAAAATAAATAAATAACTATAAAAAAATAATGGAAATAATCACCCCATGTAGGCCACCACACTCAAGTGGCAATGCCGTTAATATCACATTACCCCTTAATTTGAAAAATATGGATGGGATTTTTTAACTCAATGATTTACAAAATGAATGTAGATATATCAATCTTATTTATCACAGTAATCAGGACCTCATATGTTAATAGGAAATCACAATAGTCAAAATGGAAATAAAATTTTAATAGGGTAATATTAAAAAAATAATAATAATAAATGACTGGAATATTAATTTCTGTTGATAAATGTCTTACTCATCATTGTATGTAACATGTTATTGCAAAATAATCTACATGATTTTTTTGCCATTATATTATTAAGAAGTAAACTTGCAAAAAAAACAGCCAGAAGTCTTAAAAATGTGAAGAGAAATGTTGGATAAATATTAATCATTATGAGATTGCTTAAGTTTTATCATTATTATTATTATTATTATTATTATTATTAAAAAAAGTAATAAAATAATTAAAACTGTAATTTTTCCAATGATAGCTTGAAAAAATATATATATATTTTATATTATATATAGATTTATTTGTACAATTATTTTTTACCTTGCTATATATACATATATTCCCATGTATATATATATTTTTATGTATTTGTAACATAAATATATTTCTCAATAATTCATACAGTATATACACTTATGTACCAGAGTATAATTGTCAAAAAAAAAGTAATACTTAAATGAAAGATTGATTTTTATTTTTCTTCATCTATTTCTAAAAATGAGTTCATTTTAAAGTACATGATAATTTCATCATTTGACGTGAACTAAATATTTTGGTGAATCGCATTCAAAAGCACATTTACACTCACTTCTCACTTACCTCATGATATTCCTTGACGTAATTCACTATAAACGAAGTCAGTTTTATACAAATTTACAAATTTCTCAACAGCTGCCTCAAATCACAACTGTATTTGAATGCTAAGCAAAACAAAGATTATTAGTATCTTTGTTGCTTCAAAATTTAGGATTTTTACATTATTAACTTGTCAGAACTTATGACAAGGAAACAAACAAAAAACACGTTAAAAAATAAAAATACTTTGTTTCACCATTTCCAAACGAATAAAACACAGAGAAAAAAAGAGCAGAGATCATTCCCACTTCAGCAAATATCACTGAAATAAAATATTTACATTTGCCAGCAACTCCAGACAATTCTTCGCTAAATGGAAGTACGCATAACTTGGGGATCGCAAAGGAATTCTGTGAATGATCAGATCTATCGATCTGTTTAATTTCCAAGTCTTAAGGGAAGCCAAAAACAGTTTCTCGAGGAATGTATCATTAAAAAAAAATGCCATCAAAACTACGATGGGTTCTTTTTTTCCAACCCCCTCACATTAAGAAAGTTTTCTAAATGTTGGGTGCTTTTTTCATTCCTTTTTCTGTTTGCTCGGTAGCCTGTCCAGCAGGGCTAACAGTATGCTTCCAGGCACTCTCTGATGCTGGTTAATCAACTGCTCAATTGCTGAGGCAGTCTGAAAGAATAAAATTGTAAATAACAAAGTTAAAATTAAAGTTATGCAATTCATAAAAAATAAAAACAAACACCAAATGGTGATTGATTTTACACAAGATAAAAAGCTTAGAATCGAAAATAAACTCTTTCACATTTGTAATATTTGTAAGTAAACAGCAAAATAAATAAAATTCTATTACATGTGAACACTTGCAACTTCGTAATTAATAACCTTTGCGACTAAAGTCTGCCTAATCTTTGAAAGAAACCATCTTTATTAAATGATAATAAATTCATAACAAAAAAAGAAATCCTCTAGTGCACATAACTAGGCATCTGCACATTCAGCCATCATCAATGGAAATCCAGAACAGCTGTTTCATTCTTATCAGGAATCATCAGCCAGATTTACCCTCGATAATAGGCTCAGGGCAAATCTGGCTGATGATTCCTAAAGGATGAAACCAGCTATCCCGGATTCCCATCGATGATGGCTCAGAGTGCAGAAGCCTAGTTATAAGAGGATTTCTTTTTTGTTTAACATTATTGTGTATGTTAAATTACTTTTCTGATATAATTCATGTTTTGACTTTCTAGTTGCAATTATTCAACAAGCTTTCAGTCCTATTAGGACATAATAAACACGATTACTTGATAAAACTGAAATAAAAGAGGCAATTACAAAAATAACCATGAAATAAGCATGAAATAACATTGAAATTTATGGTTCAATGAAACAAAGAAATTAAAAATAAGCTACCAGTCTTTTTGGTAGTATATAAATGAGCATTTATATGTTGAAATCCTTGCATAACATGTTCTTTCAGAAGGGTAAAACTGACATAATTTTGTCACCATATTTCAAGAAAAACGATTTCCTACGATCGTATAACTTGAAACAATTCTTTTCACTGTTTCAAAAATTGTCATTAATTTTTTCATTGGGATCTGATTACTAAGATATCTGTAGAAATGTTTGAGTAAGGAATATCTCGTGCTTTTTTATTATAGTGTCCCCCATTTAAAACTATTTTATGCTACTCTATAAACATCTTAATTCTCATTTAATCCTTAGAACTTTTATTATTTTAAAAATGTAAGCTTTGTTGTAGTTTGGAGTGGATGGAGGGATAGCTCTTAATCTCTACTTAATAATTTGGAAGAGAAATCTACTACTAAGGAATAATGGTCTCCTATTTTTGCTGCTGTCTGTTTACGACTGCTGTGGTTAATATTAGGGTCTTTCTCCATTGTAGTTCAATGTAAATGTTTATTTTTAGTCACAAACATTTTCTGCTTTGCTTTAGGAGATTTTGCCTATAGCAGAGGCTGAAGTACTGTTTGATAACTGTGATATGAGCAGTTCCTTAGACATAGCAATTCAAGCATTGCTTAGGGCTAGCAGAACAAAGCTCATTATTTATTGTGGTTTTTTATATCTTGGAGCTTATAAGGGTCAGCACATAGCCTAGATGACTGTTGAATAATATGGCTATAAAGTGGAAATGTTCTCATATTTTCTGCAGTCCTTCCCGAAGTACCTTTTCCTTCAAGAAGCACTGTATTGAGCTATTCAAATTATTAATTACTTAGCAATGCTCTAATTTAATATTTCAGAAAGGAAAATTCCAGATTACACCAAATGTGATATCAAATTATTACTTTGGTTAAAGTATTAAATTATTACTTTTTAAAAAACTGTACATCAATATCTTTTCTTTGTCTTCTTAAAAAATAGATAAACACATAAATAAACTCCTGAAAACTCTACACCGTAGACATTTTCCAATATTTCGTTTTAATTTCTTAAAACTTTTTCAAGGTTTTTATAAACAAAAATTAAAAAATTAAAATTTAACATAAAAAAGAGAATCCCTCTCTTTTTTAAAACGATAGAAAATACAATAATTTAAAAGGCATGGGTAAACAAAACAGAAAATGGCAATAATGAAAAGACATGGTTAAACGAAATATTGGAAAATGTCTACGGTGTAGAGTTTTCAGGAGTTTATTTATGTGTTTATCTATTATTACTTTTTAACTTCAAATATTAAAATAGTAAATAATTTGATAGGATAATAAATTTTTTTGTTTCGATTCAGATATGAACTACAAAATAAGAATGTCAGTTAATAAGGCTGCAAGTCCTTCAGTATTTAATTTGTCTTTTAATTTATTTCTATTCGCTACAGAAATGCAAGTATCTCAAGCGAAATCCCAAAATTTCATAAGCTGTAAGGTTTTTTTTTTTGTTTTTTTTTTGCATTTTTAAAAATTATTGCCCTTTAGGTAACATATGAAAATTATTTTTAAAATCATATTCCTATAAATATATTATATTTGTCTCTCATCTATGTAGCTGATAAAGTGGCACACCCAAAATTTGACTGGGGGGGGGGGGGTTCGGGGGAGACAAGTTTTTACAGAAATACCAAACGTTACTTATTTTTATTTCGGTTACTTAATATTAACCCAATATTAATATTGATATCAAGACGTCTTGATTTTCTAGCCATTATGTCAAGGCCTGCATCAGGAGATACCTTCACATCTTTATGGATGAAAACTCAGACAGAGTCTGAAAACTGCAAAATTGACCAAAAATGTCCTGTGAGTTGTCAAACTCTGACAAGCGGCAACAGCGATGTTAATAACTGAAAGAATAACAAAACATGCTACCGCAACAGTATGTCGGGGCTGGCAGCGGTATTTGTGATTTAAAGAACAGTGTGACTTGGGAACAGACAAATTCGGAGCTGTACAAGTTGAATCATTGCAAAGCTAACATCAATTACCATTTCTTCAAATTTTTTTTGGCTTTTCCTCTTTCTTTATTTAATTTCCACTTTTATAATTCATGTTCTACAACTCATTTTTCAGGCCCCAGGGTGGGGTGGGATGGGGTGGGGGTGTTTAACCCCCAAAACCCTCCCTTGGTGCTCCTATGGCTTATGACATGTTTATTTGGCAATGCCACAAAGCACTGAAGGCAGAATAGTATAAAGTCTGTTTTTATGGCTTATTACAGAGACAAAAAGAGCCATTTAAATCAAGCTGGCTCTCTTCAGCCAGAACTATCATTTTATAATAAATTGTTTTCTTTTCTTTAATAGGACCGAAGAAAAGAAATCAATTTATGATAAAAGATCTTTTTTTTTTTTTCTATTTATTTATTATTTTTTTTCTTGTTTACAGTAGTTGTCTTTTGTGATGAACTTTTGCTACTCAAGGATTTCATTTCCAAATTTTGATGTTGTTTTCATTTTCTTAATATTTTTAATGTTTTCGTCAGCAGTATCTTTAATACTATAATTTTTATGACAGTGATGTTGTAAACTCTGATATAAAATAATGTTATTTTTTAATTAAAAATAATGAATTAATTAAAATATGGAAAGCATAGATAAAATGAAACTTATTAAAAGTATCTCTATTTTTAATGCATCACGTTATGCAATTAGAATATGTTGCAGGAATAAACATTAAAAATAGAGATATTTTTAATAAGTTTCATTTTATCTGTGCTTTCCATAAAAAAAAAAAAAAAAAAAAAAAAAAAAAGAATTACCTTTTGAGCCAGCTCTGAAGGTGTTACACCTTCTTCATATGGTATTGGTTTCCCAATGTAAGTCCTGCAATTTAAATCATAGTAAATTATTTACAATTTTTTTTTATTATTGAAATGAGTTATTGTATTTGAAATGATTGATATAGTAAAGAAAAATAACCTGAATTTAACAGGAAACCCTCCATAGATAGGGATACAGGGAAACTTTGTTCTTTCGTATGTGCTCCTCAGAAGGGCTAAGGAAATTAAAAAAATATTATTAGAATTACTATTAATTATTAACATAACTGATCCGAAAGCTTTCTTTTCATTAAACAAAGAGCAATTTAATTGAATTCAAACACTGTTGTCATTTTAAGTAGATGCATCACAAAGTGGTAAATTAGAAAATCCTTATTATCCTATTTTCCTAGGAAGGAGAAGCTCATGAAATCATTTGTCTGTATGTGAGTTTGTGTCTCCTAATAACTTCTGGATGGGTCTTCTTGAAACATGGCGTGCATATTTAACAACAAGAAACAATCTAACTTTTATATTTGAATTTTTTTCTTTCTGTGCATGCTCTTTGTCGAGGAATCAGTGCAAGAAAGTTAACAAAATTCCCCTAAAAGTACCAGAAATGAAATAATATGTTCTAACAATTGATGTAAGTCTGTTTAGTAATCTGCCAATGTGTAATGCTTCGACATGATTCAAGTTAAAGATAATAAATAGGAAATGAAAAGCACTTACTTGGTAAAAATGAAATAAAATGGCATTAAAAAGGGGTAAGATACCAACTGTTTCAGAATACTGGTCGTTTCATCCTCAGGGACAACTCAAACATTTAGGATGACACAGGTCGAACAGATAGAGTGAAGGGGTGAGAGAGAGTTTAGCAAAAAAAAAAAAAACCTCCCCCCCCCCTTCCCTTATTTCTCTTGGCTTTAATGGGTGCTTAACGCTTTCTTACTGTAAATAGGATGAAATACACGCAGTATTCTGAAATTGTTGGTATCTTACCCCTTTTTTATGCTGTTTATTTCATTTCCTATTTACAGTAAGACCGCGATAATCAGGCACTCGATAGTTCGTCATGCATCAGAAATAGAAGGTTGCCAGAATTTTTTCTCCCCGATTTACTAAAACTGAAACATTATTGTATTTTTTAAAAAGTTGTAGGAAAACTATCATACACTATGCTGTCGGGTCTAAAACTACCACTATAAATAACAATAAAAAGGTACGTTTAACGGTGTAAAATTAACAAGTTAGCATCCCTAAAATGGTTCAGAGGGCTCAAAAGAAAATTCAAGCTATCCCATCAGTGATAGATACTAGTCTGTCATGTTCCACACCCTCAACATCAGGCCTAAAAAATTGATTTACTACATATTGAACTTTGTTAAGACTTAGAATCCTGATCTATTTAACAGGGAAGTGCACTACAGTACTATATTTGATTTTTAGTTCAATGTAGTCTTCATTGTGCAGTATTACATACTTTTAATTTTTGTTTTGTTTACTGTAATATTTTCTGTTGTGTTTACTAAATAATAATTAATCGTTTTTGTATGTTTTATTTATATACAGTGAAACCTCCACTAACGGACACTCCCGAAAAGCGGACACCCCCCAATAGCGGACAATTTTGCAATCCCCAGTCCCTTAATATAGACGTTTCCATGTATTGACCTCCAATTAGCGGACACTCCCAATAACGGACAACATTCTACAGAAAATGAACGATCTTGTATTGCTTTTCAAAAGCAATAGAATCAGGCTACAGCAATACGTAGCGTCCAGGGGAAAGTTTGAAATTATGGATCACGAACTCCATACACAGCAAAGTTAGGAAACGGAGACAAGTGCGATCGACTCTATTGTCTTCGATTGGTTTTGCGCTGCACGAGCAAATGGGCCATTATTGCAAGAAAAGGCGTTGGAAGCAAAGTGGACTCTGAGGCCTTGCAAAGTTAAACGATTTAAATATTCGTATTGAGAAACATGTTTTCAATGCAAAAAAGAAATGTCAAACTCTGTTAACTGATTACTTTAGTTAATAAAATTAATTTTCTAATCCGTTTGTCGTACTTAAAATAATGACAAAATTAATACTGTAATTAATTTTGTCATTATTTTAAGTAAGACTAATAGATTAGCATTCATTTAAAAAGGAAAATAGTGAACAGTTTTCAATTGTTCATATTTTCTCATAGGGCAATGTTAATTGTAGAAATTTAAGATTGCAGGTAATTTTTCATTAAATGACATACTATAAGCTAAAAAATGAAAAAAAGATAGTCCTCCCAATAACGGACGAAACTTCCGGTCCCATGACTGTTCGCTATTCGGAGGTTTTACTTTAGTAGTTTTTATTTATATACCCTTGTTTAAACCAGGGTTTAAAAATGGCCTTGGTAATCTGGCGTATTTGATAATCTGGCATTGACAGATCCCCAAGCATGCCGGATTATCAAGGTTCTACTGTATTATCTTTATTTCAATGACGCACGTTAAGCCATGTCGTGATTGAAGTTACTTAGATTTAATGCACTTAAATAAATAATGCAGATTCATTTTTTTTTTCTTTTTTTGAGAAAATTGAAAATTTCTAATCTTTGTATTCAATGGATTTTGTAATTCAAGTGTAAACAGACTTTTCATTTGTGTCCTTTTCATATAACTAATAGCAAAATAAACAAAAAGAAATTTTAAGGGAAGTAGGCTTCAAGTTTTAGGAACATTAGTAGAGCCGTACACCTGATTATTTTTTTAAAAAAACTTTATACATACATTAAAATATTAAAATATACAATTACGCCTGTTTCGCAGGTGAGAGCCAGCCTTTTCAAGTAAGATGCTTGAAAAGGCTGGCTCTCCTCTGCGAAACAGTCGTAATTGTATATTTTAATATTTTAATGTGTGTATAAAGTTTTTTTAAAAATAATCAGGTGTACGGCTCTACTAATTTTCCTAATGATATTCAGTGCACTTGAAACACTAGTTCTAGGCTTCAAGTTTTTTTCAGGAACTTCTTATATTTGAAATCAAATGAAATATATATATAAACTCTGATTATGGTTTAAATATATACATATATATATATATATATATATATAATGTTACCTTGCTAAAGAGAATGGAGGTGGACTGGACTTGTATAAAGGAAATGAGAGAAATACAAGACCAGGGAGGAATTCGTGTTTTATTTTCTAAATCGAGGTATATTAATTTTATACTTTTGAATGATCTGAAGAAAGATAAATGTGTTTCTAAACAATAGATTTACACTAACAAGGGATGTGCTTGACCTCAAACCCTGAGAATCGCACGAAAATATGCTTAGAATATAAATCGCTCATCCCAAAAACAGTGGTATGAGTCATTCCCATGCAAAACTCAGCTGTTGTCTGCACTGAATAGCTGTGCAACACTATCAGGTCAGTAGGAAATGTTTGTCGTTCAGATAGCGTAATTATTTTGAGCAAAGGGAACTATAGCAATATAGTCACGACATTGAAATATGTGCGTTTTTGGTCCTATTATATCGATAATTTGTTTCTTCGTGTTACCAAAGCTCCTCTCTTGGACCTTCAATAGGTGATCATTCAAATGTCTCTCGTGGTAAGACATGTAGTTTTTCATGAGAATGACTCATACCACTGTTTTTGGCATGAGCGATTTATATTCTAAGCACATTTTCATGCGGTTCTCGGCATTTGAGGTCACGCACATCCCTTGTAAGTATACACTTAAATCAATTGTAACTATATTCTGAATGCTTAAGTTTTGTAGATCTTAAAATAAAAACCAACTGGTATGTCCCTAAATCCACTTTATCAATTCCAAATTTGTAATTATTACAAATTGCAGTTTGTTTGTAATTTTCTTTCAGTCCTCTGTTCTAACTTGGATATGAAACTGCTAATTTCCTTAAAATGTCAAAACATTGGACTATAATGTCATACTGATTTTTCCATTACATTCCTTTCTGTTTTCTGAACACAGAATCGACATTTTTTAATTTGCTTTTTTTTTTTATAATTATTTTAAACTTAATTCTAAAGATGAAAAATTACCTCGAAATAAGCCAGGAGTTCGAAATCCTTCTCGTAGATTCTGAGTGAACACTGGGATTATAGGCTGAAAAAGAAAATTATTATTAGATTCAGAATTATTTTTAATAATACTTTGGATACCGAAAATAAAATTTAATTAAAGGAAAAATCAAAATGTAACGTGTCATGACAATATTGCATGTTTAAATAGTACAGTTGAAATTGATCCTAATTTCTTATACATAACTTTTAAAGTTCAAGGAAAATGAGAAAGTAAACACACTTGAATTTAAAGGGATTTATAAAGATATTACAGTATTCTTAACCTCCATAAATTCAAGGAAGACAACCTGGGATCATTAAGGTTCAAAATATTTTCTGACTATATATAAATGCTTGTAAATCATTTTATTGAAGAATGTTTATTATTTTTCTCTTTAAAAGATTAATTTTTACAATGATACATAATTAATATTAATTCTTCATATATGAAACTTAGGTAATTAGGGTATTCCCATCAATTGAGGTTAATACTAAAAGAGTTAAAACAAATATGTCATTCTTATTTATGAATCAGAAGTATGAGGAGCTCTATAACTCAAGTTCTAAAATTTTCTCAAATTTTAGCAAACTCCCAGATACTTGGTTTTGTGATTGGCTAAAAGACACTGGTCACCCATTCAACATAAAGGTTGACAACCGTCAACTCATAATCACATCGAAGATTGATAAATTACTTTAGTTCTTTTATATTTTTAAAGTTGTTCATTCCAATTCCAAGACTGGTTTAATCTAAATTACACTAAAGTCCGTGCGATCAAAGATGATCCTCCCAGAATGCAACGCAGCTTATAGATTGACCATTCCTGGCTTTTAGTTAACATTCAAATGGAAGAGAAAATGGCGGTCGCTGGAAATCAGTCAACATTTCCAGGGAGAAAAAGGCCTCGTTTGGCTCCAAAGAGTTCGCCTGACAATTTTGATTGTTACGTCATTCGTCAAATTGTTGCTGATATGCATATCAAGAAGGAATTGCCGACAGTGAGGACGATTGTCGCCGAAGCTAGGAAACGTATTCAATACACAGGTCAGTCAACAAGTATGCGTGAGATTCTGAGGAAATTAGGATTTCGTTTCAAAAAAGTCAATCACCGATCTGTTTTGCTTGAACGAAGTGACATCGTTGCTGCCCGCTGCCTTTATTTGCGTTCAATAAGTCGTTGAAATGTTGACTGATTTCCAGCGACCGCCATTTTCTCTTCCATTTGAATATTAACGAAAACCCAGGAATGGTCAATCTGTAAGCTGCGTTGCATTCTGGGAGGGTCATCTTTGAGCGCACAGACTTTAAACGCTTTATGAACTATTTTTCAATTCACACTGGTATATTGGATTCATCTTTCAACTTTGAGCCGTGCTGGCGTGGTCGTGCGGTCTTGGCGGCGGCCAGCCGTGGCGTCCAATGCACCAGTACCTGGGTTCGAATCCCGGCAGTGGCATGGGTGTTACTTTCTCCTTCTGTGCCTTGTCCATTTCTGCGGGTATAGCGTGAGCTGCCTCCTATGTCGTACCCTGGGCAACGTTTCATCGGCGAAATGCTCACATTTCTCGCCCCTTGTTGAGGCCAATAGTTTAAGTACTAAGAGCCCGGGCATTGGCAAAAAAAAAAAAAAAAATCTTTCAACTTTGAAGTTTCTATCATTTGATCTCTCTAAATCGTTGTGCTCGATGTGCTTTGATGTATACAAACATTTCACTGTAAAATAAAAGGTTTAAGTTTTGTTTCTACCCATCTTAATCTATATGTAATGGATTCAATGTCAATAGCATCAGAATTGGAAGATTTAAAAATTCTCTAACTTCACCTTGATAAAGTGAAAAGTGTTTAAAGAAGTAACAATGAGTGAGACCAAGTATTTGCAACGTGACAGCCTAGAACAGCTGTATCATGCTAATATGATGATCATCAGCTAGAAACAGTGATCAGTAAACAGAGAGGTCTCGATACAGAGGCCAATAGGAAATATCATCGAAATCAATAGAGTCTGCAAAGCTTAAATAAGCAATACATTGCTGTAACTCTTCAACAAGAACTATTTACTACTGCTACAGTAGTAAAGATATTCTTATTGTTTCTATAGGCTTACATTAGAAATATAAATAATGATCAAAGAGTATAGCATTTATTTAGCAACTGAAGGCACAACAAATATACAATAAAGACAATAGGAACACATAATAGTGATGATTACGTGTACTGTAAAAGTTTATGTATTGTCTTATTAACGCCTGTTCACTTGACTAAACTATTTAATAAAAGATAAAAGTTAAAACTTTAAAAATTACATTAAAATTGAATTAAAACATTAAAAAGTCACAACCAGGTTTTCTTCCCGAGAGGGAAGCCTGGTTGTGACTTTTTAATGTTTTAATGTTTTAATTCAATTTTAATGTAATTTTTAATTTTTAAAGTTTTAACTTTTATCTTGTATTAAATAGTTTAGTAAAGTGTACAGGCGTTAATAAGACAATACATAAACCATAGGAACAGATAACAAAATTTTATAAAAAAATTCTCATTTATTAGAGAACCTGAGTGATATTTTACTCTATTAAGGACTGCTAACAAAAATCCTCTAAAAAACAAAGTTTGGCTTTCTTATTTTTTAAATTGTAATTACTGTATATATAGATGATACATTATCATTGGATGATCGAGTACTGCTCTCTTAGTTTGTTATTTTATTTTGAATTTATGTTTGTAGAAGTTAATGGCCATCAATGTAAAATACCACAGTAATAAAATGATTTCAATAGAAGTGGAAGAGTAGTGCGTTCTGTTCAGGATTCGGCATATTCAATTTGGTCTACTCTAAAACAAGTAAGCATTTTTCCCATCATCAGCTTCCAGTAAGTACTATTAGAAATCATGATTCTGAATATAAAATAACTTTATTTTACATATATGTGATCATAATCACTAATCTCCACCGCTCATATTCATCAGAGGTCAACTAACATTATAAAGAAAGTCAGCTTCAAACTAATCATTCTTATTAAATCACTCTTTCTTCATAAGAGGGGGAAGGGGGCAGAATATAACGCAATGAAGTGAAGAACGTAATAATGTCATGGCATAGTGAAAATTACTGTTGTTAAATCATAAATAAGTGATTGATTCAATTTCCTCTTGACGGAAATGGAAATTCCAACCCCAAGATGGAGTTATGCAAGGTGAATAAAAATTATATAGAATATTTTACCTACATGAGTTATTACATTGACAGCAGTTTCAATGTCACAACTCGCAAGATGTGCTTGCAGCCCCACAGTAAATGCGTAATTGAATTTCCCATTAGACACATGTGGAGCTATTTGTAAGTATTACTGTCACTGTGAAAGGCAGTGGTAACGGGTGCTACGACTATATAGTAAGCCACAAAGGCGACAGTGAACTGCACATTGGCAATCGACCCACTTTGAACGAGGCCTTGTGGTAGGTCTTCGAGAGAGCAGATTTTCATTTTGTATTTAATATTGAAGGTCCTAATTTACAGTTTCAAGTATGATTTACTTTATTTTTACAAATGAAGCTTTAGTGAAAATAAAAATAAAGAATTTCTTACTGCTTGAGCTTCAATTGCTACTTTTGCAAATCCTATTCTTTTACCCCATAAGAGACGGTAATATTCATCTCCAAATTGAGCTTCAAGTACACCGCCAGGTGCTATGGAGAGAAGATCTCCTTCCCGGAGAATCTGAGCACAAGTTTGTACTGTTCCTGGTAGAACTTTGAATACATCCATCAAAAGTTTCCAACCTGAAAATGAAAAAGAAAAATGTGCATTTGAAAACTTTTATTGAAATACAATTCATTTAAGGAAGTTTTTCCCAAAGTTCAGATATTAAGAACAGTCTGTTGTGTAACTTTCAACAGTTACAATACAGTAACAAAAATTTAACAAACCACATTATCACAAAACATTCAACAAAGTTTCATAATAAATATAATTACTCCTTAATCCAATAGAAAAATTATTGTTATTATTGCTTCTCTGCATTTTAACTTTTATAACCTAATAAAATCAAAATAATTATTCCTATGAAAAGCTCTTAAAAATATCAAGCTTCTAATTTCTTGTGAAGTAAAAACCAGTAATTCTCAGCATTCAGGGATTGGTACAAAAACATTTTAATTTGGCACAACTCTGATATGAAAATGCTATTCCAGTTTATCTTCATATATCAAAAGTTAATGTCTCATAAATAATGTTAAGATGTATTTTAGCTAAAACGTTCATAAAAATCAGTGTTTTAATAAAAAGTAATGCAAGAAAGATGTTTCTGTTGCTAGTTATGTTAGTTTAATTTCTCGAATACAAAAGCTGGAAAAAATAATTGTTTCTTTTGTTTATTTTAACTGAATCATTTACTACTAATGATTATTAGTTGTAATTATATTATTAATGCAATGTTTGCTACATTTTTTTTTTTTTTATCATTTGGTACTTATCACATCTGATTGTTTTGAATTTTTCCAACACAAAATGAAAAGGATAACAAACTTTCCAAAACACAGTAATTTGACTCAATATTTCAAACATTTGTTGTTGTTGTATGTAATTTAAACTTAAAAGTGCTCGAAATGTTGATGTGGTGAAGTATTATAGTAATAATTCAAAAATCAACAATTCCAAGAACTGTTCTAAGCAGATGCATTGATGAGATATACACTGTCCGGTCACTTTATTAGGTACTTTATTAGGTTATTGCTGTGTGCACAAATGCTGCCCTTCAACAACTCTTCAAACCAGTGAGGGCAATGTCCTGGTGTGGAGGATGTTTTCCTGGCACATGCTGGGTCCATTGATACCTCTGGAGGTACGTCAGGATGCTAGAGCATACCTAAACATCGTAGATCACCAAGTGCAACCATACATGTTAATAGTTTATCCTCATGCAGATGGCTACTTCCAGCAGGATAATGTACTGGTGCACAAAGCCGGCATGGCTATGGGATGGTTTAAGGAACATGGCAATGACTTTTCCTTGCTGCAGTGGCTCGCCCTGTCCCCAAATCTCAAGAGTGATTGAAAATTTGTGGGATGTGCTGGAACGGGCTGTTCACTCCAGGCCTACGCCTCCATCAAATCTTCAGGAACTGCATGACACACGCATGTCTGCATGGTACACAAAATACCTCAACAATGTTTTTAGCATCTTGTGGAATCAATGCCTCGACGATTTCAGGGTGTTTTGAGGGCTAAAGGAGGCCCAACACGCTACTAGGTAGGTGTACCTAATAAAGTGGCTGGGCAGTGTATGTTTTACTTTTTATTTAAGTAAGGGTTTACATATATAGGAAGATTCCAGAAGAAAATGTATTCTAATGAATTCTAAATTGCATTTCTGACAATTCAGCACAAATAGTCACTTTGTAAAGGCTATTTATTGTTAATGTTAGCAAATTATATCAGTTTATTAAGTGGAAGTTACTTAATATTTTAGCATACTCAACTTCCAAACCACCAAATTATTTTAATTCTATTAGTTTCATAAAAATTGTGTTTTCCTATTTAAATTTAACTTTTTTATTATCAATTAAAATTTACAGGTGTAAACAGTTGAGACTGTGGTTTAAATTTCACTTTGGAAACCATACACAAGATGTAAAACATTTTTGATTGATAAAACTCTAGTGGAAAAGAAGCAGCAAATAAGAAAATATGTTGAATTTCGCAAAGATTCAGGCATTGATAAATGTCAAACAGAGATAGTTTTTTGTTGTTGAAATAAGCTTAAAGGTTTATTTGAGAATCGTTCATCACCATAATTTTATGCAAACACATTATTTGTATCACACACACAAACAAACGAAATGTCCATTACATTTGAATCTGCATGATCTTTTCAAATTTGAAAAAGAGCTTTGATCGTATAGACTTGAAACATCAGCAGCATTAAATTTTAATATATCTTTTAATTTTAAAGTAGTGGGTATGCCTGAAATCATTAAAATGATGATAAAGTTTTTTCTTTGAGACTTCTTTTTTTTGTAATACTTTTCTGAAAAATCAGCAAAGGGCTGCATAAAGCTGTGACTTTACTAACAATAGTTTTACTCTTTACTTCCAAACTGTTTTTAATACTTTCAATATTAGAGTCACTGGCATACTCTGGAATTCTGAATGGGGAAGGAGGGTTATAAATGTTATTTAAAATATCCGAGCTTAAACCATCCATCAAACCAACACAAGAACACAACAAAATTCCTTTCATTTCTTTCTTTTTTCAGTGGAGAAAAAAGTTACACCTTCCATCTGTTCACATTGCGATTAAAATTATATCTTCAAAATTTTAGATAGCATTTATGACTTATGACATATCATTATGAAATGTTTGGAATAAACTGATTCAATTTCGTCTTTCCAAAAATAATTGTGGTATGAGAGATAAAGAGAGAATGTTATACAAACTTTTCAATCAATTAGATTCAGAAGTGTTCCAAATAAAAACTTATAAATATTTTATATTTAAAAAGAAAACTTACAAGCGATATGATTAATAATAAAATTGAATGGCATATGTAATAATCTTGTACTTTTCATTAAAGTAGATATATGTGTATACGTATGTTTTGTTAAATTTTGAATTTACTTTTGTATCATTACTACATAATTTTGATGTTTTTTTCTCTAATTGTTTCATTTCAAAACATTGTAATCTCAGCATCTGCATCACAGAATTTTCTGATGAAAAACCTAGCAGGACTGTATTTGTAAATAATATATAAACTGAACTTAAAAGAAAAAAATAATTCTTAAAATTAACTAAAATTACTTGAGGAAAAATACAATTTGGTTATTTTTAAAAAGTCAATTTTCAAAACTTGGTTTTATGCTATTGCTATACATTTAACTATATACTATCAATTGTACACGAAGTTCCTTATGAGCCTGCCAATTTAATGCTAAATGTTTTATAATTGATTAACTTTCAACTTTTATGTATTGAGAAATCAATATATGCATCAATTGTCTGCTCAAAAGAAAAAAGAAATATATTAATATTTACCTGGAACTCGGAAGAGGAACCTATCTCCAACAGCACGTATTAGTCGTCGCTTATGAAGAACAGATTTTGCATTTAAGTAATAAAAGTCAATTGGTATTGCTCCATGATAATATACCAGGAGTGCTCCACCTTCATCGGGAATGTTGTCTAAACCGACAACTTCATATCCTACGATGATAAAAAATTCTGTTGTAAATCACATTTCATTAAAGGATAAACATGCAAAATATTTACTAAGGAGGCTTAACGTGCGTGTAATGAAATAAAGAAAAAGTGAAAATAAATAAAACACACTTACAAAAAGTTGAGAGAAGTATAATCATGGTAATAATCCAACAGTTTCGGAATACGCTCAGTATTCCGAAACTGTCGGATTATTACCATGTTTATAATTCTCTCAACTTTTTGTAAGTAAGTGCGTTTTATTTATTTTCACTTTTTTCTTTATTGCAAAATATTTAATAAAAGGAAGTTACTGTTACATTTAACAATCAAAATAATAATAATAATAAAAAACCTCAAAGTGATTGAAAAGATGTATATTAATTTCTAGAAAAAAACAAAAGTATGGTTTGGAGTATATGAATAAATTTCTATGATGTACATAAAATTGTATGTCAATAGGTTTCTGATGTTTTCACAACTGAGCAATATGCCATCAAAAGTCCATAAAATCTGCTTTCTTTAGCTTCTGTGGTAAATAACAGAATTTATTATATAGTCGGACCCTGATTTAACGAACCCCTATTTACCGAATTTCGCGATTTAACAAATTTTTCTTTTTCCTGGATTAAAATGAAGGCAAAAACCCCTATTTAACGAATAATAAACCCCAAATTAACGAATTATTTCAATAGCCGAAAAAATTTTTTTTTTTCTTGTTAGTTTGGGTAAACATCTCTAAACATACCTAATGCAGCAGGATATAAATTACGCTGTATTTTCTTCTCTCCATAAAGTCGAAAAAGAACTTTTTCAAGTCGGGAATCAAGGAAATTGTCAAACATTACTCAGTACATACTTTAAAATTTCAAATTAACTAGTGCGTAATTATTCACTGTATTATTTGCTGCTGAATAAAAAGTGTAGAATTTCTAATTATGGATATTTTTGTGCAGTCGCTTATTAGGGTTGTTCTATAAGGTAAGTGCAGAAATTTTTTATTTTTTGTTTTGGACCCCGATATTACGGATAGCCCCGATTTAACGAATAAAATTTTCGGTCCCGATGAATTCGTTAAATCGGGGTCCGACTGTATATCCAAACAAAGATTTCTATTATCTTCAGCCAAAATCGAACAGAGGACAGCAAGGGATGGCATATACAACTAAGCAGTTTTAACAAAGCCATACTGATAAGAAAATAAACAAAGAATTGGACCAGGAAATAAGAATGGTAATTCTCCACATATAAAGGTTCTTTAGAAATGGATGGCTACCTGGATACCAGAAGCCATATTTTAAGATGTCCTCCAACTGAGAGGAAGCATAACCTTGTTTTTTGGCCACTAAATCAGAATCTTGACTATCTTAACTGATTTGATAGTCAATGAAACAAAAGGCTTTCAATAGATATATCGCTATTTGCTGCAAAAACGTCATAAAAAAAAAATGATCAGTTTCAGGCTATTTGCAAAAAAAGAACAAGTCTTTGGAAGTTCTTTTTACTGGTCGAATGACATAACTGAACTTCTAAAATTCACTATGAGAGAAAGAATTGTGTCACTACTGCATCAACACATTTCATTAGCTTTTAACTTTCAAACTCATTTTCTGGAAAATGATGTTTTATGAGTTACGCTGTTGTTGCCGCAAATGAGCGATGATTTATGTAACTTTTTTGAGCCACTGCAGTTTTTGTCAAATAGCCAGATGTCAAAACATTACATTATTAATATCAAACTGCTGACAGTAAGAGAATTAAAAAAAAAGTCACCTATTTAAAGAGAACAGGGATCAGATCCTAGATAGCAACAGATTGCTCAAAGTGGATATTTATCCATAATTTGATTCATTACAAGAAACAACAAAGATGTTTATAAATGTTTGTGAACTATGAGATTTTTTTTCCTTCTGATTTGTTGTTAATTAATTTTTCTTATTTAATTTTGGTATCATTTGTTTTTACGAAAACCTTAAATATGTGAAGAAAATTAACAGAAAACTAAAAGAATCTAGTATTTTATAGAATAAAAATTAGTTGCATTTTATAGTAATTAAATAAAAATATTATTATGAATAATATTTTATTGTTCGTTATTATAATAATAATAATAAAAATCTTACCATGCCATATATATCCCTGAGCATCCCATAACATTGCTAATGTGTGACGAGCACCATGCCAAACATCTCTTGAATAGGCATCTTTCAACCTATGCCAATGCCGATAGATATGTAAGAACAACACAGACATATACAGGAACAAAAGAATTACAAATGGAAGAAGAAATGCCATCTAGAAAAGAAAAATAAAACGAATTAAAATTACAGTATTTCCATAGTCTTAATAGCATTAATTTAGCACTGACCTATACAAAAATGCAAACCAAATATCTCTACTTTACACAGATTGAGCTTTGACTACTTATAATTCAGTTGACAATTACAATTATCTTCACAATTATATAAAACAAAATAGAATAATCCATCATTGAAAGCCATTGCTTTTGTTAAGTTCTGATCATTATTATTCATGATTTGTGCCAAGGGAGTATAACTAATAAGGGATGAGAAGATGAGTGGAAAGATACTCAACAAATGACAAAGAAAATAACAGAAACTTGCTTTGTGGTCAAAATTACATTCCACCATTCAGTTAATCACAAAATATCCACGAACATTTATGAGCACACACAACTTCCATCTGACACATTAATGAGGAAACTTATGAAGATGTGCAAATAAAATTTTGTCTTGTGAAGGTTCTTATAAGGAACCTACTAAAAGATATCAAATTACAACTGATTTCGTGATAACGACAAAACTGTACAGCAACAAATAAGCAAAATAACATACAGCAATTGTTATATGGCAAATTCTGTCAAGAATTAAAGAAACAGTAGTTTTGTAACTTACATCTCACTACGTCCAAAAAAGGAAGAAATACAGCATTTTGGAAACAGTACAATATTTTTTTGGTAGAGGAACCAATTTTTTGCTTTTAACCAGAGGCAGGGTGCGATGTTCACAGCATACGAACATCAGATCTGGCCAGAAAGCTTTTGTTTTATAATAAATGCTCCATAAATCCTCCGATTATAATTAATAAGATTATTAACGTATTCTTTTTTTAAATAAATGCATATATTGTCTAATGTATAATTCCTTTTTTTTTTAATCCTTGGGGTGTCGCGTATGTTTTCTACATGGGTTCAGATATACTAGGCAATGGCTCTGCTTTTAAGCACCCCTATCTGAAAAACGATGGAATGTTTTATTATTTAATGGTAACAATCATCTCTACCCTATTCCAAATTCCTTGCAAGCTAGCGATATGAATTATAATTTTTATATATGCATAATTAAGGTTATTGACAAGGTTCTTTCTCTAATATTGGTGAAAAAAAATGGATCAGCTGAAGAAATGGACACAAAGGAGGAACGGAATTTGTTTCTAATAAAAAAAGATTCTTGTCAAAAACTGTTAATCAAATAAAAGAAAGATAAAATGGAATCAAGTAATAATGTTCCTTTCATAGACAAAAGGACAAAAAATCTGTTAGTAGATGACAATGAATGTAATTCATGAGGAGTAACTCATAATAAAGAAGCATTTTATTGCAAATTTGAATGACAAAATTCCTTGTTTGGAAATAAAATATCTGGTTAGACTTAAACAATGATCTCTCACAGAAAAAGTGAAATGACCTTCATTTAAAACATAATTTACTAAAGTATAATACTTACTGTCATAAAGCAGAAATTAAAAAAAAAAGAAGAAAGATTCTGGAAAAGTGATAAGTTTAAAGAACAGATGCCATAAATTAATCTATAAAGAAGCAGAAAAGAATGTACAGGAATTAAATGACAACAATGATTGCACAGTTTTCTTTTTGTTGATCATAACAAGGCCAAAGAGGAACTTAGCAAACTGAGGTTGCTGCTACTAAAACTTGCAGCAGTAGAAATTATATAATGTAGTTAAATCGGTGAAGAGAAGAAATATAATGCCACAAGTATCTGATTCAAAAGCAAGAACTGATATTTGAAAATGAAAAAAAGGTAAATATAATATATGTGATTATTTTCATATTAATTCCTGAAAATCTCTGAACAAACATGTGAAGCTTTTTTAAAATTTGTAAGCAATGTTAAGATGGATGAAAAATGTAAAGCGTTTTGGATTTTATTACATAAATTTGCAAGTGATATTAACATGATTTTCTGAAAAATAGAAAATCCTCAAATAAATTTAATTTACATTTTGATTTCATTTAAATTTCCTTCAATGCTTATCCTTTACATAGCTAAAAACAAAGAGGAGAGGAAGTGGATTACACATGCCAATGATCATAAGATAACCAAAGCCAAGACTCTTATAAGTTAGTATTAATATGTTATATAAAAGCGTTATTCTGTCTGTCATTGTCATAAGACTTTACGTTTTTCCAATTTTGTGACCAAACTATAAGAGATAGATTGGTCTTGTAACTGGATAAAATGTAGAGCTTTTTAAGACAAACAAAATGCTACAAAAAATCTTTCGAAAAAAGTTTTTGATTTCCAAGATGGCGCCTTTTAAAGGGCCAAATTTTGACTTTTTCTCAATTTAAATGAAAAGTATAAAAGTTGGAAGAGAACATTATATTGAGAAAATGTTGGTATTTGAAAGTTCTATCAAACGATATATCAGTCATTCACAAACGTTTCTGCGTTTGGAAGATACATGCAAAAATGAAGTGTTTTTGCGGCAACCCTCCATGTGAGTGCCAACGCACAATACACCTGAGTTGAGCTGGGAAGTCATATATTCTTCGATCTCCATATTAATTTGCTGAATAAATAAAGTTTTTTTTTTTTAATGCTATACATGCAAGGGTTCCGGAGCGAAGCGACGGTGCCCGTCTAGTTAATGATAAGACTGGAGTGTAAATAAGTAAAGTTAACTGAAAGAAAATTGTTTGTATTATATCAGGTGCTTTTCAGCAAAAGCGGATGATTTTAGTCAGAATCACATTCCCTTACCTAAAATGATTGTTTATTGGTTATGAATGATAACATGGTTACCTATTGGAGAAAAATCCTTCAATTAAGGATCTTTTTATATTTAAAAACAGTAGATGGACAAGGGTCTACTAAGTTGATTGATGTTATCTTGTAGAATACTAAATTACATGGCATCTAAGAAAGCAAAGTTTTTGGATTTTTATTTCGATTATATTTGATTATCCATAATGTACATGTATTTTTGTATGATCCACACATTTGCAAGAAAAAAAAAAACCCAAGAAGAATAGCTATGTGACCAGAAAAGAATCAACACTGTTTAATTAATGGAACAGTATAGGAAGGACATGTATTTGTTGTAATTAGGCAATGCAATGATAAAACTAATTCCTATTCCATATGTAGATGTAGTAATTTCATGAATAAGATGGCAAGTCAAGGTGAATATCCCTTTTTACTTTGGAGCCATAGTGTAAACACATGACGCAACTCTTTTTCCTTTGCAAAAGGAAAAGCTTAGGCGGTAATATGTTATTGTATTATTTAACTTATGTTATGGTTGAAGTTATATGTAACATGAAAAGAGGAAATAAAAGAATACACATTAAGTTTGCTTTAACACCTTGAGCTATTATTGATCGGAATCTGGGACAGCTGTTTCGACCTTGTTAGGACTCATCAGCCAGATTTATCCTCGATGATAACTCCAGAAAGTGCAAAAGGCTATGGATCCCTCGCCTGCTCCTGGAATCGGGATTCCACTAAATCAAACAACAGTAATAAATTACTGTAATCAGTACTGCTTCCCATCGATGTTAGCTCAATGCATGAAAGCAAACCTAATGGGTATTCTTTTATTTCTCCTTGTCATGTTACATTTCCTGCATGTTAAACTGTCCTACGAACTTATATGTAGATGGAGCACAAATTTCTAGAGTCTAAGAATTCTAAATTGTTTCTAGTTTCTGTGATACAGAAATAGAGGAAGATTTCTGTGATACATCTTTTCGGAAGATTCCGTCAGAAGAACAGGCTATGACTTCTGTAATATTTTAGAATCTGGTTTGTGGAGAACATTTTAGGGCAGTTTCAAACATAAATTTTCTTTTGTTGCAATGTGGGTCATTTTTTTAGTCTAACTTATTTCTGTGTTACCCTTACCTTTTATTTGGATTATAATATTGAATTTCATTTCGTTTAATGTTCAGCATTTCTTTTATTATTTATCTGAATCGGAGTCTGCTTTGAGTTTCATGATTTTTAATATCTTTTTAATACGTATTCACTAGTTTATTCTTACCCTCCAATTTCATTCAATAATTAGAAAATAATCTGCTATTTTCACTGATGTATTCGATTTGATATCGTTTGTCATTGTTATTAGTAATGATAGCAATTTAGTTTTTGTTGTTGCAGACAGAATGCTGAAGTAGCTATAGCCAAGAAATAATTAAGTTGATTATTTAGTTTGGTTTTGAAGGAGGAGTGGGACATGATACTGGAAAATCCCTCAAACAAGATCTATCTAGTTGATTATTTTTGAACAAAGAATTTTATTATTATCGACCAGTCAGAACTTTTAATCATTTTAAATTATATTTGTTAAGCTAATTTCAATTTTATTGAATGTAATTTAAAAATCTAAAGGTTATGGCAATGGGTTTTATCAACTGTAGTGCATGAATCTGTAGTGTGACCCACAGGTGGAAAGTGCTAATTGTTTCAGATCCCTTTTATGGGAACCACTGTCAGTGTTATTTGTAGTGACAATGTTCAGGAAAAAAGACATCAAAAACACATCTGTCACTAACTGTAACTTCAATTTTGTGTTTAGTGTCAATTTTTTTTTCTATTTCTTTGATAGGGAAATCCATATAGAGTTCTGAAACTCCCAGAATGATCTATTGGTTAAGCCAGTTATTTTATGAAGTTTATGGACTTCTTCCAATTTCACTGTAAAAAATTAATGCCTTTATCAGATTTAGTTACGTAGATATTTACTATTTTGATTAAGCTGTTGGATATATCAGTAAAAGCAATAAATGAGATTACTTTATGTTTGTATACTATATATGAGTGTTTATTTAATGGTACTGAGGCTAAGAATGATTTTTTCAGAATTATAATGAGATGCTAAATAGGTCAGTGATCTTAATCTTTTTAAAAGCTGAGACTTTTTTTTTTTTTATATTCTTAATTTTTGACTCAAATGCTCTCGTTATATTAAGCTACCATTATAGAAGGCAACGAAAATCAAGAAGTATCATCTCTAGAAATCTCACTGCTGTTTCTTAGAGGTTAAAAGGTTCCAGAATATTTAGAAAAGTTATAGAAATTCCCTTGATGATGAAGAAAAAGGGAAAATTATAAATTCAAAAGGAACATTCATAGAGCGTGTGAAAAAGAAGAAAATCAAGTTCTCTTAACAAATTCAAATTCTAAACGATTTTGCCCAAATGAGAATAAGCCGAATTGATCCAACAGAATCCATTGGGAAATGTTTTGATTTGTAATATTCATTTTCAGCAAAATTAATCCTTGCTTGATTATTATTCTTAAATGTATTTTACTAAAACCTATTAAAGCCATACACTTACTATGACAGGTGTGAAAAGCCATAACAGCCATCCTAAAAAATCAGGATCCATACAAGTATCCAGAATATCCAGCCATAGCAGGGTATGATAGGTGGTATTTCCTATCCACTCCATATGATGGAATAAATAGAAAATATCCACACCTGTCATAACAAAATTTTCGGGATCCAGAATGGTTTGAACCTAAAAAATTAAAAAAAAATAAGTAAATAAATAAAAAATACATAATAAAACTTAAAACTTATTTAAAAATCAATGCTTTTATTAATTACATTTACAGAATCAACAATGATGTAACTGAATAAATATTAGTTACTACTTTACAGGAAGCACTAATATCTTTATTTAAGAATTATTTTACATGAACTTTTAGAATAATTGTGAATTCTGTTTAGTACTTTAAAGTTTGGGCTCTCAAAGTTGAATGATTCACTTACAGTGATACGTTCATAAATTATAAATTTCATTGTGCCCCCCCCCCCCAATTTTTGCTGATGGAATTAAAGAGTGAGGGGAGAAGTTTACAATAAGCTTAATCACTCCCACCTCACAAAAAAGTTCAGATAATATATTTTTTAAGACATATAAGTTAATAAGTTCTGATAATATACATTTATGGATATAATATAATTTTATATTCTCTTTTTTAAATAAAAAAGAGAATTTTGAAAAGTATTTATAAAAATAACTATTTATAAAAGGCTTAATTAAAATTATATTTATCTGTAATAAATTCATTATAGTTTAATAGCATAAACATTTTTAAATATTTACTATGCAGAATTAAAAATCACTTTTCATATCTACAATAATATATATTTATTTTATATCCACAATAAGGTTATATATTTTAAAATATTGTGTACTGTTATTTTCTTAAATAGAAGTCCAATTCCCATACTACAATCAATAATGAAATGCTTTTTATTTTTACTTCTTTGATAGCTTCTAGTATCATCATCTTAAAAACGGATTGTACTTCACATGGGCTTATGGGTGTGAAGTCGGATATTCTGCAGAATCTTTCACTTCCAATGAGAAACAGGGGATGTGAAGGTAGCAGTGCACATCTAATAGGGTTTTTTTATATAATTTCCATGATTACTCAAGAGGAAGGAAAAACGGCTTTGTGAAAACTGCAGAGAATTTATTTTGTTTATTCTTCAGCATTACGAAAAGTGTCAGCAATGAATACATTAGATACCCTAATAAGAAAAGAATAACAGACTCTCATGGAATTCTACATTACAATATTGTGTTATGAAATTATTACTATTATTTTGTTTTATGTGGCTCTTATTTGAATTTGATGCATGACAAAAGTGCTTCCAGGTCGTGCTGAACTAATATGGTTAATCAGAAGGTGAACTATTTCGTTTACCAAATTTAAAGATTGTTTTAAAATGATCTATTTTCATTTCTTGTTTTTGGGGGAAGGGGCTTTAATTGCTATTCTTTAGGAAATTTCAAGGTATTTTTTGCATTAATATCAAAAGAGATTAAATTTATTGTCAAAAAGTATTATTGTTACTTCAACCCACGTGATGTGTTATTTCATAAAAAAAAAAAAAAATGCCATCACCTTTTAAAAAATTCAGTAACAGCATAAAATTATAATATAAAGATGAATTATTACAAGTGAAATATAGTGACAGACCATACTATACTAAGGTTAAGTCTTAAATTCATCGTTTCTATCTGTAAATGTCGTAAAACATTCGAATGTGCTGCCTAAATTTATCTTATAAAATAAAAATTCTAAATAATTCTCTAGAAAGTATACCGGTATCGAATGTCTTTCATGCAGTCAAAATTAAAAAGACAATAAAGAAAATCGGAAATTTATTAGTTATTTCAAGTAATCAGAAATATTCAAGGTATTTTTTTAACCAATATAATAATCATGACTTATAATTTAGGGTCGATTTTGTATCATTATTTATAAGATCAGCCCACAACCAAGTTACTCCATGCCACAACGTCTTCTCAGGAAGCAACGCGGAAATGCCTCAGGTGACAATTAATAAATATTAAAAATATGTGTCAGAAGTACAAACTATATCAATATTAAGACAGAAAAAAACCCAATAAAATATACTAAAATCAACGGTACATACCTGTGCCATTTCTGTGATGTGGAAGTTATAATAAGAAAAAAACAATAACAACAAAAAAAGGTATACAATCGGTGGACCAAGAAGTCACACTAAGGAAGTGACAGACAGCTCTGTCCTTTAATCTACGACTCATTGCTTTCTCAATCGCGACAGAGGACCTCCCAGAATGCCAAGAAATTGACGAAATTCAGTGTGTTATCACTTCAATTTCAATAGGACATTGGAATCTAGTTGAGACGTTTTGGTTTTCACGGCCACGGCTGAGGGTCAGGACCCAAGTGAGGTCGGCTGTTGGCCCCTGAGGCTGTAAACAACTGCTCGCACCGGCGATGATGAGGCTCACATGTTTTCAAGGCCATTAAATGTTTCTTCAATGTCAGGGTCAAATCACAACTTTAATTAGTTTTCAATAAAAACAATGGAGGTGAAAATAAAAGTGATATTTTAACAACTTCTTCCCTTTAAACTCTGCAAAGGAATTCGACCCAAAAAAAAAAAAAAAACGATACCCGTCATTCAAACATAATTCCCAAACTGACAACCATCGCTGTAATTCTGAAGGCAGATTCTAGTGTATATTTCTTGTCGTATTTCAAAGAAAATATTTAAATCTGCTTCATAATCCCCATTTAATTTGAACTTCGCCAACACACAGAACCCAATGATCGTACTTGTAGATCAGCTGAAACTCTTCCGTGTCTCGTTTAATACTAAAGGAAATTGTTTTCGCTTCGGAGAGCTTTTGCTTTCCCTAAGGAAAAGTCTTGCGAAGACATAAATTAAGTATCTGACCTTAAATAAGAGACAAAAATAACAGTCGTAACTTACTTAACCATCCTGAATATAACGCTACCATACATTTTACAACAGATGTTGTTGGTTCGCCAGGTATTCGTATGATGGCGCTGTTTCATTGTTACCTCTAAACCGCGAAACAGCATTCGGAAGCGGAGAAACATTTATTGTGGAAAAGAGATACGTTGTTACTTCAAAATATATCAATACAATTATGCTATAAACAGGAAATTATTTTTGATATTGTCAAATAAGAATCTTGAGTAATATTAATTAAAAAGAATTTATATATAAAAAAGAAATTATTTCTAAAATCAGGATAATATTTAAAATGTGGTTGATAATAAAGTCACGGACAATGATTAACGATATTGTTTAATTAAATATTTTTTTTTTATTTGCAAACTACTTTTAATTTATTATTATTATATTGTATGTAAATTGATTCTTTTGTACAATTTTAAGCGGAAAAAAAAAGAATATTCATTTGATATTAACTAATTGTTTATAGCGGATAAATTGATAAATATTTTGGTTAAATTTGCGATTGCGGCTCACCTGTCTGTTTTAGGACTATATTCAAGATGGCGGACAGGTTTGAAAGATTGAAATTGTTAGGAAATTTACCAATACATACATCCTGCAGCTGAGCAGACCTAATCTCACCTAACCTACAGCTAATTGTAGTAAACGATTCGGTCCTACGGACCTCATTAGCATGAAAGTTGTTTTGAAGGCCGTACGAGGGTGTTGTATCACTCCGCGCGATCTGCACCGAAGCGCAATGTGAGCCGTAAACGCAAGTCTAGCCAATATTTTAAACTTTTATTTTTTTTGTACCTCACATAGCTTGAAAAATTATTACAGATATATTTTTTATTTCGATATTCCGAATCTATTTAGAGCAAAACTATTTTTGTTAACTGAATGTATTAATTTGAGAGCTGAAATACTATTATTTACAACTTTTCAATTTAATTTAATTTAGTTTTTTTAATTTAAATATTGATACAATGCGGAAAAATTCAAATATATATATCGTACATTATATATTCACTATTGCGACGAAACTTTGCTCACAATACGACAACTGCGCTTTGAATTACTTACTTATTATTATTATTACTATTATTATTATTATTATTATTATTATTATACATTCCTTAATGAGAAACGATTGCATTTAAAGTGCCAAATAATTGTAAATTAATATTCATAACAAACTGGTATTTTGAATTAAATATTACAACGAAATGCAACGATTGATGATTGTGTGGGAATGTGGTTTGCAGGAAAGCTAAGCACCGCGACCCACTGAAATGGGGACAGACGGATTAAAAGACTGAGAAAGTATGGTGGGAGAAGGCAGGGAAAACGGGAGAACGCCGAGAAAACCTGTCCAGCGCGGATCGTCCACCATCGCGAAACCCACATGAGAAACGAATCCTGGTACTCAGAGGTGACAGGCCAACAACAAAATGCTAATCTCTTCGAACTTGATGTTTAATTTCATTTCATGCAGTTTTCATCTTATACATTTTTTTAGAGCTGACTTTTCATAAAAAAGCAACTGACAAAATTATCACAACAAAAAAATACAAGTAGTTACATCAAAAAATCAAAATAAATAAAAAATAACAATTCTGTGACATAACATTTTATGTAGTCTTCGTAATTTATCTCCTTCAAAACTACTCCGCTGATTAGGCCAAATTTTGACATTTGAGGAGGAGAATTGTTACACATGATATTAATTCAATAAAATTGAAAATCAAGCGTGTTCTCGAGCAGTAATTATTAAAAACCAAACAAAAAATAGCAAGCTTCGCTTCTGGTTGTTAATAATACAATGCGGTCCAATTCTATTTCGTCCTTAAAAATATAAAAATACTAGTTGATCCGTGCGAATAATTCGCAACAAAAAAACCACCTTTGAGAAATAATATACAACTCCAACAGTTGTCTGCATATTAGTTATATACATTGTCAATAGATGGCGCCTTCTCCATTTTTATAAACAGGTGTTTAAAATACAATTTTTTTTAACGAAAACATTAATTTTCAACAATTTGTTTATTTTTCGTCATTAGCGGTGAACGTAATCTTCAAAATGATGTCTCAATCATTGATTTTGATGAAGTATTAAGAGAGATATGGCGTACCGACACAAAAACACCTCTGAGAAATAATATATAAGGATTCTCTTATGGATATAATTGAATGCAGGCCTGACCATCGTAAATATTTCAATAGAAAACATCGATCAATAGCCAGTCCTAATTCCTATTAAGTACTGGAGCTGACCATTGTAATTCAAATGCCTGAACTATTAAAAATTGTTCTGCATCATTGTACCTTAATCATTACTTACCTGAAAGTTTACTCAGCAGTTGCTGCCGTATAATTAATTATTCGAAATTTTTAGGTTTGATATATATCAAATAACATGAAAGTAAAGTCCAATTGATGATCTAATCTTGTTGATGATAATCATCAGAATGATAGAGAAAAATTAATCTAATTTTATTGATCCAAAGATAAAAGTATTTTTTTAATAATATAATCGCTAATAGGATACTCTGATATTAATAGAATATTTATCTGTGATTCAGTATAAGAAATGAAGTTAAGAATGTAATATCTGAAAGCTGCTAATTTTTAAGCCTACTTAATACAACTTTTTTTTTTTTTTGTATATTTATTCGCCCTTAGCGTTACATTTCCATAGAATCAATGAATCTATAAGATGCTCCCATCTTACAATCGTATGAGATATCCTTTTCAAAACTATAATGATTTTTCGGATAAAATATTAAGAAAAATCTTGTTTTCATATTTACCAAAGCTGAAAAGATGTGGCTATTGCTAGCATGAACTTTGACCTCTAGTGCCAAAAGGTTAGTAATTAAGTTTTCTTGGCATTTCTAATTAAAAAGAGAAGGAGAGAGAGACAAGGAACCACTTTTGGAAAGGAAGAATGTCACTGTTTGACAGTTACTTACTATTTGCATCACCAAAGAGCTGCAAAGAATGGTAATATTGGATAATCAATTTATTCAAGCTAATTTTCTGAGTGTCATTTAATGCAGAAAATATTTGTTTATATTATTTATATAAGTATTGTAAATATTCTAATAACATATGTTTCCGGCCCTTTCTGTGTGTGTGTAAATGACAGATGGAAACCTGTGATCAATCGAAAACAGTTTCCAACAACTCAAATGTGAGTCAGCACTCCAGGCTTTATTAACCGCCAGGTCAGACCCAAATACAGCACTTCGTGTGGTACCGATTTTGTAGCAAGCTTTACTGAAAGTAGCTTTTCTATAATTTATTTATAGTAGAACAGAAGCGTTAAAAAGGATTACTGTGAATAAAATCAACTAGAATTAGAGATGAGCTTAAATCTAGTTAATTAATTCAGTTAATGCAAGTGTAACAGTATTACATTAATGGCTGGTTTCTCCAACTGGTCGTAAGCTACATCCTGGATTAAATCCAATCGAATTAAACTGCGACATGAGCTAATACTAATACTATTTGGAGAAACAGGCCGTAAGAGATTTGTAGTGATTATCGAAAAGAATCTAAAAAAAAATTGAATGAAAATCTTGTGAATCATTTACTTGTAAACTTATAGCACTTCAATTTTACAAGACGAAAACTATTATAGTAGGAGGAAGTATACTTCATAAGTCACTTTCACTGAAATTATTTTGGAAGTAAATTGATCAACCGTTGATGCAGTGATCTAAGTACAATGTTTTGTTGCATTATAGATAATATATATGACTGATAAACAGATAATGAAGCGTTAGAGATATTTCGAAGCAGAATTTTTAACATAACTCTCACTCGTCATATATATTTAAATTTAATCTTTTACTAACGAATTACAATCAGATGTTTTTCCATAAGATACGTTAATAAATTAAACCTGAATTAAATGCTCTTAATTAAAAAAAAAAATATGTTTGTTAGATGAAAAAAGAAAATCGAAAGAGAACTGGCCACGTCAAAATTAAACGAATTATTTAGGAAATATTTCCTCGTGTTATTTTACTATTATAAAGCTGAAGAGTTTGTGTGTTTGAACGCGCTAATCTCAGGAACTACCAGTCCGATTTGAAAAAAAATCTTTTTTCATTAGATAGCCCGTTTATTGAGGAAGGTTATAGGCTATATAACATCACGCTACGACTAATAGGAGCGGAGCAGTAAACATAAACGTCAATCAACGGGTGCGGCGGCGACGGGGCGGTTTGGCTGCACGGCGAGAACCGAATATTACCGAGAAGGGCCGAATTTAACGCGGGTGACACCGCGGGACACAGCTCTTATATATATGGGAAAAAAAAAACACCCATGTTTGTGAAAATGTGATTGTGTAATGAAAATTATTCATTTTTTTTTTTTTAGTTTAATCTTGATTAATGACGAGAAAACTACGATGTTATTGTAATAATGATGACGGAGGCTCGCCATAGTTCCTGATCATTGAACACTACAGGCCGTCTCAGATTTCTCTGGACAGTTGTTAGTTTGCTAGCAGTGACGTTATCGTATGCTTTCTTTCTGTTGCGTCACTGTAACCTTTGAATACTTTACAATGAGTTAGATTGCACTGTTTCTCATACCCCAAAATCCAACTCGCAAAGTTGGTAACATTGGTGGTCACCACAAACATCACCACATGTTCAGTATAAATAATCTAAATAATGTATCGCAATTAGGTTAGTACGTATGTAACTAGCCTATAAGCCATCCAAAGAAGTTAATTCAGTAAATTTGAAAGTCTCAAATTAAAACAGTATGTAATTTTTTTTTTTTTTTTTGGTATATCAATTAGCAATGTCTTTCATCAAATTTCTGCGGATTTCTTCACAACAGTTCAATTCGTTAATATTTAAAAAATGAAATGCAGTACAACTTCTTCTAAATTAATGTTTTAAATAACTACTTTATGGAGATATTAGAAGATAATAAAGTAGTTATTTGAAATGCAGTACGTTTTGTAAGCAACGACACAAACCTTGAAAAATAAATAAAAGTTTAAAATAAATAAAATATTTCACTGAGTTAGTAGCAGAAACAAAATTCAAATTGTATTAATATCAAACTCTATCTCGTTTTATTGTGAGTAAGATATAATTTATAAATAAAATATTATTTCTGTCGTTAGTTGGCTCTAACCATCATATTCATTTTCAGTTAACGGAATATAATTAAAATATTTATTTTTAATAATATAATATACTTTCTCTTTTTTTAAAGAAAATATACTTAAAATATTAATAATAAATTAACATCAATAAGGCATGCATACCACTGCGGTAATGACGTGCGCTAAATTACTAACGCAGACAGACAGAGTCACGGAATGGTCGAAATCTGGACATTTTTAGTGTATGTATTATATCCGCATTCAACTATTTATATAGGACCACGAAATGAGATAAAACCCCAAAAAATAGCATTTCAACACTCAGTGAAGAATAAAACATAGAAAACAAAAAACAATTATTGTTTCCTTCTCCAAAAATTTCCCGATATCAATGATAATCCTTCAAACAATCAATTTTATAAAATGCTAATATATTTAGGTCAACCAATTTCAAAAAATAAGTTGATCTTATTGTTTGATCAGTAAATGTTTACATTTCCTGAAAGTTTCGTAATGCGTTTGCCACATACTAAGTTTAATGAAAAACAAGTATTTATAGTGAAAATATGAAATTGTTATTATAACAAAAAAGGATTCAAAGAATAATATATGTGATTTTAGATTAAAAATAAATTCCTAGGTTTACTAACTTCGAAACATTCATAGATTCTTCAAATAATTTCAGAATGAGATGAACAAAACTTTGTTTAGTTTGACTTTTTAACTTACTTTTTCCATGACGTTCATCAAATCAGTCAGTATGTCAGTGTGTGAATCTCCTTGTAAATTTCGAATCGCTGGACGGATCTTTTTGAAGCTTGGCATACATATTTATGGATAAGAAACGAAGTAACTTTTGCATTTGAAAATTTATCTGTAAGAGTCCTTGGGGAGAAACTAACGCGTGAAGTTGACAAGAATTCTCATAGAAACGCACTAAGCCGAAACAACGGACCTCTATCGATATGTAAACATTGCATATTAATCCCTTAGTAATCCATCAATTTGCGCATGCTTTGATAAGATGAAAATAATTTTAGTCGTTTTTATCAGGATCAGAAGACTTATATTCCCGTTTTGTCTGTCTGTGGACAAGTATCATTAAAATATCATTAGCAACAATCAGAACAATCGCAACAATTGCGTCTTTCGCAACAATCACATTTATAATAATAAGGAAATTAAAGCAATATCAATTATATTGTCTTTTACGTATCAGAAGACGTGGTGAAGCATAGTGATTGGTTTACTAATCGCTATCCCTACCTTCTTTATTTACAAGCTAAGTAATGGATTTAAGTATTCCCCGCCCAGCGAAAGAATGACTCTGACCTTGAACTACACCCATTATCTCTTAATCATTCCAGGACTGAAGTTTGTATAGAGAAACTATTCACAATGGCGACTCTCAAGCGAGGCAAACCTATCAGAAGCCAAACACTTTCCCGCCATAAACACTGACATATACAATCGATTCAAATTCAACTATTGCGCCATCTGGTGTCCACTGTGGTTCTTTCGCTGGGAGGACTTTAGTTGTCGTTTGTTTTTTATCAGAAAGTGGAACATTTATGCTGTTACATGTAGAATTGTTACATGTAGAATTTGATACATGTAGAATTGACTGAAAAGTGCCAGGGACTAAACTATATTGCCGTTAAAGGATAGAAATAACGATATCTCAAGTATCAATGACGTTTAGTCATTTGTGAACCTCCTAAGCGTAACTAGAGAATTTTTCGGGGGGAAGGGGGGGGGGGGAAGGCAAAATAGATAGGAAATCCCATTTTGTCGCATGTACGCATTAAAGAATGTGTCATGAAAAATCACTGTTTTTCACTCGAATTACAATACAAAGAAACTAGAAAATATGTTAAAATTTATTGGTTCCGAATGTTTTCGGATATGTATCGTAGAATTGGAACGAAAACGATCTCTGTCTGTCCCCAAACGTACTCTTTGGAAAAATAAATCTTCAATAATGGCGCTCTACCATAAAATACAGCGCCATCATGCGGCAATAATTAGAACCGAAAGGGAAAAAAAGCTGAGAAATTTAAAATTTAAACTTGTACCTTCGAATAATTGCTTTCTTACTGTTGCAAATAATGCATACAATGCCAATAAGTTAAAAAATATTTTATTTAATTTATTTTTATATTTAAAATGTAAAATAATTACACTAATATGTTTTCTTCCCTGTGGGGAGGGGGGCATGGCCATTCTGGGGTGGGCCGGGCCCACTCTGGCCCCTTCCCCCCTAGTTACGCCTATGGCGAACCTTACTAAATTTGTTCTTCCCTATTCATTTTGATGTAATTGACCCATAGATGAGGAGTTTATAAACTAATAGACGAATCTACTTAAAGTGTTGTTATGTCGATATGTAATTATTTCCCAGACAAGTTGAAAGTTTACAACATTACTATAAGTTAGACTATATATTTGTTTGGACAATTAATATTTAGATTTTACGCAAGAATTCCAAAGTTTGTACGACTATTACACCTTGTTTAATTTTCCTTTTATAAGTATTAGACTATTATTTCATAACATTTAATTAACACAAAATCTTAGGCGAACATATAAATCTTAGGAATATAAAATTACACCTATATAAATTTACAGTGATTATTTTATAGGTATAACAAAAACTGTATATTTTATAGGAAACTTTACACTCGCTAAATTTAATAAATTGTTTAATTATTATTTTATTTACAATCAGAACTTTACAAAAGTTTTGTTTAATTTTTTTTTGTTAAAAATAAAATTTTATAAAAGCTCACTAAAAGGCTAGATGAAATAGAATTTTATTAAAATATTTTATGTCATTTGCTAACTAATAACACTACGTTGAAAACAGAGTCGGAGTTTGTCAATCAATCAACTCCAATCAGCGTCCAAATTACTATAAAGCTTGTATTTGTTTGCGTGAGAAATATTAATAACACTTTTTATCGTAAAATTACGATATAAAACTGTAGTCAACATCAATTTCTACTACGTTATTATGTATTTTGATAGAAAAAAAAATCATATACTTCGTCGTACTATATCACATCATCAATAATCTATCTCCTGCACGTATATTTTTTGTTCCCTGCACATCGTACGTTATTTACAATTTCGTCCAGATTATGCAACTGTCGTGACATTCGCCTGTCCATTATATCCAAAACTTTACATTTGCTATTTTGCTCATTTTAACTGTCACGATTTCAATAAAAAAAATTACACTAAATTCTATAACAGTTTACAGTTTTGATAAAGATTCTGCAGATCTAGGGTCCATTATTACTTCAGCATTATCATCTTTTTCGAAAATAAATAAATAAATAAATAAATAAATAAATAAATAAATAAATAAATAAATAAATAAAAAGGTTGTTCTTGCTGTAAGAGAGTGAACGTTGTCTTATTGAAGAAGAAAGAAATATTGTTATATTTCCAATAGAGTAGAATCGCTTAAAAGACTTATTCAAATACGTAGTGAAAGATCCAATTCTACATTCAATATTGTAAATATTTTTTTGTAACTCTTATTGTCTTTGGTTTTATGCAATTGAGCAATGACTTTCCCTTAAATCACTTTTCGCAATCATTGTGAAATTTAATGAGAGGTTGATTCTAAAATACTAAATTCAAAAAAAAAAATAAATAAATAAATAAATAAATAAATAAATAAATAAATAAATAAAAAATAAACGATCTTGACCTTGAGGTGTTATTCTCAAAATTCATTCTCATTGCAACATTCAATGCATTTGCGCGCGGAAGACAATTGAATCTCATTATAACATTTACATTGATTTACATTTAAATTGATTTCAATGGTAATTCAGATTTAAATTCAATGAAAGGTATTGCAAATAATCTCCAATTAAGAAATTAAGAAAATGTTTCTATAAAATTACGTCAATATTTTTTTTTATTGATAATTGAAAATCTAAAAAAGATGCAGAATAGGTCGAAATCCTTGCCAAAATTTTTTGTCGCGTGCGCTCATTTACATTCTTTTAAATTCGCAAGAAAACAACAACGAAATTGTAAATTTAAGTTCAATTTAATACCCTTTCAAACATATTTACTTATACGTTTACTTATATGTATAAAAAAGGTTTAATAAAAAATTCTTTATCTTGACAATTATTGAAAAGGTGCTGCGCTACAATTCGCCATTAGAGGGACACCGTAGTGGCATTTTCTTGAATATTATTATTTCTCTTGTAGATTAGATTTGTCACTCTAAAAGTTCTTCTCGGTTACACTTTTCCACAAAATATTTTTATAAAGCGCCATTATTTTTTTTTTTGTCTTTTTTTTTTCAGGCTTTTAATGATGAGATATTAAAAAAAAAAAAAAAAAATGAATATGATTTTGTGGTTAAGGATAAATTTAAGAGCGAACCATAATAATAAAAAAAAAAATTAAAAATAATAATAAATAAAAAAAATACACTAACGTAAGGAAAAATAAAAAAATAAAAAAATTAGGAAAATAAGAAAAAAAAAAAAAAAAACCAAAAAAAAAGAGATTACGGATTTGAACCGACAACCTTCACTATATCAGTCCGAAACCCGACCCATCAAGCTGACAACTGAAATGAAATGGTTGTATTTTTAACATTTACGTTAAAATACCGGAAATCCAATGAAAACAATGCCAAATATCTGGAACTTGGGGGGTGGGGTGGGGGAGGGCGTTGGCCCCTGAAAATACCCCAATTCCTATGGTGTTTGGGCTCTGAACACGATGATGAAGTCCGTTTATCGATCCGACCTTCCGTTTGGGAGTTGTTAGCGGAGGACAGACACGGACGGACGGACAGGACAAACGCAATACCTAACGATTTTGATCACTATCACAATAGCTCCCAACCAGGTCGCTAATAAAAAATAAGAGAAAGATATCTTACAACAATAACTCTCAAAATCAAATCTAAAAACAACATCGAGATTCACTTTTCAACAATACTTAAAGCCTTTAAATGTTGTTTTTCTGTTGAAACAATCATCATCAAGTATAAAAAATCTTCCTTACGGGTATACGTGAAAGATTATAAGAAAATATAAGAAAAATTTAAGAAAATATATTTCTTACGAATTTAAAATTATATATAAAATTAGCCTCCTCAAAATTTAGAAAATTAAATTTTATTTATCATTGTACATTAAAAATAAGGTAGGTTGCCCAAATAAGGCAGGTTGCCCAAATAAGACCCGATTCCAAATAAGGCCCATCCTTCGTTTTATTAATAGAACGTTGACAATTTACCAAGATTAGTTATGTTTCAGACAGGTCCTGGCTTCTAGCGGCTACACCAAAAATTAGGTCCGTTGAAGTGTTCTATTTTGTTTGTTTCAGGTGAACAGTAAAAGTCGTCCAAAGTTTTTCTCGTTACTATTTCAACTTAATTTGAAAAATCGTCCCCATTTTTTTGGCACCATAACATACATGGACATGTTTTATGTCATTTTAAAGTATGTCATAAGTAGAATAATGTAGAATAATTTGATATTTGAACAGGGGCTCCAAATAAGGCCCTTCAGTTATATTTTCAAAACTGTTATTATAGAAAGAATTTCAAATGCAACTAATTCTAAATTCACTCTTTCATAACAGCACACCTAAAACTACCTTTCAAGACAGTTTTCAGAATTTTCACTCTTGCAGTAGAAATATAAAAAATCTTTAAACGTTAGGTGGGCCTTATTTGGTGCAGTTACCTTACCAAGGAGAAAAATACACTGATAAAAATGCAATAAAAAAATAAAATTGGTGGGAATATTTTTTTGAAATAAATCAAGAAAAAAAACCCATGACTGGACAGCAAATATGCTTCGCACATTAAGCAACATCAACGGGAATTCTGAACAGCTGTTTCATTATTATTAGGAATCATCAGCAGAATTTACCCAGTTGTGTTTTTTTTTTTTTCTTGATATATGAATTATTATGGATGTTAAATTTTACTTTTCATTGCACTTACGATGTTTCTTATTTATAATTAAATTCCTTAGTGCCTTTCAGTGAAAGGAGAAGGGTTTAATACTGTGGATTCCACAGGGTTATTTTTTATTTGATTGGTTTTGATCTTGTCTTAATGTGCGAAATCATATTTATTGTCCAGTTGTGGGTTTTTTTTTCTTGATATATGCATTATTATGAACGTTTTTCTTAATGTCTTTGCTTTTCATTTTTTTGAAATTTTTTATCTAAAATATTTAACGGTTTACTTTTAATTATAAACTATTTTTTTATTTCGTAACTCCTATAAGGAAAGGAGATTCTCTTTAATTGAAACTTTTATTTTTATTTGAGCATTTAAAATTCAGGAACATTGCAGCAGAAGTCACTGACCTTGAAGCAGAATGATAATGAAAACGTCCTTTCTAAAGAGTGTATGGATTTTGAATTCAGTTAGCAACAAGAGATGTCCTCACCTTCACAGTACAATGACAGGTGAAGATTGCAGAAAAAAAATGTATAAAAAATAATAACAACCGCCATTTTATCTGATTTCAAAGTACATCTAAGCTAAAAATATATGTTTATCATAACGGTAATAGAAAGTTCTTTGAAAGAAACTGAAAATAAGACAGGCACGGATTTAAGAAAAAGGGGGAGGGAGGGGACGACCTGGACGATAAGAAAAACAACACTGTAATTATAAATAGGCCGTTGTTTAATATCGGTTAAAAAAAGATTATCTTTTTACACCAAAACATAGACTAAAAATACGTCTATTAAGAATTTTTCAAATTTTACCGGGGGTATGCTGGAAAATATATATAGATATTGAAAGGAAAGGAAATAAAAACAAGATAAGCAAGGTTCCTTTGAAGCTTCCTTTAGAATAGTTGAAATAATGATCTACAAAAAAAAAAAAATGATACGTGATCTTTGAGAGAATCAAAAATGGCGGCTTCTATTCATAAAATGAATTTCTTTTGTTTCATCAGGTCATTGAAAATAAGTCATGCGGAATTCCTTCTTGTTAACATGTTTTCAAGAGAGAAAACAAGTAGACGATTTACAATTCCTGTGTCATTTTTTTTTTTAACAAAAACTGAAGTTTTAAATATAAATTCGCCAAAAGAAAAAGAAAAAACGTTATTTAGCTCGCTGTCATATTTACATATTTAATAAATAAAGATGAACTATCCAAAGCTGAGGAAATAAATACTACATTTCTTTTGGTGTAGTTTTTTTTTTAAGAAAGGCCAGACGCGCAACAATTAAAAAAAAATAAAAACACATTAAAATCTCGACCAGGTTTCGATCGGACCTGCTGATCTTTTTCAAGTCTATTTCTTTTGATTAATGGTATTTAATTGAAGTGATATAAATAATAATGATTGGTAGTAGACAAAATGCTTTGTTTGATAATAACGGGCAAAATAGTAAGGATGTAAACATAGTAAGTTTAACTCTTACAGGCGAAATTACATAAAATCTAACAGATGGATTTTGACGATCTCGTATTTTCGTGACTTCACGTAATTTACGCGAGAATAGCCTCTATCCATGTCTTCTCAAAAAATATTGAAATATTTAAATGAATTATAATACGGGGAAATGCATGAGACTTTTACTACATTTTAATATAGTTTTCATAAATTGAAAACAGTCAATAACAAACAATAAATTCATTAGGTAGCAATTTCCTAGTGCCAGACATTGAAAAAACGAAATTTCTTTGAGACCTGCTGAAGAGGCTAATGGCCAAATCTCGTGTTTTCCGTAATTCTCATGCAAACGTGATCATCAACATCCATCTGTTAGACAGTAGGCACTTTGCGATTAGGCCTATATCAAACATAATAATAATAATTCGCGGTTATGTTTTTTTTTTTTTCTATTTTCATGAAAAAAAAATCATTCTAACAAATAAAATAGTGAAATAAAATTCATTTTTTATTAGTGTACTTTATTTATTATGTTGTTTCTCTAGGTAATTTCAACTCCCTTCTGAAATAGTTTTGAACAGACATCATTTAACGATTTAAATAAAAGCTTTTGTTTTTGCAACTTAGATCTGAAGGATGAGTAGGCAATTTTAATTAAATAAACAAATAGTATATTAATATTTCATTAAAAAGCATATGCCGTTATTTTATTGATGTGAAGGTTTGGAGGAGGGGCAGTGCTTATGGGATTTCCAATACTTTGTTGGAAAAAATCGAAAAAACTCCCATCATGCACCAATATAAACAAAAACCTATTCATGCTCTAATTTTGTCATTGACAGGGAATCTGAAACAGCTGTTTCACCTTTATTACGGATCTTCAGCCAGATGATGACATTCAAATAAATATGCTTCAAATATATGCTTCAATGACAAAAATCATAAGTATTAAAGATTATGCAACCCACAACCGCTCCCGGCAGTGGTTCCAACGAGAAACAAACACGAAAAAGAAATCTGTAACAGTATTTCAAAGAATGACTTTCAAACCTTCGGTACAAATGGCTGTTTATTATAAGAAAGTGCCATATAAAATATGAATAAAAATAATAAAAGTAATAAAAGGAGTATTGTTATGGTGAGAGGAAGATTTCTCTTTCCATTTTTTATGTTATTTTATTTTTTTAATTCATCAAGCTAAACCTTGAAAAAGTTTTAGAAATTAAAACGAAATATTGGTATCAACGGTATCTACAGTGAAGATGTTTGAGTTTATTTATGTGTCATATTGGATTAAAGAAGATAACGATTTTTGATGTATGTCTTTTGAATAAAAGGAGTACTTTTCCAATCGTCCACATTATTTACAATGCATCGGTTAAGAAGGTCGCAAGCAAATAAATATATTTATATATATTTATATAGTACTTTGGCCACAAGCACCGTCCGCTCCAGAATATTCTCATCCATAAAATAATGGAAGTGAATTTTTAATATAAAACGAATTTCTTCTTGAGGAAGGCTCAAGATAACGAGCCGAAATATTGAACGAAACACTGGGAGTAGAAAAAAAAATCCCTCATCAAGTCCAAAACAGTATTATTTGTACTGTATACTTAATTTGCAATTATCCTTATATATTATTTCTCAGAGGTGTTTTTGTGTCGGTACGCCATATCTCTCTTAACACTTCATCAAAATCAATGATTGAGTTTTGAAGATGACGTTCACCGCTAATGACGAAAAATAAAACTATTGTTGAAAATTAATGTTTTCATTAAAAAAACTGTATTTTAAACAAAAATTTTATAAAAATGAAGAAGGCACCTTCTATTGACAATATGTTTAACTAATATGCACGACAGATGTTGGATTTGTTTATTATTTCTTAAAGGTGGTTTTTTTGTTGTGAATTATTCGTACGGGTCAACTAGTTTGTTTTTATTTTTTTTTTAGCTTGAATCTTGCACGGAATGATTCACGAAGATAGGCCATAGTGATCCAATTCTGAATAATTTCGGCGCTACAACAACTGGAATACCAAAACTCATAATTATGAAAAACGTGAAACAGAATAATACAAAACGCTAAAATATAAAACTAAAAATGCATTGAAATTGTTGTGAAGTTACAATTATTCTCTCTATGCATAATTTCAAATGTTTTCCTTAAAGTTAAATTGTCCTACTCCTAAACCAGAAAATACAAATAAAAAAATATTTTTTATTGTTTAATTGATGAATCAATGTTGAGTAGATTTTTTAAAAAAAAAATCACCTTCAATACATTTTTCCGCTCTTGTTGTGAATCGTGCTTTTGTTCATCTTTTATGGGGACTCCAGTGTTGAAAATATGTTGAATTTATTTAGTGTATGAGAACTTATTTAGTGCAGGAGAACTATTTACTCCCCTAAGAAATAAATCAAGAGGCTTCGAAATGTTGACTGTCTTGGTACATTTCAGGTCCCGATATTAGATGATGGGCATCGGAATCAAATTAGATGATTAGGTATCAAATTAGGTGATAGGTCCCTCTGGAATGATCCTCGAGATCTCATCAATGTACAACAGCTGCATAGAGTCAACAATAATAATTTCGTAATAATAAGAAAGTAAAAAAAAATATATTCAGGCCTTCTGGACTTATACCCTGGTACTATGATCTCTTCTCATGTGAGGGGTGTGTGTATATGATTTACTGAATGAACCACCACGACCAATAAATCACCAGGAAATATGCATTCAGGTGAAAAGATACCACCTGTGTTCATAAAGTTAGATACGATTAAAATATGCTATCACATCAGAAGAGTAATGACTAAAAAGGTAATATACTGCAGACTTTATTAAAATCAACGGAAAAAAAAAAAGAAAAACCTTAGAAACAGGTTTAATTGGTCGTCTTTGGTACTGAGGCTTATTCGGATTACCGGAATCCGGAATATTTTGATTTTCTCATATAATAGGAAGCCAAATTGGAAAAAAACAAAAAACATGTAGGCCTATTTATTGTATATTATTTAGAAATTCTTTACTATATTTCAAGTATTAATTTAAATATGCCTAATTGTTTACGTTTTAAGCAAACTGAAGAACAGTTAAATGCCATTGACTAAAAAAGTAAGTGAAAATATAAGTCAAATCATAGTTTTGTAGCTACCCCCAAAGGTTTGTGTTGTCAAAAGTGACACCACTATTCGTTAACGCGCAAAACTCATTTATTCAATCCTTTTGTGTACTTGACAACTTCAAGGGATGCCTGCACTGAATTCATTTAGTACCATTACAATCTTATTTTACACTGTTCGAACGACTGTGAATGAATAAAACTAATGGCTACACTGAACCGGAAGTGGCCATATTTGTTCAACGGTATTATATTTGTTCTCAGCATAGTCGATTCAGTATTGACAGATTCCAATTTTGTCCAATTATCACAACTTTCCTGATCTGGTCAATGGCCACCTACACTGGGGATGGCCTGGACTGGAAGTCGGAGTTTCCCTCAAATCTCCAGGCCAAATGTAGTCCAAAGAGGTACATGGGACTCCGACTCCCGGTTTAGGAAATGTGGTCTGTGGAAGGCATCACAGACAGACACGGAAGTCCTAATATTACTCCGTATAGGATCGCTTAAATATAGAATAAAATTAAACATTTTAAGAACACGAAAAACAATTTCTTTTGATTTAGCATTCTGTTAAAAAAAGTATTATAAATATCAAATAATGAAATTTATCTTTAGCTATTTAAGAGATCATTATTTGGCGATTAATAAAGACATTCATTTATTGTTTCTTTCTATTTAGATCGCCGCAATAATGAATACGTTACCCAACAGAAAGAAAACAATATCATTTTGTTCTTCATAATCTTCTTTATTTACTTGAGTATATTTCAATCGGACCATTGCCGGTCTTCAACGGGTCTTTACAAGATTCCATGTTTTGAATATAAAACAATTTTAAAATTTAAACAATATCATCATTTAATTGTTTTTTAAACTAACAATTTTATCAATTATTAAAACATTACATTAATGATATTTTATATTATTTTTCATTATTTTTTATTCTTAATAACAATTTGTCAATTATTGAAACATTACGTTAACGAAATCTTACATTATTTTTTGAATTTTTCTTAAACAAATGGATCGAATATTCCCCAATTTGAATTCCCTTATTTTTGTATATGAAACTATTTATTACCAACGCTTCCATAACGTTCCTCTCTTTCTGGTCTTTGATTTTGTATAAAATTCTAACAATGGGTCTGGGTTGTGGTTTTAACTGATACAGTGATCAGCCCATTATGATAAATTTTTCTTGTTATTTTTGTGAGCTGCGATGTGTTCTTTTATTCGGTCTTTTAATGCCCTTCCCGTATTTTCAAAATATACCTCTCCACAATCCCTACATTTTAATTTATATACAACTCCAGTAATATTAAGATTTGTATCACTTTTTTGATCTGCTGTATTTCATAAAATTAATTTTTTACCATTTGTTCTAATTATTTTAATTTTGTTTTTCTTACACATTTCAGTAATTGATTTGCTAATTTTAACATTTTGCTGGATCTTTATAAATTTCTTATAGTCTTTGTTATTTTTTTTTTTAATTGAGTTGTTTATAATATTTTGTTTTTTGTTTTTGAAAAATTTTGTTATGCAGCTACTGATAAATCTTTCCGGATATTCATTCATAATTAGCTTGTTTTCCATTATTTTTATTTTGTCGTCCCAAAGTTGTACTTCATTCGTGTTTGTTGTAATTCTGTCCTGGTAGTTTTTGATGATTGCTGTTTTAATGCTTACATTATGTCCGGATTTAAAATTTAATATGTGGTTACTTTTATGCTATTTTTCAAAATATTCATATTTAATTCAGGAATCCTTGTTGATCAACAAAATGTCTAGAAATGATAGTTTACCTTCGTTTTCAATTTCCAAGGTGAATTTAAAATTTAATAGTGATCTAAAGCATTTACATAATTAAAAACATTTTTGAATTGCTTTTCTGTATCTTGCCAAATTATTAATACATCATCTGCATACCTATAATAATCGAATATTTTTTTGTTTCATTTTAATATTTGATTGTTTTCTAATTTGTTCGTATATAATTTACACATGGTCCTGAAATAGGGCTACCCATTGGAAAACCTTGTTTTTGTTTATATATTTTGTCTTCAAATTTAAAGTATGAATTGTTACAAATTAATTAGAGTAGGTCCAAAAATTTATTAGTTCACAATTTATATTTTTGCAATATGACTGTGTTCTTATTATAAATTTCTTCTGTAATAGATAAAGTTTCTTTCATCGGTATTGATTTTTCATAGCTTTTATGTCTATAGAGTAAAGATGTATTTTTTTTACTTTTAGTACTGCATTTATTATTAATAATATCAATTAGACTTCTTGTATTTCTAATTATGAGGTTTTCATTAAAAACGGTAATTATTTTAATATCTCATTCAGAAACATACATTTGTCTATCTTCTTAAATTTTGTGTTGGAGCATCTAAAGAATCAATTACTGGACATTGTGTAGATTATGAAAACAAGATATTTGCAATGGTAAACACACAAGAATTTGAAATATTAGAAAAATACCCTACCTACAAATTATACACAAAAATCAGAAAAGAGGTACAAGGTTTAAAAAATGCTGGAACTGTTGACTTCAAAAATTATAAAATGATAACATCTTGAATGGGAACTATTCCAACTTTAAGCCAAGACCTAAGATACACAAAGAAAAAACACCTCTACGTCCAGTAATTGATTCTTTTCGTTGCCATTTCTCCATTTTCGTTTTATTCCTTTTTCATGTTTCTTTTTGAATGTTTTTTTAATGTTTTTCCTATCCTTGCAAAGTAAGCAACATATATATATGTTGGGATTTTAAGTTTCAGATAGCTGTCCGGCTTGGCTATATGTTTGGTAATATAAGTTAATTTTATTCTTATATTCTTTACGCTCTAAATTTCTAAATTGCAAATGATTGATTGAAATCTTTGCATCGCTAAACTCGAAATTATGCATCATTCGAGTTTGGCA
>JAFIDM010000002.1:56559424-56571291 GCA_023159025.1 Thereuonema tuberculata
TATTATTACATCATATAATGCTTATATGATATAAAGTTCAATGTACACAAGAATATAGAAAATGAAGAAAATTGGGAGATAATTAATTGAGGATTTTCATTCTATAATAACCCTATATTTGTGTGTTTTCTTTTGTTAATTATTAAACTACTGTAGAAAATTAGTTTTTTATTTCTCCCTTTTTTTTTTTTTGCTTATTGCTAGATAAAGCACCAAAAAAAAAAAAAAACCACATAAAAAAAAGCGCGTTGAAATCATATCTAAGATAGTCATTCCATCAATTTTTCTGCTACTTCTCTGTTGTTTACTAACGAATTATCTAATAATTAGATCAGATAGCAGTGCGTTAACATTAAGTGCAAAAAGATAGATAAATGAATGACAGTTTATTTTTCTTCCATAAATATATTGAGCCGATATTCATCATTGTTTGTTGACATTCCAATGGCTCAGAATACAAATATCATCAGTAAGAGAATTTGTTCAAATTTTTTATATTAACTAGACGGCTACCCGTCACTTTGCTGAGGAAGCCTCGCATATGGAAAGGAGAAAAAAATATTTATTCACAAAAATACCCAAAACTTAAAACTAAAAATATATTAAAGTTTAAATTCTTAAAAATCATGCAATAGAATATTGAAATCCGTTTGTAATAGTCGGAAATTTGTTGTCTGGCATCGCGCTTGCGAAATTTCATTGTTGCGGACAGCGTTGACCTTGCAACAATATCCCGGTTGCCTGACAACGCGCGTGCGAATTGTTGGAAATTCATTTGTTGGCGGACGACTCGCGCACTCTGTATTATTACAAAAAAGTGCGCGTGTGTGTGTGTGAGTCAATAGATTTCTAGGTACATGTTCAGCTGTCCATCGTGTAATAGAGACTGAAAATGCTGCGCGAGGGTCAATTCGAGGACTTGGGGGGGGGGGGGGGAGATTGTATGGATACCAAAATAATGGTGCTCATTCTTTCAATTGGACCATATATAAGTGTCGTATCAAATTTTACAGAAATCGGCCCTGTCGATTTAGCGAGGGATATCGGGTGTCATTTTTCAGAGATGGTAGGGATACACCACAAAATGTGTCTATATTTTAACTTGGATCATAAATTTTATGAAAATCTATCCAGCCGTTTTAACGTAATTCGAGTACAAAAAGACAAATAGACAAAAAATAAAAGAAAATGTTCAAGTGGAATAGTCAAACTTCGCATGCTCAATCAACAATTTATTAAAAATGCATTTGTTTTTGAACTACAAAAAGCTAAAACCTGGTACATCAGTAGCAGTTCGTTTGTAACATCTCTAAAGCTTGGAATGTTGATGACAAGTCTGTTGCTTCTGGAAATCGTGGCTGTTGTAATGACATGCTGCCACATCCCATCATTTGCTTACTGGTTCTGATGACCTTAATTACTCCAGTTGTGCGTTTATAAGTTCTTTCCAATAAAATATGGTTACACATTTATTTTTGATAGTTCTGTGAACTTACCAAATGGTGTTAAGTTTCCCCAAAATACTATAACTATGAAACAATTTTATTCCTCTGTTTACAGTTTTGAATCAGAGACGTCCAACATCTCACGACGTATTCATCTTTGAGATACAATGCAACAACAAGTACCTTTTGACTTCTCGACGAAAATGTTCCATTTCAGGTAAAACCAACAGCCCTAATGGAAAATCTGCCTAAAACAACTGCAGTAGCTACCACCAGATCCAAAGCGTTAGAATGTAGCTACAAAATCTTAAAATGTTCTTATAGTGAAATCTTAACACTTACCTAATATCACTTAAAACAAATTCGAAATTCTTATGGCTTACGTGTAAAGCTATGAAAACCAGCAATGTGTCAAAAAAACATATTAAGAATTAAGTAAGAAAACGAAGGCTCAACGCTACAAGAAAGGATTCGCACCCTGAGTTCGTTTGCTTACTTAATTCTTTGAATCATTGGGCACGTTAAATTTCTTTTCATTTTAAAAACATATTAACGTGCTACTATAAGTGCTGCATCACTGTACACTAAATATTTTCTCTATTCGAAAAATTATATTTGAGAAGAACTCAGATTATAGTTGTTGTGCATTATGCTTTTTTTTTACCTTCTTATTTTACTTCCTATTCTCATCTAATAAAGAAGGTAAAAAAAATATTCTCTTTTATTAGCGATCCCATGTTACAGTTAACATAGGGAACCGCTATTTCTTTTGTGCTGTCTGTCTGTCACACTGTATGTTACACTCTGTAGCGGCCAAACGGTTAGAGATATTAGAATGAAACCTTCATCATTGTGTTCAGCAATCAGAAGTAGGTGACAACGTAAGAAAAATCAGACCTGTAGGACCACTCTCTGACTCCCCAACTTAACGTTTTCCATAGCAGTGTTAGTAATAATGATAACAATTAACACAGTAATAATAATGATGTTTCATACATAACAATACTAACAATTGCCTACCGGACGTCACTGTTAATATTTACAAACGTATTGTATCATAAATTCTTTAACATATCCAAAGGATTGCACTAAGCATTGTATTAGCGGGCCCTAGGTTACAGCTTGCCTGTAAAACATAAAGGAACGGTCTTGCATTTATATGCTCTTGCTTTTAATTATTTTGTTTATACAAATGTGCATATTATGGGGCCGCTTTGCTTTGGACATTGTCTAAAAGGTTGTTAATAGATAGTAACAAACTACTGTAAAAATAAATAGTCACTGATTTCAATATGGCTGAATAGAGAAATAAATTTCCCTAATGTCTATTTCCCTAAACATCAAATAGACATGTACCAACATGAAAAGGATAGAAAATAACTCAAACGTGCAAACTTAGAAATAATCAAATCTAATTTCTTGATTTAGATTATTTCTAAATAATTTAAATTTCTTCTTTAATTAGACAAGCTATGCCTCACGAACAAAAGTCAAGAAAATAAAACAATACAGTAGAGTCTCGATAATCCGAGGTTATTGGGGCTGATGGTACCTCGGATTACAAAAAACTCGGATTACATGGAAAAAAAGAAAAAAAATCTGGAATTTTCAACTAAAACGAGTCAAATTTAACTTATAATAGATATTAAAGTTACAGATACATTAACAATGTTATCTGGTTACATGAAAAGACTCTTTATAAGCATTTACAACTTTAAAAAACTGTCCAAGGTCTTCTGCTTCACAGTAGAGCAACGCGTTTTAGCAGCGATGTCACGCCATCGTCTAAGTAGTAAAATGGAAAACTATCACACTGACCCCTCAAATGACTTCTTGGAATCGTCGCCCTGCGTGACCTTGGACTAGCCTCACCTCGGATTACACGGAAGCTCGGATTACCGGGACTCTACTGTATACATATTGTGCTTTCCTTTCAATATATTCCTTTTTCTCACGTATACCTTTTAGTTTTTGCTTGCTGGGTAGCCCTGGCTGAAGAGAGCCTAATAAGCTCGAAACAACTGTCCCAAACTCAAAAGGCTTGCTTATGCCTTAACTGTTTGTTTACCAGTTTAAATTTAACTTATCGTTTCTTTACTATTGCTTTAGCAAAATGGCCTAATAAGTACCTAATTCTACCTCCAAAATAACCGACACTTTTCAAAATAGAATTTCCAATACTTTTGTTATGACAGTGTAGTGTAAAATAATACAGAAAAACAAAACAAAACGAATGAAAAAGCTTTTCCTACCTCTTCAGACGAGGACATGATTGTACACTAAATAACCAATGTAACCAGTATCTTTCTACGTTGGATTTCCAATGATTACTGTTTATTTTTTATGTGGATTTTTAATATCAAACTCTATTCGATGCCCAGATTTCTTTAAGAGCCCAGCTGTTATTATCTTATCAACACCATCGAAGTTGCGAATTAAAGTGTGGGCGATCGCTTCCAATATTCACTCGTCATTTCACGGTTATGAAACAACAAATGTGTAATATCAATAATTCGCAAGTGGATAATATTATGATGCTTTCTTTTTTTTTTCTTTTCCTTATGGCCCACGAACTCTTTTAAGTTTAAAAAACAATTCAGTCTCATAATACAGTGCAACTTGGATAATTCGAACGTCTTTAATTCGAAATCGTGGTTAATTCGAAGTTTTCTCTTAGTCCCTTGAATTTCTTATTAAATCAATGTTAAAAAATCGTGGATAATTCGAAGTTCAACTTCCTTAATTCGAAGTTTTTTTGTAAACAATTTCGAACCATAGCGACTTTTCGGCGTTTCATAGTTAAGAAATTCGACATGTGACAACTGAAATCCCCTTCCCGCCACAGTTCGACACGTGGCGCCATTCGAGCTTCCTGCTGTCAGTGTCCCCATGTCTTTTAGTAAACCACGCGTGTACAAGAATTTAACGTTCGCTGAAAAGGTCGCCGTCATTCGCGAGGTGGAAAAGGGTGTGAAGAAGAAATCGCCAACGAGTACGGGATAGCGCCGAATTTCGTCGGTACATTGAAGGACAAACCAACGTAAAGAAGCTGTTCTCCGTTCACTAAACATGCTTGATGATTTTGTTAACCATAAGCGACTGAATTCTACAAACAATCAGACATTGCACAATTTTTTGAAAAACTATAATTTTCTGTATTGAATGTAATATGTACTGTAGCTTACGTAATATCAATCTTATTTTGTTTACATACATATAATGTTTAAGTCTTTCATACCATGATCTTTCTGAATAAATATTTACTTAATGACAGAATAATCTTTTTAAGCATTCAGTGGAAATTAAAGTTAAAAGATGTAACTTGTTTAATTCGAAGTTTTGTAGTGGTCCCTTCAGCTTCGAGTTATCCAAGTTGCACTGTATATTGCTTTTCCTTTTATCAATTCTTAGGAAAACGAAATTTTATTTTGTTTGTAAATTGAACATTGGCTTACTCGGATCACGTAAATTTCGTATTTAATTGCACAAGAAGCTGTAATGGTTGACAGGATAGTTAGAATGGAAGGAAGGCGTGAAGTGGGTGACGGTCCCTATCGACACTGTGAAAGGGAATAATTAAAATGAGCTTTTTTTTTTTGGTTGGATAATATGATCTGATTTTTTTTTGTCCTGCCATTTTAAAAGGGCTATTGTGCCACCATTTGTTATCTTCACCATTGGCGCCAAAAAAAAAAAAAAAAACTACGTCACAATCGTTATAGAACTATGCTTACGTTTCCATGATACAATTTGATTTATTTATTAATAAGTAAAAACAAAGTAAAATTCGATGTATTTAATGGTTGATTCGTTGTATTACTTTCAGATTATTATAATTGTTGTAATATTAATTGTTTCAATATTTCATGTAATACTGTTTTTCACGTAATCTTCCTTAGTTTGTTTTTTAAATTCTTTTTTATTTCGTTGCATTTTCATCGTAAGCTTGAAGAAGAGACGATTTCTCTTCGAAAATTTGCGTTTTAATAAATGTATATATATATTTTATTACATTTATTTATGTGGAGTATGTTGATGCTTAATATTAAGACTTCCAGAAGAGAGGAAATTAGAAAGAAGTATGGCGTAAGTACTGATAAGTCAAGTATGTTTTTCTTTTATAAAACTAATTTACTGGTTATATCTAGATTTAATTCTATGTTTTATAAGCTAATTAAAATAAATTGAAGAACATTTTATTTCTGCATTTAGCCTAAACATATTTTTATTTTATTATATTATATTTTAATAGCATAATGATTTTATTTTTATTATCATTCATAAAAACCTCAAAAACAGTTGAAGTTGTTGAAGGAAAACAAAAATGACAAGAAAAATGCTTATCAGGATATAGAGTAAATTCAAAGAAGCTGCTGTTCCTGGTAGCGTTGTTCTTTTGTTAGTTCGCGAATTCGCAAAATAATGGCTGTTGGCAACGAGATATTAATAATCTTGAATTCTGAAGCTCCTTATCTAAAAAATCATTGTAGGTTTTATTTAGACAGCTCCAAAACAACTCCAATTTTAATCCACTTGACTGAAGAACTGAGGCGAGTTAAGTACTTAAAAAATCAACTGGGATTTATAATACTTTATTCTAAAAAGAATTATGGAAAACAGACATTTATTTTATCAGAGAATTATACTCCTTTAAACATAAACTTACATTCCCACGGTAACAGATTAAAATTAACAGAACTTAAATAACAATTATCAAAAGACTCAAGACCTTATATGTCTATTTCGTTACATAAAGGCTACGGACCGCTTTTACATCTGTTAGAGTAGATATAATTCTAAAAAGAATTGATCGCCAAGATTTTAAAAAATAATGTTGTTCAATGTGAAACACCAATTTTCTTGTTTTCTTTTTCAGGTCTTGTATTTTTCATTTTTCTTAAATGTTGTCTATGCATTATAAAGTATTTAGATATCTGTGTATACAAATAAATATATGTTAAAGTGGTGTATTTAGGAGGAGGTTTGAACCTTCCTGAAATTGCCTGCACCTTCAAAATCATTACAGATACGTAATTATTAAAATTAACACCCAAACAAATACTCCTCTCAATATATGTATAAATGCAATAGTTCAATTTTCATCATCAGGCTTATAATTGGATAAAAATGAGAACAATTATAGATAAGGCTATTCTTTTAATTTTAGTAATCTACAAATTTATATAGAGGCTTTAAGTTTATTTCTTTTCGAAGTCAAAATGTCATTGATTTATCGCGAGCCGCAACTTCACGTAGCAAGGTGAGTGAAGTACAGTGAAATAAAAGCATTTTACAATGACAATTTTATTAATAAGAATAAACCAAAGGAAAAACAAGAGAGAGCTCATCCACTATTTAGTAATAAATAAATAAATAAATAAATAAATAAATTGTGAGATCACTAATATAAATCAAAGCCTGTATTGCTCCATCAATAAAATCCTATATCACCTAAAATCCTTATATCACTGATCAATCTAATGTCTAATAAGCCGCTTTGTAACTTTTAAATAACAATACAATTTACTCTCAGTAAAAGTTCGTTTTAGCCAACTATATAGATTTCAATTAATAAGTTGAGCCTCTATTTATATTTTTTCTATTTCCCTTTACTATAGGGGAAAAAAAAAAAACTTCATTAAATATTTTGAGTTATTCTTTGTAATTTACATTTAATTGCATTTTATTACCGTCAAACAATTTTAATATTTGACATTCATTTGAGAATAATGCATGTTACTCTGATAATTGGAATATAAGTTTATTAGTAATTTAAAAAATAGGAATACTTAGAGAAAGCAGTTTATGTAAGTGATAATTTTTTTTAAGGAATTCTTAGGCAGATGTGGCAGCAACACGGGATTGGGTCGCAGAGCGTTCAGGGGTTCTTCACTCATACAAATATGTCGTATGTTATTTGATTTAAAAAAGCAAAAACCTACAGCTACTGATAAAAAGGCTAAAATACTATAAAGAAACATTGAATAGTCGATATATTTCGCACTGCAAATATATAAATTTGAAAATATATGTAGGTTGCGTAAAGCCTTGTTGCGGAACGTCAATTGGGACTACTGGAATAATAAATTCGATTGTTTTTCTTGAAGCTGCTTTCCGGTAACTCTTTGCGAATAATAAACGATCAATGTCAAGGACAAAAAACAATAAAAGCAGAAAAAAAAAGCATAAACAAGAAACAAAAGGATTTTCGTGCTTTTTATACTTGAAGGAAAAGAAATTATAGGGAATGTTACGAGATGTTGAATTGCTATTATGCAAAGAGTGTAAATAAAATTCGATCTGCACCGGGAGGATCTGGCTAGCTGCTATTAATTTAATTTTTTTATAATCTTTGAATAGTTTTAATTGCTTTTGTTAATGACGTCAGATTTTATTTTTTACTACTAAAGTGTAAACAATATTTGTTAAGGAACTTTTTATTTTATTATGTAGCGACATAATAACCTGTACATTACAGGTTCTCCTGAAATGATTGGCCAAACTTAAAGGGCCAACGTAGTAAAATAACGAAAACAAAATCATATGATCATGGGTTCGGAAATGCTTTGTTCAGATGATTAACATGTACATAGACAGTGATGTAGCCAATGTTAGATGAAATGCTCGAAGTGGCCATACATGTCACAGCGTCATCGTGGGGATTGCCGGACATGTTCAAACATGCCAGGGGAACCCTGGATCGTTGTACACCCATCCACAATGCGGTCACACAATGTTTGTACATTGGGAACCGGTGTATCTTACACTAGTGTTTTCAGATAGCCCCAGAGAAAAAAAGTCCACGGGATTTAGGTCGGGGGAGCGTGCCAGCCAAGCTGTTGTTCCTCCTCTACCAATCCAAAGGCCAGGATAGAAGCGGGTAAGATAGTACGTGCTAGTTATTCTGTAACACCTGAATAAAGCATTTTCACAGTTGTTCATTTGGACTTTTTTCATTATTGTGCTACGTTGTGTCGGACCTTCAAGTCTGGTCAACCATTTCAGGACCAGCCTGTATATTAAAATTCATCTTTACGTATTTATATTGGCTAACTAATACGTTGCGGTAAGCACTGAAACAAATGATTGATTAGAGATTACAACATTAAAATTTACGAAACAAAAATTTTTATAATTGCGCTTCATCGAAAAGGAATCAAAATTAATTTTCAGTTTCGATTAAGATATCAGGGATTCAGATTCAAGAATATTGCTTCTAACTTCTGCATCTAAAGGACCCGCCAAATGCTTTCCATGGAAGTGAGGAAGGCACAGGTTATCCTATAGTTATCAGCCTTCGGGACAGAGGGGAGGTAAGAAGGCAACCAGAATAGCCCGTTCCCTAGTTGACAGAAGGTAGGGTAAACCCTACGGCCTCTGTCCCGCAGGAAATCGAACTTGGAGTAGGCAAGCTTCTGTGTCACTTGGGCTGTCAGATTTATAGCTTAAATAATTTTTGCAATTAAAAAGAAAGGTTTGACGATTCAATATCATTTTATTTAAAAATTATATGTTATAAAAAACGTTACTCTGTCTGTGATAAGACTTTAAGTTTTTCCAATTTTGTGACCAAACTATAAGAGATAGAATGGTCATGCAATTGGATACACTGATTGCAATTGGATTAGAATGATCAATTCGGTGTACGACCTCTTCCTCCATAGAAGGTGTGCGCGTCGATCGTTGCCGACCACAATCATAAAGCAGGCCGCACACGATGCAGCTTTTGCTGTGCAACTCGATGCAATTAAGTTGCACAAAAAAAGTTGCAAACGACAGTCAGGGCGCACACGATGCAACATTCTTTGCGCCGCCGTTCAGACAACAAACGAAGCACACTACGAATTTGAATGACGTCACTTGACATTACGGTCAAGGAGACTGCGGTGATGTCCTTCCAAATCTAATATGTGTGATGTATATTAAACATATGAGAAATATTTTTATAATATTATTAGCCGGTATGTAATGCAGTTGATGGCAATAATGCGATTCACGAATAACAACTATCAACAGCCAATAATAATCCATATCTCACTAGAAACAATGACGTCACATGTCATTTCTCGATGGCCTCGGCAGTTTCCGGAAATGGTGAATGAGCGACAATCCGCTTCCGATGTGAAAAATTCAAAAAATCTAGGTTTTTCAAACGCTCTGATACATTCTGCCGCATTAAATTACTACATTTACATATAAACTGTATTTATGTGTGAAAGAAACTCGCAATACTCTGATATTCAATGTGTATTCGCTAATCGCCCATCTGAAGCGAAGGAAATATGTTTAGACGCCATGTTTCCCCTTGAGCATGACGTCACGACTGACGTATTCCAACGCTGCACTGTGATTGGGTAATTCCATGCAGCTTCCTTGCAGCTTTCGGAGTTGCAATCCTCGCCTTTGCAGCTTTTTCTCCATGCAACTCCGGTTGCAACTTTGTCCACGCAGCTCAAAAAACGCTCTAGGCCAAAAGTTGCACATGCAACTCGGCCCAAAGCTGCATCGTGTGCGGGCTGCTTTACTGTTTCCGTCGAATGATCGAGTTTCACACAATCTCTTGTGCAAACGACAAACGTTTGATGATTGGGCACACATCAGTTGGGGAACCATTCACGATACAATCGTACAGCGGCTCGTCCGTTTCCGTACGCCGCCCCACAGGCTACGTGCATATCTACCCTCTCAGCATTAGTGAAGCGATAAGCCTACTCGTACAAAAAGTCTCAAATAACGATGGCTTACACTGCCCAATTAATGTGTTGGGTAACAGCGCCCTATAACACATTCGGGTGGCGTTTGCGGACATACGTTTCCCTATCAATACGATTTGTTTTTGTGATTTTGACCTACCTTTAAAGTTTGTACTAGGAATTTTGAATTACCTACAAACCTATAACGATTCATCTACAAACAGTGATTGCTAGTAAACCATCGACTTCTTCTGACGAAAATGAAAACACTTTTTCTCTTATCAAGAATTGTAAATAAGAAAAGCAATTTTTAATTTTTCTTTTCAGATATTTTTTTTTTAAATTGCAGCTTAGCTTACTGGATGCAGAGACATGTTAGGAATTTGAAATAGAAGGGGTTTTGATCACTGTTCAATGAAAAAAATAAAAAGATTGTCCTTATTCCGGATTGAGATGGGGGAGGGAGGGAAGGTTAGAAACTATAAAAAAACAAAAAAAAAACAAAAGAACAACAACAGATTCAAAATACTATATTTCCTCTATTTCCGGATGAAATGGAGACGATTACAATCCCCCTTCAACTCGATATATATATTATATATATATATATATATATGCGTGATACTTCATTATTAATACAGATATAAATAAATATATATATAATATATATTATATATATATATCTATATATATAAAGCTAAAACATAGCGTTTCTTTTTTTAAAAAGCTTTTTACTTCATTTGAAAATATAGCATTGCAACACATGTGATCCACAATGTTTATAGAAGAAACCTTGTATAAAACTTTTTCTTAAAACATATAGTAACGTTTTAAGAAATTTAAAACTATCCACCAATCGATATTGGAGATAAGTGATCCATTTAGTTTAGACTTCATCACTATAATGACGCCATATTTAAAACTACATTCACTTCCGAAGACCTACTATTGTAGCTGTGAAGAACAGATCACACCGAAAACAACAACCTCCATCTCTTCTGGCAATTTGATAACGATGAACTATTAATACCACCACTAATGGATTACGCCTGCAATGGCAACCTCTATTATGCATTAAGCATTTACTTGTAATATTTTGGCTGGTTTTATCAACAGCTCCCAAGAGATCGCAGCATCACTTTAATCTATAGCAACTTACAGCTTAACTATCTAAAAACGCAACTCCATGTACTTGAAAATCTACTATACGAAATGCATGAAGTACTTTTGTAAAATTTCAATTTAGGGCAAACTTTATGTACTGTATACATATTTCTGTATTTACTTTTTTTTTTTGGAGACGTTACGGTTTGTAAAACTGATTTTGTTTTTAAAACTGTGTACATGACTCAAATGTAGTTTTGTTTTGTTGTTCTTACTGAAATAGCTATTTTCCAGATCTTTATACTTTGCATATTAAGTAAAACTACCGAAGAAGATATCTCTAACGTTTGTAAAGCTTCTTCATAAACGTATTGGAGAGCAAGAATAACAGGGTAGAATAAAACTTTCCTTAAAATCTAATTTCTTAATATTTTTTTTTTTAAGTCTTGAAAACGAATAAACAAAATACTACATTTTAAAGAATCAAAACAAGTCAGCACCTGATTAGAAATTGGAAATTGCCTTTCTGTTTCAATTATGGGGAGGAGTTGGGAACGGCCGTTTCGTCCTGCTACTTTCTCATAAGTCCAATCCCGCCTCCCTGATAAAAGATCCGATAATGAAA
>JAFIDM010000002.1:56571391-56589257 GCA_023159025.1 Thereuonema tuberculata
TTTCATTATCGGATCTTTTATCAGGGAGGCGGGATTGGACTTATGAGAAAGTAGCAGGACGAAACGGCCGTTCCCAACTCCTCCCCATAATTGAAACAGAAAGGCAATTTCCAATTTCTAATCAGGTGCTGACTTATTTTGATTCTTTAATATTGTTCACAGCACGTTAAATTTACGATTTGATTTATTTAAAATACTACACTTATTTTCAAATTTGTTATAAGCCATCGCCATTTATCAAATACAAACCGTAAAAATATTCTATTTTTAAACATAAAAAAAAAACAACTAAATCTGCATGTTTTATTTATATTGTCTACATCGTAAAGTAATCAAATTTCATCGTCCCAAACCTTGAGCAATGGACTAGTTGAAAGTATTTAATATTTATTATTTAAGACAACGAGATATTAATAGAAATAGGATAGAAATCCATTGTTTAGATTCCAATGCTTCTTCTATGGGAATTTCTGTCGCCTTCTAGCGCCGATTTCTCGACAAACACCATTTGGAAAGATTTCAAACATAAAAGTTCGACCATTTCTAGTCCTCGAATATGTATATCAAGTTTTAAGAAGACCCACCCCATTTTTGAAAGTTATTTGGGTGTAGGGTGATAAGACTGATTGATGAAATTCATTTTCCAATCAGGAAAGTTGATTAAAAAAATTGGTAAAATGTAAGTCGAAGCACGCCCGTTCCTCTGTGTGTCTGTGATCAAAGTCACGCAAAAACTACTTAACTTACGAAGCTGAAATTTAAATGATAGTCTTGGCTCAGATCAAAAGAAAGATCCTATTGAATTGACCTTTTTAGTCCTTAACAAAATATTTTACCATTATTGAAGAGCTATTTAACCTAGAAAGCTGAAATTTGAGTACTACGTTTAAGCTACCAAAGATAAAATTCCTTGATATACAACCTGTAGGCAAGATCTAATGAGCAAGTTCAACCCACTGAACTCAAAAAACTAATTATCAAAGATAGCTCCAACTTTAGTAATAGATAAACGACAATCACTGTAAGTTTTCTGTTGTTTTGTTGCAGGAACCATAAATTAAATATTATCTCTCGTTAAAGAACTGTTAACAATAATTTATATAGAAAAGCTGACGCGCTTCTGAACATTTTTTTTTTTTTTTTTTAACTTCAGTCCCTTTCAACATTATTTTCTCTCGTTCAGTCAAAAAAAATAAATTAAAATAAAATAAAATAAAAGACGATGACTCTTGTACCTAATTTCCAAGGGCTTTTACTGTTAATCTGCTGGACAATAACATTTGATTCTTACATACAGAGATGCCAAAGTTGGCATTCTTAATTTTTGTTGGTAACAAAACGTATTTATTGGTCTTCTGCTGTGTTTTTATTCCATTTTCCCTGATTTTAAACTTAACATATATTAATTGTTTATTGCAGAATAGATCAACCTTTTAAAAAAAACAAGACACAGAACTTGGGTTGTAGCCAAAAGAAAAGGTGAAGAACCGTAGGTTCAGAAAAGGACATCTTAAACCCATGAGATACAGTGATAAGAAATATAAATATTCCAAACGCAGTAAATGCCCTTTAAATTGTCCTCATAAATATTGGAACTGAAATAAACTAAAAATCAAGGAATTATAGATAGACATTAAACATTAAGCTAAGTGTAATTGTAAAGGTTTAACTGTTTTTTTTTTTTTAATTTTATTAATTTATTAGGTTGTATTATTTTATGTTTTAAATATTCGATGTTCTACGCAATATTTTTAATTCGATAAGTTTTGAAGTAACCTTACAAGATCAAGAAATCATATTTAAACAAAAATTCCGTTCCTGCTTACATGTTTTTCGTCTTCGTAACGGAACAGAAAGTCTTGCGTCACATTTTATCAGAAGTTTGATTTGTTTTTATCTTATCGTATCTTTCAATTAATTTCAAACGATGACGAAACGGAAAAATCTTTAGAGAATTATTAAGTTTCATTAAAACTGATGTACACTTAGTAAATCAGGGAGACTCAGGAAAAGAAATTTTCTTTGAAAAATTCTTACATAAAGCGTCTTAGCTGTTATCTGATAACCTTATGGAAACATCTTTATGGCAATTGGTAAGGTGACCAACCGTCCTCCTTTTTGAAGCTCTGTCCTCCCTTGAGAAGTGTCCTCCTTAATGTCCTCCTTTTGTAAATTCTGTCCTCCTTTTTGATGTTTGAAGAGTAATATGTCCTCCTTTTTGATATGTGAAGTTTAAAACCTTTTTTTTTTTTTTTTTTTTTTTGGCTGAACAGATAGGTTGAGAGTTTTTTTTTTTTGGTTGAAGAGATAGGTTTAGAGGGTTTTTTGTTTTTTTGTTTTTGGTTGAGCAGATCGCTTTAGAGGGATTTTTTTTTTGGATGATGAGATAAGTTTATACCCCTGATAACATTTTTTTTTTCTTCAAATTATTTGCGTCCTCCTTTTCATTTTAAAAAAAATGGTCACCTTACAATTGGCAATTCAGTAATAATAATAATAATAAGGAAGTCCTTGAAAATCTTGGGATACATGCTTGAAGATCACGATGGATTAATAATAGTCTAATCTTAAGAAATAATCCTAAACGATAAGCACTGCTACCCGTATTAGGCCTACTTAGGCAATTAATTTCACATTCTTTTAATTGAAAAAATCCTACAACATAAATTTTAAGCCGAAAAAAAAAATTGTGCAATCATTTTTGTTTAATTTTAGGTTCAGTTCAGGTTGACGAACTTATTTTCATTATTAAAAAAAAATAATAAAAATCATAAATATAATTAGTAACTACGTGGTGCATTTCACAAGATTATATTAGAATTTGATGGCAGGTTCAATACTCTATACATTCGTAAACATGAAAAGATGTATTTGAATAGTGTTCTTTACGTAAAGATGACAGTGAGGGTAAACTATGAAATCCAAATTAAGCGGAAATCAATTGTTTTGAATTTATTGAACCAATGTATTTTTTATTATTAATATATAAATGGGTGTATTTGTAACTTCCCTTGCTTCCGGAAAATGGAAAAAAAAAACTAGCATTTTAAATCTTTTTTTTTTTTTTTTATTAGCTAGCCATTGTTTTTTTTTGCTTTCCAACCCCCCCCCCCCACTCACCCAACGCGATAAAAAACTCGATCTTTTGTTTTGTTTTCGTTGAGAGACTATTGTTCGTTTTCGAAAGCGAGAACCATCACTCGCGGACGATTCTACTCCGCAAAGGGGTGATATGCTGAGATGGGCACTTTCTTAAGACCTGTTTTTCTTTTAGTACCTGTTATCTTTGCAGTAGTATTTATTCTTAACATAATTCTTTCCCGAAAGCGCAAATAGAATGCAGCTACTAGTAAACTAACACTATAAAAAATAAACATCCCCTTTATGTTTCTCCTCACACTTATTTTGATGAATCGAAGGAGACCTGACGCATGCGCAAAAGCGTTGAAAGCTCTCGTAAACAAAACCGAACTGTACCATTAACCCTTTACAAATTTGTGGGCATGAGTAAACACATTTTAATAACTGTACGCAAATTTATAAAGTTAATTGGGAAAAGAAAGACGAATATTCAACTGCATAAGTTCAAGTAAAAACAAATAAGAAGGAAAAAATATAATTAATTACTTATTTGCATTTTAACTTAAACTATATAGGTGAAAAATGGCACCTCCTTTCCGTATTAAACTTTTTGTTTTAAAAAAAAAAATGTTTCAGACGATCTCGTATTTATTATTTGTTTATTTTAACAGCAAATGTGAGGCGAAAGATGATGCTATTTTTTTTTGTTTGGATGATTTAAATTCCAAATTGGGGACTCCAAATTTATTAACACGGTCTGCGGGTGGTACTTGTGAGCCACACCACAGCAAATTCGATATGAATTAAGATATAATCTGTATAGCGAGGGGAATTGCTGTAGAGACAATAAATTCAAAATTTGTTTTGCATTTTCACATCTAATTTGTGAATTTTGCCTCCAAGAAATTTGCGAGAATTGCAAATGAAGGTTATTTCACATTTAAGATTAAAAAATAAAAAAAAAGGCAAAAGTATTTCATTTCATTTTGAAGATAAGAATAATATTCACTTATGGACTTGAGATTATTCTAGATTAAGTAATGGGATTTACGTGATCATGGGAATGTAGTTCAGAAAGGAAAAGTTCTTGAAATGAATTCGATTAGTTTTTGGTATTTTTTTTTTTCAGGCGACTGTCCAAGAGACGATAGATAAAAAATATTCTAAAAAAAGAACAAAAAACAAACAAACAAATACCAAATATTTTCTTTCAATTTGTTACTCTGGAGACACTACTAAAAATGAAAACAAAAATCCCTAGTTTATAATGACTATTTCTTTGAGATTAAGGTTTTTCACAATTTCAAATACAGTACTTTATTTCGGAATCTGCAAGTTTCAGAAAATAAGTAATTTTTTTTTTACATCACTGAAAAAACACAAAATCGCACAATAACTAAACAAAAATCACTGAGCTTATTTTGGATTTTTGCCGGGAATCGGAGACGGCACCGTTTCGGGTTTCAACACCCTCTTCTGTCCGATCCCGCCCAGCAAACTCAGCCCAGTGACGAGGGACAATAAACAAGACGGACAAACGAACAAGACAATGACCCCTCATTTCAAAAAACATCAAAAATCAATTCAAGAATAAAAGAGGGTAAAAACAAATTCACGCTAGCAAATCGCTTAGGTTAGTAAGAATTTGTTGGAATAAAATGTTAGTTAAGTGATGTTTTTTAACCTTCTTTCCTACAAGGTTAAGCTCACCAAATTATTCTTTCTGTTTGTTTGTTCGTGTAACCTTCTCAATTACTTTTGAACCGCTGACTGAGTCTTCTTAAAACTTAGCACTCATATTCAAGGACGAGGGACGATCTAACTTTCATATTTTATATTTTTTTCGGGGGGGGGGGGGGGGGCGTCCTTGTCGAGAAATTACTCGAGGAGGTGACAAAAATTCCGAAAACATTACAACTGACACAATGGATCTTTATCACGTGGTAAACAAAGAATATTAACCCTTTTATCTGCACGACACTTAATTATGGTTAAAATTCAATCATCTTAATCAGCTTAAGTATTTACTGATCATACTATTAATAGGCAAAAATTCTACGGATATTTGTAAATTTGTAAGCAGACTAGGAGAAATAACCAATCACAGTGCAGCGTTGGAACACGTCAGTCGTGACGTCACGCCCATTTATAAACATGGCGCTCTACTATTCGCCTCACTTCAGCACGACGGAGCGCGATTACACAATGATTATCCGCGTATTAAGATTTTCTTCCACACACAAATGAACTTTACACTGAAATGCATGAAGTTCATGCGTCAAAATTTATCAGAGTTCGTAAAACCTCGGTTTCTACGTAATTCCACAGCTTCGGCTGTTACCCCATTGAATTCTGGGATAACCTACTCAACAGTAGGGGAACACGTACTGTCATTGTTGCCCAGGAAGGATGATTGGTATTGGCTGTTGGACGTTCGTTATTGTTATTGTTGAAACTGTTAAATTAAGGAAATCAATCACGTTTATTATGGCTTGATCAACCAAATAAAAAACAAGATAGGAGCAGCAATCCCAGGAGCGGTCGCGTAATACTCCACGGCTTCTACACAGATCGAATGTATGGGTCACATAAAGGAAAACAGAAAGGTATCCTTTCAAAAGTAAAACTGTCGTGTAGGTATGCCTATCATTCAATTGCTAGGTAATATTATTCCAACATACAAAAGGAATGAAGATAAATACAAATATTGACCCCCTCCATAGGCTAAGACCCATAAGGAGAATATTATTCATTTATTTCTAATCGTATATTAGTTTTCCATCTAAATATTCCTAATATAATCAGGAATAAAAAACGAAAAAAAATGGAAATAAATAAATAAATTAGTAATCTTAAAAAAACAAAAACAACTGTCTCCCCCCCCCCCTCCAACCCTCGCAGAATCGAACGCGGGGTTATAATAAAAACAGACCAATCAACGACGGAAAAATCAAATGACACAGCCTCAAACTAACCAATCGTGAATTTCTCAAGACGGACGGATAGAATGAGTGGGGATGTAAGGCTCTTGTATGAGCTCCGCTCTGTATAGAAGCCTAAAAGTGAAAAACAAATGTTTTCAAGCAATTACCATTACATTTTCATTAATAATCGAAGCAGATCTAAGGACTAAATCTATAAGGGTCCTACATTCGTGCAAAGTCAGATGTGAAATATTGGCCCTTATTGCTGAAGAAAATGTAGACTATTCACCTCTTAGGCCTCAATCAGCGATCGACAATACACGTGAAATTGATAATACACATGATTGATGAAATTGACACGACGCAATAAGTAAATGAAGATATCATTTACCTGAAGTCTGTGAGGAGTAAGCAGTGGGACACAATGATAAACAATGCGTATGAAAATACGAACAATAAAATATCACGTCCCGAGATCAAAATGTTTTGAACAAGAAGTTAATATTGTTAGACCCTGAATTTTCATTTCCTATTTTGCTCCTGATCTTCATTTTTAATTTTACTGGATAAATACGCAGGGCGTTTTTTAAAGGTACCGACAAACATCAGTGACAGGTTCTACAAAGAGAAATCGGGTATAAAAGGTCCAAGAAATATATGGTCAGAAATGTTTCTAAATATACAGGGTGATTCACGAAGATATGCAGAGACGTCGGGAGCTCATTCTACATGTGAAAGTAACGAAATAAAGTTATATAAACATAGGTCCGGAAATGCTTCGGTATCGAGTTATGGCTAGCGAAAGATTTCGCCCATAATGTAGTACCCTGGGTGAGATGAAGACTTGCTGGAAATCTGGGAAGGTAAATTAAGGGGCGAAATCAGTGGTTTCTTATGGTTGTTGACCTGAAAAATCGAATAAAACATGTCGCAGAACTATATCTCCCAGTGGTTTGAAGCTTATCCCACGTGGAACTTACAAAAAAGTTGGCAACACAATATCAGCTGTTCAACAATAATGTGAATTGCAATGTTTTTGATTTATTGCGAGAGCTAACAACTGAGGTGTAGTCCATGCGCATTATTGTACTAAATTATGGGCGAAATCTTTCGCCAGCCGTAACTCGATACCGAAGCATTTCCGGACCTATGTTTATACAACTTTTTATCTTTACTTTTACATGTAGAATGAGCTTCCGAAGTTTCTGCATATCTTCGTGAAACACCCTGTATATTATGACCATAAAAAACTTTTGATGCCGCAGAAGGTGAACAATATTGTGTTATCAAAATGTTTTGTTTGTTTCAACATACAATCATTATCCGTGCTTGCGGTGAATGGCGCGAGGGTGGTCAATGTTACAAGCTTCCACCAAAGTTTACTGTGAATATGTTTGAAATATGTTACTAAAAAATCCAAAGAAAAAATTGCTAATCCAAGAATAAACAGTAGGACAACAGCAAGCACAGAAGAGATTTCGCTTACAATGGGCTGGAAGGTATTTCATGAGGAGCTACTCGTATCCCTATTATCTTCAACGTCTCCACTGGTTAGTTGCCATAGATTTCCCTTTAAAACTGCAGTTCTAACGTTAGTTTCTTGCTCACTGGATGAATAGGCTTACTACTAATTTTGCATCTGCAATTTTATTGACTGACAATGATTGTTTTCCCCATAAAGATATACATTTTCGTAGTGCACATTGGGCACATGAAAACCCAAAGAAAGCAATATCAATTTGTTGAGTTTTTTTTTAATTTGTAGACCGGTATTTTGATGTTAGACCATTTCATCCGTTCACCATTAAATGGTGATGTGTACCTTGATTTCTTTCGAAGATACCACACGCATGATTCACAAATGATTCACGCACGAAGGAGTCTCGGCTCATTATCTTCATGTTGGCCGTGTTTTCCTCAAGTATCACTTTGTATAATGCTAGATTGGTCCGGATGGCCCTAGATTGGTGGCCTGCGGGATCCCTAGATTTAAATCCTGAATAAAATCCTCTGGATTTTTATCTCTGTGGCCATACGAAAAATATTGGACGTTGTAGCCTACGATTGCAAGCCGGAACAGAGGATAGACAATGGTTTTCAGCTAATTCGAAACATACCGAGAATTTATCAGCAAAGTTCACTTTCCCGAAGGTTAGAAGTTAGAAGGTTAGAAGGGTTAGAAGTTCACTTTCCCGAAGCCTGTATTGACACAGGTGGTGGATATTTCGAATGTTTACTTTGATGCTTATTGTTAGCGGAGGCTTCATTGAACAACGATTTCTGTATAAGATGTTACCGTCTGTACACTTTCATGTGAATGAAAATAATTCCCATGTGCAATAAAAATTAGAATCTTTTTAATATTCTAATTTTTTGAATGTTATTCAAAATACACAGTATCATTACTGAATTTATCGGTTACGTACAATCTTATGCATGCATTAATACAATCATGTATCCTTTTGGTATTAACTCATGAATGTTGCAGTTCCGAACCTTTGCATATTTTTTCTGATATGTCTCCGTAAAGCCCATTCCTGAAGTTTGTCGATACCTTTAAAAAACACTGTCTCTAGGTTATCTAACAAGATTTTATACTCTTTCTATTTTGAGTTTTCAACATATTTGCCAAATAAGTATACTTTCGTCAAATTTAGGGATATTTTGGAGAATAAATGGAAATCTGTTAGCGCTTGTTCATAGGACACGAAGGCATATGTCTTTTTTTTATATATTTTGGTTGGAAGATAGAATTTTTTTTTTTTGTTCGTCAGCGATTTTTAGGTAATATTTTTGAAGTTTTTTGAGTACATCATGTATTCAAGAGTGTTTTGTTATAAAAATTCCGCGCCGTGTTTATTACTTTATCGTGTTGTTGTTTTTTTCTCTGGTAGTCTGAAGCATGTAAGGCTGCTTCAATAACTCATATAAAATTTTTGATAGATCTTCTACCAGGATTTTATTAACAGGATTATTAATAAATATTTTTTTGATTCAAGTTTTCCACTTCTGTATCTCTACAGTCAGTGGACAACATTCTACAGTTGAAGTTCACTTAACTGTGTGCTAATATAAATAGAAGAGATATTGAAAAAATAAAAAATCTTCATAAACAACGTAATAAAACATCGAGAAGAAAACAACGTAATAAAAAAAACATAAATGATAAATAAATACATCTGTTTTATTACCGATAAGTTTATGGATTAGTGTTTATTTATACTGGTGCTCAAAAGTTAAACACCAAATCACATCTCTTAATTTATTTATTTATTTATTTATTTATTTATTTTATGAGCGGAATCTTGGCACTATTGGCCTAAGGGGCATATTCAGTGAACTATTCAACCGAAAATCATTGCCCAAGTTACACCGTAAAAAGTAGTTCACATTAAACTCGCAGAAACAGACGAAACAAAGTTACATCCATGCCGACTCCGGGATTCAAACCAGGTTCAGAACACATTTTGCATAAAACTTAGTATTTTTTTTTTTTTTCTTTTTCTCAAAATCATGCTTTCTATTTATGCTTTCTTTTTATGATGACAATCTTAATTACTGATCACTTTTTAAAAAAAATTCTAAAATTATTGTAAAAAAAGGGAGGGGTTATTATTTGTGATCACAAAACATCTAAAAAAAATCCCCTTTCTGGGGCTCCAAAAATTAAGCTTTTTAATCTTGTTTATTCTTTATAAACTTGTTGATCAGAAGATTTAATGTAAGATTTAATGTTTGCTTTTATCAACGAAATACTGAAATTCGTCGAGACCGAATGAAAAATGAAACTAAAATGTTTAAGATATTTCTTATCAGTAGCAGGAGAAATTATCGTAGATTTTTTAGTTTCATTTTTCAATTCGTCTCAATTATTTCCGTAAATATTAATTTCTCTAATTGTAAGAGCCACAGATTGAAAAGCAAATGGTTTATTTAGTCTAAAACCTTGAAGAAATCAAACATTAAATATTTAATTTCAACCACAGTTGCTAATTTGATAAGATAAGTCAAGAGAGAAACTTCTGCAAATAAGAGGTATCTCAGAGAAATTGAAGTTTACTTCAATAACAAATTACAGTAATTAAAAATAAATAAATAAATAAATAAATAAATAAATAAATAAATTAGAACTGATTGCCTCCTGGGCTACTTGCTCTGGAAATGAAATAGTACCATATATTTTTCCTCTTAACTAAAATCGAAGTAAAACTAACTATAGGCCGACAGACGGTTCTTGATGATCCCGAATTTTCGCGATTTCACGTGATTAACGCGAGAATAGCCTCTATCCATGTCTTCTCACAAAATGGCGAGAAAGAAGGCTTATCGACTCCGGGAAAGAAGCGACCAGGAGCAAGCCCCGTTACTGATGTAGATGATTTTGACCGATGCCTTATTCGCCGCTGCATCCATTGTCTCTACGCTGAAGGTAAAAATCCAACTTTAACATTTTTCCTCTAGCATTTTTCTAGTGACAGACATTTAAAATACTACATTCCTTGAGACCTGCTGAAGAGGCTAATGGCCAGATCTCGCGTTTTTCGTAATTATAGTGCAAACGTGATCATCAAGAACCATCTGTCGGCCTATATCTGTAAAGTTGTAGCTTGCAAGGGTAAAAAGCTTTTAAGGGATCTTAATCGCAAACGATGTATTTATCTCTACTTAAGTACATTGTAAAGCCTTTTTTTTTCGCTCTCCAATGTATATAAAGGAATTTGTATATATACTCTTGATAGCTTTATTTATCAAGGGGATAATACAGTTTTGGGTGAGACCAAGTTTACTAAGTGATATCCTAGAACAGCCGTTTCACGCTCTTTGGCGATCATCAGCTAGGAGTAGTCACCGGTAAACAGCGAGGTCTCGATACTGAGGTTAATAGGAATAATAGTCTTGGAGCCTCAAAAGCAAAAATAAAAGATAGAAAACTCACTAAAAAAAATATTAGTGAGGAAATTCATGAGCCAGCATTCCGCCGGCCTCAATGAATTTTCTTATCCGACGAAATACAATTTTCAGTTGTTGCTTCTGCTGCTGTTGTTTTACCTATAGGTTTATTCTGTTGTTTAAGGCTTTGTTATTCTTGCTGGTGAAATTATTTATGGTATGGAAGATTGTCCAAATTTTCACATGATAAAAGATAAAAAAATTCTAGGAAAAATCAACCAGGTGAGGGCGGTGAAGTAATCCGAGCTTTCGGACGTGGACTGCACGTCCAACTTCAGGGATATGAATTTTTCATTTATCGACGCCAGGAAAGCTTCAAATCTTATTCACATGACGTTATAAATAGCAGGTTATAAGTATGAAGCAGTGTTATTGCGAACTCATACTACGTCACTTGAACATTTTACTCCCTTGTAATCACGCTGAAACGGCTGTTCGGATTTCCAAGAAATTTGGTACTTAGTTTACTTATGACCCTTATATTTAGTCCCTTTCTCTCAAAAATGTTCCTGAAATCCTACGCTTAAATGACTGGACTGATTTCTTCAGAAATTTATGGCCCAAGTTAAAAATAGGAAGATTTTTTTTGGTTCCTCCCCCCTCCAAAGCTCTTAAAATTGACGCCCTAGCGCTTCATTACCACTCCCCACTAAGTGATGATACCTCAGCGTATACATATTGTTAATTGGATATAATAATACAGTGGAAACTCGATTAACCGGCACTCTGTTATCCGTCATCGATCGCAAAACCTGCTTCTCTTAAAATACGGGACATTGCCGCGAAAAAAAGCTCGAGCCTCGAAGAAACAAGAAGATGACTGATTACAGCTTCAACATATAAACCCTATTATCTAGGCCTTATTATCTAAGCCTACTGTTTTATATTTCTATTATTATTATTATTATTTGTTTGGTGTTTGACGATATCTGTTTGTTACCGATAGATTTTTCTTTGTATTAATTTATTGTTTGCCTTTCGTCCCAAATCAGCATTGAAATTTCGTTACTGTACGTGTTTATTGCGGAATTTCTGTTATCCGTCTATTCGGTTAACCGTCACAGTCCCGGTCCCGAAGATGACGGTTAATCGAGTTTCCACTGTATTCATGTTTTAAAATGATATATTTGATTATTTTCGCGCCAATACACTACACTGAGTTTACATTCATTTCTTTATTCAGCAAATAGTAGAGAATAGTCCATAGAGAGTCTGTTTCTGTTTCTCTGTGATTAAAATGAAAAGGTTCTACACGAATAACCTTTCCAACTTCTTCCTGTCTGTTATGGTCGACCTGGCAAGGAGATTTTTATTGACTTTCACGAAAAGTTTTAACGAAAAAACAGTTTGGCCTTGCAGAGAATTAGTCAACACAAATCAATTTTTAAGCCCTTTTTTTTTTTTTTTGAACTTTGATGTTTTTAAAGATTATGAATTCATTGAGATTTTTTTTTTTTCAATCAATTTCAATTCTACAATGCCAATTATTTCACTCGACCCAATTTGTTCGAAACAAAAAAGTTCAGTAATATTTTGATATTATGGGTGTTTCTCAGAAGAAAATAAGATAGTTAAAATTATTTCGATTAAGCCAACTCAAATATTTTTCGGAAAGAAGGAAAAAAAAAATCGACCATTTAGAATAAAATACGCCAATAAGACAAATAGTAAAGTATTTATCTTTTTTATTTTTGTTTTGAGTGGATGAAGGTATGTAATTTCAACAATTATAGTAGTACGTGTAATAAATTTCACGGGTCAAGGAAATTAAAGAGTTTTCGGGAGAATTGATATTTATATAGCATCTGCCCCAGTGTTATTAAGAAAACTTGACGTAGTATATAGGCAGATGATTGAGTCAAGATGCATAACTAGGTTTTGGTGCCCGGGAAACTGAACATCTTTCAACCAAAAAACAAAACAAAACAAAAACCCCAAATGTCTTCCCTTTTCGAAGTGCCGCCAGAGACCTTTGTCCCAGTCGCAGTTATTAGTCAAGTAGCCGTGCCGGCATGGCCGAGCGGTCTAGACGGTGGTCTGCCGTTGCGGGCAGTATGCCGGTACCCGGGTTCGAATCCCTGTCGTAGCATGGATGTTTCTTTCTTCTTCTGTTTCTGTCCGTTCCTGCGGGTATCACTTGATGCTGCCTCCCTTGGCGTACCCTGGGCAACGATTGGTTGGTTAAATGCATCATATTTCGCCCCTTGTTGTTGGCTTAAAGAAAGACGATCAGTCTACGAGCCCGGGCATTTGTAAAAAAAAAAAAAAGTTATTAGTCAAGTTAACTATACCTGTAAAATCTTGTTACATTTTTTGTTTTCTTTTCCGAATGATATCCGTGACCTATAAGCTTTTAAAAGAACATTTATCCGAATAGAACAAAAACAAATTCAATAAAAGTTTTATATTGCTTTTCCATTAAAATTAAATTAGTTGTTAATCATTGCTTTATAATTTTTAATAATTTAGCAAAAGTAAGGATGATTAAGATATTGCTGGAATAATAGCTAAGTGGTTGATATATCAGATAAGTTTCCAAGCCACTACTTATGACAAGAAATAGATTTACCAAGTGCGTAATTCTTTTATTTAGGTGGAAGCTTTCAGATATGCTTAGAAGGGTTTCAAGAAGGAAGCAGGAAAATAAAATGGAAAAGAATTAAAAATTCTGTTACACAACAACGACGTTCAGACCTTTATTTGATACGCATAGAGAATTTTAAAACTCAAAGATACAAAAGGAACTTAAACAAATGAATAATTGAGCATCTTAAATATGTCTTGAACGTTCCTTTGATCATAAGATGGAAGTCATTAGCGAGAGAATGGATTGTAACCCCCCCCCCCCCCAACTACATCTGAAAATGGAAGAAATCTAATATTTTGAATTTTTTTTTGGTTGGAAGCCATTGTTATGTACGTAACCCTCCACACCAATCGGAAAAAGGAAGCAATGACTTTTTTTTTTGGTTGGAACTGACTAAGACTTCATAACCCATCCATAGTTTTGGACACGCCTCTGGACGAAATCAGAATGCAGAGGAAGATGTCTAAAGTATACTGTTTTTATTTCAGGAGACAATTATATTTTAACCATATATTAAAATAGCTGAATTGAAGAACTAACTGAGTACTTAAACCTACTGAGCACGATTATTATATCGTTTTTCGTTTTTTTGGTCTTATCAGAAACGTTACAATTACTGACAAATGTTACTAATTTAGTGACTATATAAAAAAAAATAGAATGTTCTAAAGATACCTGCCGAAAATCGCAGAATATGGAAGAAAATGGAAACGGATGATTTGTATGGAATACTATAATTCGAACTCATTATAACTTCTTCGACTATATAATAATACATCTCATTACATACAATATTTCGGCTGCACTGTAATAACAGCCTTCTTCAGGTATTTTTTGAGCCTTATTGACATTTCGCAATCTACAACACGAGATTATAATAATAAAGTTCAATCTTAAACAATAAGACGATTTGCAATTTTAGTTATAATTCAATTCAAAATTGAGATTGAATTGTAGCTAAACAACGATAACAACGGAAATGCAAGACTCACATCTTGACCTTGAGTTTTAACCTTTTTAAGCAGACACACTATTGGACTGACAAATTAATTGGAAGAACTTTCTTCTGGAAAACCCTATACCATTGTTTTTTGAAATCTGAATCTTATTTTATACAATGTTTTTGAACAAAAGCGTTATTCTGTAAAAGCTATTAAATTGGAAATTAATATCATTTCGTATTAAAAATATATCAGCCCATAATAGAGATATGCTACGTATTTTTGATTATGACAGAATATATGATTTCTCAGAGTTTCTTTTCAATTTATGAAAACTTATTTCTTTTACTGAATAACTGTAGAAAAATGAAAAAAAAAATTGAACAATAAGTACAGCATTTCTCATTTTTAGGCTAAGTTTAAGTCTTTAAAAAGCAGTCGATCTTTTGTGTGTGTTTCCCCGCTATTAATAGGTTTTGAGCCATTACATAGATCTTCTTGAAACTAAGCATGCCTATTTAAGAACAAAAGCAATCTGGTTTGGTGCGAGTGGTTTGATATCATTAAAATTAGTTGGATTTACATAACTTAAGCAAATAATGCGGATTACTTATTAAATGTATTGACTTAATTATTTTTTTTTTCTATCAGAAAATTGGAAATTTTTATTGCGTTCAGCACAATACTTTTTTTTTTTTTTTAATATTTATCAGTCCCGGTAGGTGTACTTAATATCTGTATCTGTGTTATGGGATTGAGAGTTTAATATATTAACTTAAAGTTAATTAAATAGTTAATAATAAAATTTAAGTCTATCTTCTTCTTCTTCACGTGCCATCTCCATCCAGGAGGTCGGCGACCATGGCTCTAAAATTTTCTCTATCTCTTGCTATTCTGGAGCATTCCTGGTAATTCCTGCCAGTCCATTCTCTGATGTTGTCAAACCAATTCTTTCTCGATCTTCCTCTGGGTCTTCTCCCATCCAACTTTCCCTCCAGCATCAACCTCTGTAGATCATCTTGTCTCATCAGGTGACCGAAGTATTTCATTTTTCTTTCCCTTATGGTCTTAATCAAGGTTCTCTCGTATTCAGTCAATCTCAATACCTCCTCATTACTCATTCTTCTTGTCCAAGGAATTTTAAACATTCTTCTCAAAATCCACATCTCAAAACTCTCCAATTTTCTTTCTGTATTTCTACTGAGAGTCCAGGTCTCAGATCCATAAAGGAGTGTTGTCCACATATAATATTTCATCATTTTTTTCCTTAAATTAATGGAGATATCTCTTGATGTCAGAGTAGCTCTCATATCCATAAAAGTCTTTCTAGCTATTTCAATTCTCCTTTTAATTTCTCTAGTGCTGGTTCCATCCTCTGTGAAAAGCTGTCCTAAGTAAATGAAGGAGTCAACCTGTCCTAGTCCGTGTTTATTGTTTATCCGTGTGTCTATCCTTGTCATCTCATTTCCTCTTTTAATTACCATACATTTTGTCTTCTTATAATTAATCGGTAGACCAAGTTCTGCACTTCTTCTTTCTACCTCGTTCACCAACAGCTGTAAATCTTCCTCAGAATCTGCCAGAAATACAATATCGTCTGCGTATCTTAAGTTGTTGAGGTTCCTTCCTCCCATCTTGATTCCTCCAAATTGATTTAGGTCTCTAAAAATCTGTTCACTATATATATTATACAGAAGTGGGGAGAGAACGCAACCTTGTCTTACTCCCTTTTTAATTTCAAAGGGATCTGTTTCTTCACCGATTCTCACTGCTGCTAATTGGTTCCAGTATGAGTTTATAATGATTTCAAGTCCTTTCCATCAATTCCTATACCCTGTAAGCATTGAATTGAACGGTTATGGTCAATTGAGTCAAATGCTTTGGCATAATCAACAAAGCACAAGTAGATCTTCTTTCCCAAATCTAAGTTTCTCTCACAAACCATCCTTAGGTTGAAGATACTTTCCCGTGTGCCCTTATCTTTCTGAAATCCTGATTGAGTCTATCACTTAGTATTATTTCATTAGTCATTCATTTGTCAATTATCTTAATTAACGTGACTTAATTTTAAAAAAATATTAAAAAAAACACACACACACACACAACGTGTTATGGAAATTATAAAATACTTCATTTTTTTTCATATCTCTGATACAAATTAAGGAATATTCCAAATAAGTTGTAGTTCCGTGATTGTGCAATTAAGCATTTTTTTGATCCTCCCATATATTTTAATTCAATTGCTTAAAAATAAATGTAATTTGACACACTATCATCTCTAAACTAAATATCAAATTCTGACTCTTCAACAAAAGTAAAACTACGCGCCATTAATAGTGAAGCTGCATTTCGCTAAACTTATATTTATTACGGTAGCCTGGATGAGACAAACTGGTCACACAGAGGTTCATCAGTGCATATCACTGAAACAATTCGAAACAGTTCTCCAGTCTTCGGAAGCTTTTAAAATTAGGATAATAAATTACATCTATACAAAAGCTGCAATTGAATATCATTTATAGGTAAGCAATAATAAGTTTCTTTTGAAGCTCGTTTTTTTTGTAACTGTATGATGAAGTATTACTATAATAGATCTTGGGAAAAACCTCTTCATTGACTTAATCTGACATTAAATTGACAGATCACGCTTGAAGATTAACGAAAATCTTCAAATAAATAAATTCCACACTTAGTTTTCGGAAAAAACACTGTCACCAAAAATGGGACAGTTTCAAATTGTGCATTCAATGTTTTCGGACACATTTACAAATAAACAATAAAAGTATTATAAAACCTTACGTTCCAATCTAAGAGTCGTTATTCCTAACTTACCAAAAACGACATCGTCTTCTGTACTGCAGTGAGTTCTGTTAAACTCTTTCTTCCATTTCCGATCTTCTTTGAAATGAATGTTTAGCTGAAGTGAGGAAACAACGAGAAACGAAACTAACGGATTCCACAAAGAATTGAAAAGAAAATTCGGTGACAACTGATTTACAGAGAGCGATGTTTACTTGACAAAGGAACGTCATATTTAACGAAGTCTATTTTTTTTTCAATTTCATTTGGTATTTAGGAAATCAAGGACACAGGAAAGAAAAATCTATTAACAGGATGCGATCATTTGTACATAAAATATTTTTAAAACAATTTATTAAAATATTTCCTATATCAAATAAAGGTAATTAATATCCATGTAATCCTCACATCCGCTAAAGTAAACACCCTAATTTTGTGAATGGAATCAATGACATTTAAAAAGTTACGAAACTTCCTCGACTGGAAGCTGGTAAATACTTTTATCATTTTTATTCTCTTTTTTGAATAGTCACTGATTTATAAATCATTTAAATAATATGTAATATTTATTATTTAAAGTTTTG
>JAFIDM010000002.1:56589357-56599915 GCA_023159025.1 Thereuonema tuberculata
AAAAAATAGAACAAAAATAATGTTAATTACTTTTTTATTTGATTTATCAAAACTTTCATATTCTCACACAAGGCAACTGCATAAATCAATCTGCAAAAATTTATCAATATTGTGTAATATTAGAACATTTGTCAGAAGGAGAAGAAATGAAACGAGACCTGAATTATAATATAAATAAAGGAAAAGTAGTTAAATAAGATTAAGGAAAACGACCTCTCTTGGTGATTGAGTCAAACGACCTCTCTTGATTAGTTGGCGATTGAGTCAAAAGTATTGAGTGATTTACAAACAAACAAACAAAAAATTAAGAAAGTATAATGAGAAAGTTGTCATCATTGGATAAAAGAAACAATGAGAAAAATAAGCAATTTATAGAGATTCATATTGTTTTATATTTAGCTTATGTAAGGTTTACGTTTCAGAATTAGGCGTAAAGTTGTTTTGAATCAATGAAATACTGTATTAATCAATTATCGGTTAGTTAACTGACATTTTTTTTTTAATTATAACTTATAAGAATTGTTCTACGCCAAAAAATTAGTAATAATATTTTTCATTAAATCGCATATTTTTCTGCTGTAAATGCATTTTAAATAACCCTATTCCATTAATGAATTATTATCTAATTATATAAAAAAAATAAAACAACGAAGTTTTGCAAGGTCATTATTTCAGACTTTAATCTTAAAATATTAATTTGAAAAAAAGAACGACCCTCAATCTATTTACAAAAAAAAAAAAAAAAAAAGCAAGCCTTTGCCAATGATGCCAATCCTCTCATGTATATTTATTTACACTTTTATGAACGCCATCACTTGGACTATTCATTTTAACAGAATTGTATTTATTGATCTCTTTGAACTCAATATATCGACGGCATTAGACCATCTTATTTTGAACATCGAAATTCAGTCGGATCAGACAAATTGTCCAAAAGTATTTAAAATTGTTTTATTTAACTGTTATACCAATGAGCATTTAGCAAATAAGAGCCAAGGAAATACGTCTATAATTAATTTGAATTTCATAATAAGAATATAAAAGGTAACGGAAGTTTTTTCGTAATAAATCCTGTGATAATCATTGTTAAATTTAATTTCGGCGAAAGGAAAATATATTTAATCGAAGTCAGATTTTAAAAATCATAACCTCTTCCTATATGTTTTAAATTCAAACAAAACAAAAAAACTTGGATATTTGTTTCAATTAAAATATTTGTTATTGTATTCCATTTTAAATCTTCAAACAGACAAAAATAGAATTTGTCTTCGCAATCCTACATTTCATTAATTTTTTTTTTTTATTTTCATAATGAATGAATGATAAATAGTTGACTGTCAAATAAAGTATGGAACGCTAACAAGAGCTTTTTGATATTTAGTATTCGTTCCATTTGGATCTTAATTCCAAATTTTGTTGTTTCTAATTGATTTCCTGAATTTTCCATAGTGAAAGCGTCTAATAAGATCTTTTTAAATTTATAATAACACATACTGATTAAAAATTTATACCAAGATTAAATAAAAAATAAAAATAAAATTTCACACTGAAAATGTAATAATATCTTAAAGGAAGAATATTATTTTACAACATTTAATATATTTTACATTATATTAAAAACTTTAAACAAAATAAAAAAAAAAATCATGTTACATTTAGAATAGATGAAATGTAAAAAGAACCTTATTATATTCAAAATATTGGACATTTACATTCAACAAATAAGTACAAATTCTTTTTCAAATGGCGTAATAGTATAGAAAATAAATTTTATCAAATTCAGATTAAAAATGCGGAGTATGAATTAAAAGTATGATACAATTAAATATTGTCCTGAGTAAAAGGAAATAAACCATTCTTGAATATTATAATACATATATTTCTTACTTTCACTGTCTTCTCCATTTTACCCTGAAATTAAGGTTAACTAAATTTCAATTATAACTTCTTTTTTTATCATTTCAAAAATTTATTTGCCACCTTGATTATTCATTATTTAAGTCCACACTTAAATTTTCTGAAAAATTCTCGCGCTGATGAAATTTTGTTTCAGATATCTCGGGACACCCTGTTTCGTGTTCATTAGCGTTACGAAATCATCTCAAGAAGCATTTATTGATGACGACATACCTCTTACACTTCTCCATAATACATTAATTCCTCATCCGTATGCTTGGCCAAAAAACTGACTCTAAACAGTAGCTATCCTGAGATACTTGAAAAACTTGAATAAAAATTCCAATTAATACCAAGCAATATGTTGTTGTCAGGAAAATATGAGTTAAGAACTGAAGAAAATATTTACGATAAAGCGCCGTAAATAGCATGGCATAATAACAAATCCTTATTGTATATAAATCTACAAAAAGCGTCTTATGATTCCTCATACAATATCAATCTAACAATTACATCGTTTTAAAAACATTTTCAAACCCTCCTTTTATATAGTTGGCCCCCAAACAATTTTGACGGCGCTTCGTATATTGTATTTCATTTAATGGCAAGACGATCCGTTATGTATTACGTTTAATATCTACGCAATAATGTTTTTCTGTAAATACACAGCCGAAGAGAAATTCCACCGTTACATAAAGAAAAAAAAAATTAATCTATTTTTCAATTAGAAGATACGTTCAACGTTCACTTCTAAATACTGTTATTACAAAACTCTCAATGTTTAGAAGATATATAATTAATATTTTGAATCAAAAGGCTTGTGTTACATCATTCCACAGGGCCTCTTTAATTTAACGTCACACTACAGAAGACATATTTGCTAAAGCCTAAGAGTGTGCTGGCACAAGACTGTATTTTCGAACGTTAATGAAGTTGAAGTATATAACAACATTACAAACGTGGATGTACAAACATATACGCTGTTCTCGAGTAACAAAACAAAAATCTTTCAGAAAGATCTGAAATTCAGATAATCAAGACTGAAAAATATGTGAAGACGTTATCAGTTAACAAATAAAGACAACAAACTTATAATTTATTGTCAACACTCGGACTGTCCCATAGTAGAGGGGAGAGACTGGAGGATCACCGCCCGGTGCTACAAACCCTCAAAGACCAAAAAGCAATCAGGTTTTATATATATAAATGCTAGTGTTACATCTCGGGGACTTTTCAAGTCGTTACTTTCCCAGATCAACGGGATCGTATGAAATGTTAAAAAATCTTTCCAAATACACACTTTTTCTTTAAACACAATGTTAAACATTGTTTCTATTCAAAATCGGTCTCATTTTCAATTGCAGTTATTCCAAATTTTAACGAAATAGAAACAAGAGTAATAATTTTAAGTTGTCAAAATAGAATGCTTCAATGAGCTGTTTTTAATAATACACAATGGCTTTGCGTTTCACTTTTAAAACGTATTTACTAAAATGTGTCTGCTGCAGATTAATAAAACGACGAAATGTAATAATAGGCCAAGATATGTAGTTTTTGCCAATATAACTTACAGTATCTTCGTATCTATATTTTTTTAATTATGTAATAAATTATCTCCTAAAAATCAAAATTTAATACATCTTGGCATGTTTGGTACACTTTTTAATGTACGTTTTGAAAGGATTTAATTTTGAAATTTATTACAAAACAAATGCTGATCATTTACATTTCGACGGTACAATAAAAATCTCATAACAATACACTCCTCTCATCTTATAGTTTACGTTAGCAGTACTTGACACTGAGATTTTGTGTTTTTGGAATATTCTTGGAAATCGGCGAGTTTCATTTTAAATTTATAGAACTTATTATTATCGTTCGTATTGTGTTGTGGATCAATCCTCGTATTAAAATACCTTGATTTTCTTTTTTTCTTTTTTTGCTAATTTCCTGGCTTAATCATCGGGAATGTTCAATTTCTTCCATTTCAATCTTATGTGAAATTGTTCGTTTTTTTTCGGAAACCTTTACATCTTTAACAATAAAAAATAAAAGTTAAATTAAAATTCAAAGTAAATATACAATATTGGCTATAATTCAGTACACGATAACATGTGATTGGTTCTGTGGGATTCTGTAACGGTCACTTCATTGTGTAGATAGGGAGAATTACTATGTATTGATTTGGGAAGATAAAACTGTTGTTCAGTATTACGGATAAGTAAATTCGTACTTATAAGTTAACAATAAAGTGCTAGACTGAATTTATCTCATTACAGGAATCATATTTTGGTAGTACTTACAACAGCAAAAATTTAAAAAAGTTGAAAATTAATTAGAAAATATGGATGAAGATTACAAGCTGTGCCTGGGACATATTAAAATTATTATTTTCAATAGAAGTTGAGGATATTTATTATTTTTAAACTTACAGTAACATGCAATAGATATTTATCTTATCACTGTAGGATGTAAGGTTTTACTTTAAACAGCAGTTTTAACAAATTCTTCTATGTCAAGCACTGTTGAGTTTTCTCCAAATTTTTATTTACTCAAGACCACAGACATAGGTCTGCTATCCATTAAAACACAGAAACTGGAAAAAAAAAAAACATTCCACAGAAAATTAGGAATAAACTCGAATAAAAGTCAATAGAAACACTCTTAAATTAATACCGTGTTTATTAAATATTTCTTTTTTTATGTGAAATTAAATAATTCTTGTTAATTTCCGTACATTGTCGTAGGCGAGACATAATAGCGCCATTATGTTTTTAATCAGGAAAAACACAGCATGTCAGTTAACTCTGCCAGCTTCACACGCGCCATAACAATTAATAGGTTGCGAGTGAGCATTATTTGAATTTTCAAAGGCTTATTGTCTTGTATTATATTCAAATTGAATGTTTATTTATACTTAACATACTGAGAAGACATTTAGTCATTTTTTTAAAATTTCCACTAGTTCTGTAATCAAGTTTTGATGTTGGATCGTGGAAACCGTTTCTACTGCGTTTTCTAATTCTAGGAAATTAGATTTATGAAAGCCTAAAGGAATGAATTAGATCGTTCGCATGGGGTTGCTTGTCTTATCACAAGTACAAATCAATTTTATCCTTAGTAAAAGGCAATTTACATAAAGCAGAATAAATAAAGGTAGAAAGATTGTTTTAATAAATAGAAGAAAAAAATCCATTTACCTTAAAATATATCGTTACATATCAATTTGGCACAATACGATTTTTTCTTGAGATATAAAAAGGAAAAAACAAAATCTTCTTTTCTTATAAAAATGATAGAATTTAAGTTGATTCTTCAACAAAATAAAATTAATTACGATTCTCAAAGAAAAGATGGCATGATATTGAAGCCATATCCATTCAGTTCACATTATTTTTGTGAATTACAACATCAATTATCTTTTTGGCTTAAACAGAAGATTTGTTTAAAATCTGTACTTGCTGGTCGACGCTAAAAACATCGACCGTTAACACAGACAGTTGAAACGGAATTAGCCTGTTTAGAACATTATCATTTGTAGCAGTTTAATGCCATTTGTTTGCAGTTGTTAGAATTGTCATCGAATCCAACTTTGTACCGTAGAGGATTGGAAAAAAACAAAATATGGTGCTACTGCTATAACCAACACAATAAATAAAAAAAATATAGTTAATATATAAAAAAATTGGAATATTTCTGAATAAATAAATCTTAAATAATAAGTAAATCTTGGATTGTAGAAGTTTTCTTTTAAGTCCGAAGAATTTTTTTTTTCAAAATGATTAAACATTTTCCGTTATCTATGACGCTACAGCTTTGAAATTCATCAGATAATTTGATACCTATTGCAATATTCTAATAGCAATGGTTGATGTATTAACAATATTTATCAATACAGAGCTGCTTTGACCGATTTGTGTTTTTTTTTTTTTCTTCTTCTTTCGCTTGTTTGGAATTGCTGTATTCTGAAGTCTTAATTTTTTTTTTCAGTATGCGTTGAAACGACAACGCAAAATGTATCTGTATGTAACTGTGGCTACCCTATTATAACATCTGAACATCTAGTTAGTCTAATCTACTCGAAATCAGAACTACGTTATGAATACCAAAGTACAAATCTAATTGCCAACAAATCCCGCTAAAGTTCATATAACGACCAAGGCTTTTTTTTACTGAGGCAAGAGCGTATACGCACACACAAGGCTAGCGAGTAACCAGAACGACTCCTGACTTGAAATAACGGGCGGCGCGAGCAAATTTACCACAGCGCAAGACCATTTGTGTATATCCAGCAGGTCAGGCTTAAAAACCAGAAATAAAACGATCAAAAATTAAAATTAAAAATTAAATTTTTTTTTTTGATTGTAAAAAAAACTTTTACAGAAATACATCGAAGTATGAAAAACCATTATGAAACGCTCCACAAAAGAGTATCGTACAGATTCAAGGCCAAAAATATAACTGAAAAACTTAGAGCGTTATTTCTCTTTACAGATAAAACATTTAAGGCAATATTAATGTTTCATTTTATGTAGAAATGCTTACGAATATTTATTTGTAAATTACATTTACATTCAGAATAATCGTACCTTCACTTCCAATACAACAGTTGTATTTCTCTGACGCCATTTTCTTGCATTCATTGACTGACGAAAATATTAGCTGTAAAAGTTCCTGTGAGCATAAAAACGTGCATAGTTGTGGTGAATAGTACCATGGATAACTTAGCCATGGATAAATCGAGCTTCTTGTTGTGGTTAAACATTGGAAGCTTTTGTTAAATCCTACTACGACAGGCATTGTATAACAGCGTGGTCACGTGATGCTTTTGTAACTTTATAAATAATACTGGCGTGCTACGACTTGGGGTTACTAGCTACAAAATGGCGTCGTTCCATTTTGCCAAGAAAGGGAAAGTAAAAGTCGGCAAAATAGTGATTCGCCGAGTTGTTCTATTTACAACGGAAAACAGTACAAAAAAATTCAGCAATAAATCAGTAAATATTTTAAGTTTTCAATGGTCCCAGCTAGAGCAGATGACTAAAGAATAAGAAACGTTTAATTTACAATGTTATATACTCACACAAACATTGTGTCTTATATTTATTTACAATATTTATATTAAGTGTGAGAGACAGTGAGATTCAATTATTACATCTGGTTATGTATACGGAGTATTAACACCACTACAAGACTGACAGGGGGAACTACAGAGTTTGTACGGTATGTATCTCACGTACTACATGAGGGTGGAAGCTCAAGTCTTGGTAATTTTAATATCTTTCCCAATGAATATATGCGATGTTCCAAGAGATCAGGAAAAATAATGGGGAAATGAGAGAAAACAGCTAAAGAAAACTACAAGGGTTAAGTGGGGTGGGGATGTATTAAATATTACACAGAAATTATTGGAAGAGGAAAATAAAGTGTGAAAAGTGTTGATTTGGTTTGTAAAAAAGGAAATGATTATTAAAAATATGTTTCTTCAATATATTACATTCAATAAATAACTAATCATAAAAGAAAAGTGCATATATACAAGCACATTTATCACACAAGGACTGCGAATTGAAGGCAAGGCATATGGACGTGAAATTGTTTGAAAAACAAATCGTTTATAACAAGTATTGTGAATTATATGGAAAGATGCCTTACCAAAAATACGTTAAGATATTTACATTTGCGCAGCCAACAACATAGCTCATTTTTTTTTTGGCGTCGACAAGCAGCCGAATATGACGATGAAACATACCACTGAATCGGAAGTTGATGTCTTCCCCTAGTGGCCATCATGAAAACTACTCAAGACCAGCTTAGTTTAACTGGTCCGTTTATTTGTTATTAATTGTTTTTGCTTTTATTTTGTTTAATAATTTTATTTGGGTTTTGTAAATTAGAGGATGCAATTCATTACACGTCGGTGGTTATCCTGTCGGAGGATGTTGGGGACTGAGAAGAAGTGGAAGGCTGCGAAGACATCCAGTTTGTGACTGCAGGGGAGGAGATGTGCATCTTCTTCAGCTCCATCTCCTTCTCAGGGGAGACGCGTTCCATGTCATTTTCGGGATCCTCTTTCACACTAGAGAGAAAAAAAATAAAGACAAATTCATTCACGTTTCCATGGAATCAACTTTTCTACACGTATCCATAAAAATTTCCGTCCAAATGCTGAATACAGTTTTTCACGGCTCGGGATGGAAAATTCAAGCATCTCCAATAACAATTAGAAAGAACAAGATAAATTAATGCAATTAGACAGTGTCAAAAGCAAAGCGGCTCAATTTTATAAACAATTTCATAATATTCATAATTTTATAAACAAAATGTGTGGAAGGATCGACATTGGAGGGACGTCTATCGCCGTTTTCCTCTTTACCGGAAGCGACCACTTTCGACCCCCGAACATCCGGTCAGGGAGTGGGTCTGATTTTTTGGACATGGTCACCTCCTTTTTGATGCTAAACACAATGGTGAAGGTTTCATTCTAATATCTCTAACCGTTTGACCACTATAGAGTGTGACATCCAGCAAGCATAAAAGCAAAACCCTATGTTTTATAGGCAAGCTGTAATCTAGGGGCCGCTAAAAATACATCGTCTTAGGTGTGGCTTGTAGTATGTATGCATGTAAGCAATGCGGTCAAAAATTGCTTGTTCAATTTGGACGAAAATTTTTATGCATCAGATTTACAGAAAAAAAAAAAATTATTCCAAAGTTTTTCCCATGATTATATAAAATTTTGATGAGAATTTTGCTAAGATATTCTGGGCAAGTTTCTTTTCTTTTTTTTTTTTATAGTTCAGGAGTAATAGTAATATATTTAAATTTTCTGAATGTACGGAGGATTTTATAGAACTGGAACGACAGAACACATTGCCTTTCTTAATCTTTTGATATGATTCCAAATAAACAGTAAAAGTTTTATTTTAAATTAATCAACTGTAGCTTCAAAAATTATTTTATAATGTATTAGGAAAATCTGGCTTGTTTGTACGAAAGTTCTCTGGAAGGTCAAGAATTAAAAATAAATAAATAAAAGAATATTATACAAAATATTCCCTTCCAGAAAAGATCATGATATGTAAACGAATTCAAAAATCGATTTTCAAAAATCCAATGACACTTCCCCTACAGGACATCTGCAGCGAGGTACAAAGAGACGGGATGATAGCAGGAAGAAAATAATGCCAAGTCACGTATTCTGGTATTCAATAACTCTTTTCCTTTTCAAAAATTAGCTTATAAAGTGAATTCAAGCCAATGAATTGTGAAAAGTTATTTAATTGCACTTTTTTTTTTTTTTTGAAACATCATTGAAAACATTTATTCTCTGTTTCCACATAGAAAGACCTCCTTATATGGCGAAATCTGATCACTTACGTTCGCCTGGAAATCATGACGTCAAACATAGAAATGCCGTCTCTGCTACAGCAAGTTACTATCAGTAAGCGAGGGAAGACATTACACAGCCAAGCCAGGGATATAATTTGGAACGTTTTTTAATATTTCGTACGAAATATATTCGTAACTGTACAAAATACACAAAAACAAAAATGTTTTCGTTATATTTATAAGATATAGTTAAGAATTTTAGCAATAGATTAGCATTACGTCCTGGAAACATCAATCCATAAGCGGATTGCGTCAACAAAGGTCTTTCTTTGGGGAAACGCATAATACACTGAAGCTCGGTTATAACGCGGTTGTTTATATCGCGAATTCGGATATAACGCGATTTGGTCTTGGACCCCTTCTATTTTGGAAAAGGTGTATAATTGTAAAATTGAAAAATTTGCGTTTTTTCGCCTAAAATCAAATCAAAGGTGTAAATTAATATGCTTGTTTCCTTATTATTTACAGTAATTGAGACTCTATACCCACCCTAACGTCACGAAAATGCGTCAAGTGCAATATATTTTTAAAAAAATACCAGAATCGCGGACTTTTTCTTTTAACCAAAATGAATATCGAGATCTATTTTTCTGCCAATCAATTTTTCTGCCCATGTAATCTAATAGGCATATGAATACCTAGTTTCGATCCACGTGACTCGTCGTTTGTACAAGATGCCAAGATGGCGGCGCCAAATCGATTTTGGCTAATATAACCCATCAAAGTGTTGAAAAGGTAATGATTTATGTATTTATATAAAAAAAATAATTCTCTCACATAGCTCTGAATGATGTAGGTAATCGTGAAATGACCATTTTAAATCGATTTGGAATCGTGTGGACGATAACAGGGTGCGGTATACGACATTTGACTTCGCGAACTAATAAAAGTTCGGTTATATCGCGATCTTCGAGATCTTGGATCCGAAAGATCGCGTTATAACCGAGCTTCTGTGTAGATGTTTTCAATTTATATTTACACATTCTGTTAACATTTTCTGCTAGAGTTACTTTCCTAGTTATTATCAATAAAACAGAAGAAGATAAACAATTAAATAATAGTTAAATAACAGAAAAATTGTTTTCAATTTAATTAAAACTTACTAGACCACTTTTTACTTAATATCAAATAAAGGGCATTATTTAATTATTATTCGTATAGAGGAAAGCTGTTTATTTTTCCTAAAAAAAAATAACTTTTTTAATTTTTGTAGAAGTTGGCATCTTTAAGATAAATTTATCTTAAAATATACAAACCATAACTTACCTTT
>JAFIDM010000002.1:56599925-56627540 GCA_023159025.1 Thereuonema tuberculata
CTTTAAGATAAATTTATCTTAAAATATACAAACCATAACTTACCTTTTTCTTAACTTTAATAGTACGATAACAATTATAGCGTTTCCTAATATAAGAACCCCCATAATGGCCGAAGGAACCATTATATCTGTAGGAAAAAAAAAAAAAGATAATTACAAATAACTTAAAATGTATTAATTAATCTAAACTAGGAAATCATTGAATAATAAGGAAAAAAAATAGGTTTTTTTTTTTGTTTTTTTTTTTTTTCGAAAACAGATTTGTTATCGCTGATAGTATATAAATAGTATTTTATGAACTTTATCTCTTCAATATTAATGATAATTTTTAAACTTTAATTTTATGACGTTGATGAAAATAAAGATATCTTCCTGTTAGTCACCTTTGAAACGCAATTAAAAATAGATCAGTATCGGATAAATCTTTTTCTAAAAGGAAACCGGATATTGGAGAGATACTAGTTCTTGGAAATTTCAAAAATGGCGGATAGAACAGGAATTTTTCGGAAATTTTTATAGGCTAAAAAAAAAGAGGAAATTGCGCAGACTTCTACTTCCCCCTCTTTTTTTTTTTTAATATATTTAAAATAAATATATTTATTTTTCCATTAAGGATAAATATAATATTATTTTATGTTATTTATATTTATATTATTTACTATTATTTTATTTACAGTCGAACCCCGCTTTTACACTTTTCAAGGGACTGAAAAAAATGGTATAAATTGATGGAAAGTGTAAATTATGGGAAATGGTTTCGCATACCAAGAACGTTAAAGATATAACGTTCAATACATAGAATGATTTGTAATCAAAGCTTGGAATGTTTATAATACACAGGATTATATTAAATATTACAATTATTAAATACTTAATTTAGAAAAGGGAAATTGTCATACACCTTCTTTTAAACACTAAAACCTCAAAATATAAGACCTACACACACATTTCAAGCGAAATAAAACGAGTTAACAAGAATGAAGCCTAAACCGAACGAAGATATCGAGTGTAGAGACAATCGATAAATCGCAGTTGCGATGGTCTAGCGACTTGCAATCACAAAGCAGTATAATAAATGAACGTTGGAGGGGGAGACTATATATGGCCGGAAAAGGTAATTAGTTTCGAGTAAATACGGTATTTTGTTCTGATAACATAGAATCTGCATTTCGTATTTATGGCGAAATTTATGTTGGTATTATATGTTCAATTTTTCGCATGGTCGCCATCTTTATTTTTACTCGGTTTGATGGAAACAAGATAAATTGCGGGAAGTTTGATATTATGACAGTGTAAATACAGGGGAAAAAATATATTATCATAACAGGAAAATTGAAGGGACCGAGAAAAAATGTTGTAAACGACGGGAAAATGTTATTTGCGATAATGTAAAAGCGGGGTTCGACTGTAGTATTAATATATTTATATGATATTAATTTATATAATTCTAAATATGAATTAACATAGGAAATACATAATTAAAAAAATATAATAGATACAACGTATATCTTTTAAAATATATAAATATTTCGAACACCAAAAAAAGTAAATAACTAAATAAATAAATTTAAGATACTCAATCAAAGGAGAATGGGCAAACTCTATGGGAATTTGTCCCAACCTGTATAGTGATAAGATTATACTTATAGAAAGATCTCCTTACATAGAACATATGTTATTATTACGACTCGTTGCAATTATTAGTCCGTTTGTGAAGCGTGTGGTTGACAGGGAAGCGTGTGGGTGGCAGAGAAGCCAACCACCTACAGGCTGGGAGTGCTTACTCCCAGCCTGTAAGTGGTTGGCTTCTCTGTCACCCACACTCATTAGAATCAATGACTCAAACGTCTTATCTAGACGTACATAACTCCGAACGGACTAATAATTGAGACACGTCGTAATGATAAAAAATGTTCTATTGATGGAGATATTTCCTTACGTATATATCTTATCGCTATACAGGGGTGTGGGCATATCTGCCCATTCTCCTTTAGAAGACAATTACATTTCGTTTCTTTGTGCATTTTAATAGTAATTTAGTAAATTGTAGTTGAATTTAATCCCTGATCAAAGACTACTCACCGAAAATGACATCGGTATCGCTGAGAGGAATTTTGTGGATTGGTTCCAATTCAATGTCATCCTCTAATTCCGAACTGGTTGTGTTCTTTATCTCCCGAAGAGTTTTCTTATCTACGAAAACAAAACGAAACCCATAAATATCACATTTGGCCTTTATAACATAGGCTACTTTATTTTCACTTATTCCTTATCCCCAGCTTAATTGCTTCATAAAAAAGAAGAATTAATAATACAAAGAGGATAATTCCCTTATTATTAACTTGATTGGGCTACAAAATAATTACGAACATAAATTTTAATAATTCACAAAAATAGGAAGATCTTAGTTATAGCGCCGACTCAATGCTGCTACGAGCAACTCTTGATTTATGAACATTCGTTGTCAGCAATTCCTACAAACAGAGTTGTTTATAAAGCGGAACGCCAAAGGTATTGAACTGAACTTTAAGACTTACAGAAAATAAGCTTTTAAAAAAACGATATCTTGTGTTATTTTTATTTTTTTCTTATTTTACTTTACGTTTATCGAAAACACATACGTACATTATAATAAAATATTTATCATTCGGCTTTAATGTTTTTAAATATGGTTGCCAACGTACATAATAGGCATTCTTAAATCTGAGGAATACATTTATAACGACCAAATGTATAGCGAACAACATCTTCGGGACTCGTTCGTAAACCGAGTGTGGCCTGAAATAACAATTATTTTCTTTAATGTTCACAATATTTCGTTTCTCTGTACGAGAAACTTTCTCAGGTAAATAAGAGAACAAAAACTATCCTTTTTGCCTCTTACTTATTACATAAAATAGGGTTAGAAACAACTAAAGTAACTAAAACATTAACAATTGATAGTATATCAAACTGTGGTATAGTTATTAATAATGATAATACAACATAAATAATGGTAATGATTAAACATTAACAATAATGATAATTTAACACATAAATAATGGTGATAATAAAATATTAACTAAAACGATAATAAAATATTAACTAAAACGATAATATAACACATAAATAATGATAATTAAACATTAATAATAATTATGCTTTATAAACGACAACAACAATCTCATATATTTTGAAAAATTGAATAATTTATTTAATCTAACTCATTTTTTCATAAATTCTTTTATGTAACTAAAAGAAACATTACTAATCTTAAGGAATTTAACTCTATTAAAACATTTTTTACTATTAATAAAACATGATTCAATCATCAGTCTTTCCTTCTCTTCGGAAATTTCAACTTCAATATTTACAATAGGATCAGGGTTATGTCCCATTTCTTTATAATGATCCGCCCAAGTTTTATGAAAGATGACTTTATTAAAATTGCTATTAACAATTATTTTGTTTAAAATTTCTCTTCAACGCCTCTAACTAGCTTGATTTATTTTACTAAATACTATTTCTTAAATTAATAAGACAAAGTTCTTTTTAACTTGATCTTCTTATCCACTTATTGACCAACATTCAATGACGACCTTTTTATTTTCTTGGCTTACCTAAGCAGTTAGACAGAGAGTCATTCCAGCGGTTGCCTTCAACGCAATACAAGTCTCTCGTTCGTTCCAAACTGTCTTCGAACAGGTGATTGGTGCAACACATGTATTGGGCGAACGTGGTATTACGGTAAACTAAGTAGCCATGATCCGGAGCAGGAAGAGTGGGACAGCCAACAGCTGGTAAAATAAAGGCAAACAATAAATGATTAGAGTTCTGAAAAATAAACTTGTTATGAAACAGATTATCTGCAATTGTAATTTTGTAAAATATGTAGATTCTATATAGTGGTACCTCCGGTTACGAACTTAATTCGTTCCAGAACTCGGTTCGTAACCCGAAACATTGAAATCAATTTAATAGAGACGATCCGTTTCAAGATGAAAGAATCGTTCCTTTTTATTAACATCCGGTCGTTTACCTGACAAAACGCAAAGAATACGTTACTTCACGTATTAAATAAAGAGAAAGAAAACAACCAAATAAATGAAATGCAAATTAATTACATTTAATAAATACATTATACAAATAAATACATTACGATGTCTTGTTTATATCAGAACAAGAATCATGTGGCGCGGAGAGATACTTTCAGGTGCTAGGTGAGATGCCTTGGTGTCATTTGGCCCCGTAACTTGTAACTTTGTACTGTATGCGATGGTTTGTCTCCAACGTTAAACCTTGCTCTCTCTCTCTCACCTTCGTTCGTAACCCGAGGCACTATTAGTTACCCGAGACAAAAATTTTCGAAGTTGTTGTTCGTAACCCGAGATGTTCGTGACATGAATTGTTCGTAACCCGCGGTTTCAATGTAGTTCGTCTTAGATTTCCGTGGACCATCGCTAACCATCGTGGTTAAAAACGACATTGATGCATCTTTCTTGTTAGATCACTGTAACAATGACTTTTACTGAAAGTATTCACTATTGCAACGACCTAACAGGAAAAAAAAAATCCATAATGGGCAAAGGCAACTTTAATTGCTGCATTGTTGGATGTAATAGTAGGCTACATACAATAAATTTAGGAAAAAATTTTATTCTTTTCCTGGAAGACCATTTGAACAAGAGAAAAAAAAGCAGTGGATTTCAGAAGTGCGACGAATATCGTAAGTTTGTTTTAAAATGTGGCGATTGCGACACATTTTATTTTCATTATTAACTCTGTTTATATAGAGATGAATCATACAATATATTACCTTATAATTTATTATGCATGACATGTCAATCATATTACATTCCGAAGCTGTCATTGGCGAGGGGCAAAAATATGGGCCGAAATAAATTTCTAGTGATAAGTTGTTGCAAAGTTTGTATTTTCTACATTTCCAAAATTGAATAAAAGTTGAAGTTTAATGAAAAAATCTATTTCACTTATACATCAAAAATTTACATTAAGAGGTCACACAGAAATCGTTTAGTAAAATGGGTTTTCCAAGGCGTTGGCAATTTTTTTTTGAATGTATGGAGGCTGAAGGTTGACAAAAAAGTATTAGACTTTAGAACAATTTGCTGCTTTTTTTTTTAATAAAATTAAATTAGGGATATCCTACTCAGCATTGGCTGTCATATTTGGAATACATAGTACAACTGTTTCAAGAATTTTTACTTCATGCCTTATTTGAAGACAATTCAGGATGCATAACACGCTGGAAACCATGCCCGATTATTATATCCATTCTTGAAAATCGATACGGCTATAAATTACTTTCAAAAAGATTTTAGAATTCGCAGAGTAACAACAAGCTATATGTTCGAAAAGGAGATATGGCTGCCATTCTCCATACAGTTGGGACTGCAATAGCCACCAATGGCGCTGTAAGCCTATACCTAGCTTTAGCGCTGTAAGCTTTTAAATAAAAAAAAAAATAATGAAAATATCTGTATACATGTTGATAACATAAATATATAAAAAAAGATGTACCCTGCTTTTCAAACAAAACTTGATTTGGATAATTGAACAAAACGTTTAATTCGGTAAATTATTGTAAATACATAATACCAAGGAATTACATGTATATATTTTTCATACTGATCATTATATCGAATATACCAAGCAATACCAAGAACAAATTCTACCACTGTCTTGCTGTCCACCAACATACAAGTTTTCAAAAGATTTCTGCTATCTGCAGTTATAGACAACGAAATGAAACTATGTCGACGACTAAGATTTTCAACTCTTAGAAATTGTAATAAAATTTGTAAAAATTAGGAATAAATAATGTTTTCTAAAATTGTCCCATAATTTTTAATTGCCAAAATTCTCTATTTTTTTTTTCCATATAAAAATAAACTAACATTTTTATCTAAATTTTGGAATTGTTATTATTAAAACTACCAATTAAAAACCAAAATATCTTTTAAAAATTAAAACTGTAATTATTTAACTTTTATATTACAAATCATATATTTTTTTAAAATGTGTAAGTTTTTGATGCCTCGAATAATGAAAGAAAAAAATAAATAATTATTTAATAATCAATCTTTTCGTTCAAGATAGAAGCAGGAAAACGGCTAAGATTTTATATATTTGTATGTATACTATGAATTGTGAATTTTTCCATGACGGTTTTCCTATATTCAAGTTAGTATGCAAGTGTTAACCTGTTATCAAGTGAGTAAAAGACCTCAAGGACATTTTTAAAACAAAGAAAAAAATGAAATTTTAAAAATCATTTTTCAATAAATTTTTATTATGTATGATGTTGTGGAAAAAAGAAAAAGTGCTTATATATGTACGAATGGCACATAAATAAATAAATAAATAAATACAATTATTTAGATAATAATTTCTAAAAGTATTACAGTAACAACAATAATAAAAATGAAAAACAGTCAAATCCTTCCCCTTCCTTATCTGGAAGGATAATAGAATTTTTAGGTCTTATTAAACACTAAAACAAGAAAACTAGACATATGCAATCGCTAAGAAAAATAACAATTTTGCCCGCCATTTTTCTCTGTCATTTGACGGACTGTAATTTAGGAAATGTATAAGCACCTGATTTGTAAAGTTTTATTCCATATATTTAAGATGTGTTATTAACCAACAGGGCCGTCGCGTGTTTGTTGGCGCCCGGGGCAAGATTTCGTCAGGCGTCCTACACTTGATATTTGCGCCCCCCCCCCAACCATCCCAAAAATCTACAACCAAAAAAAAAAAAACAAAAACGAAATTTCCAAATTTTTTTATTTTTGTTGTTGCCGCGGCGCGCCCAGGAATTTCCAATTCAACAACCAAAAAAAAAAACAAAAACAAAAACGGAATTTCAAAATTTTTTATTTTTGCCGTTGCCGCGGCGTCCAGGGCGATCGCCCCGGTCGCCTCGCCCACGCGACGGCTCTGTGAGCCAACAATCACTAACCATCTGTGTTAGTGATCTATCATAATTGATGTATGCTTTGTTAAAAATGAGTATATTTTTTCCCTTAAAAACGGAATATTCTCTCGCCTTCCTCACTTATTCCTTCGTAATTCAATTTTAGGATGAAAGGTCTAGGTTGTCCTCTGAAAACAGGAATGTCTAATTCTTGCTTATAAAGAGAAAAAAATACTAGACTTGTGTAAGTAAGCGGCAGATTGTGTAGAAATGTTTAGGCCTACACAGGAAGCTGGTCATTAAATCTACAGATGAATGCGAATACAAGATAAATACCGTTTGGAGTAAAGACATCACCATAGGTATCAGTTCGTTTACCAAATGCTAACAGACGATTATGGCATTGACGGGAGTTCTGATCTTGATTCCTTGATTCCCTGGGTCCAGAAGGTTTTACGAACGAGCTCAGATCGGATTTCGTGAGTAAAAAATACCGTTTTATGTTAAATGTAAAGAACTGGAACTATTTTACAACATATCCTTCAGGTGAAAGAGAAAAGGATAAACTCCAGGCATCAACAGTAAATTATTCAGAAAATAATGATTGGAGTATTTCGTTTTCAAGAAGTTTTGGGATTTCACATTCGGGAAAGAATAGTTGAATATTTTTCTACTATGTATGGATTCCGATAAATAGGAATTTACTATTGTTAATGTATGATTTTCATTTCTTTAGAGAATGAAATGTTTTTACTGAGCTTATTGTTTTATATGTTATTAAACTAGTAGTTGGTTCTTAAATGAATAATCGAATAAAAGAAAGAATTATAATATTCGAGTGTTCAATTTTCAAATAAGAATAATTCTGAGAACGTTCTGAATGATTTTTTAAGTTGATATTTTAATTTCTATTTACCTGACGTTAGAATAATTTTATAGTCTATTTCTAATTTAACTTAATTTTCTTATAAGGTAAAACGTTACCAGGATATCGTTCGAAATTCATTAATTCCTGAGTTCTTTAACGAATATTGATCATTTAAAGATTTGTATATGTAATTACTTTGGATTGATGTAAATATTTATTTCATATAATTATTACTTATCGAGTTGCGTTTGAATTTAATTTCACTAAATTAATTTTATGAATTTTATATTAAGTATTCTAGATTACCGGAAAATGAAACTTCAGGGTATGAGGGAGCAATACCAATATCTAAGATTTAATTTTCCTTTAATTACTAATATTATAATTAGAGTATAATATTTGGTTACCCTCTGGAACTGGTCGTCTTTTTCACTGAACGCACTAATTACTCTTGCTCAAAGTGAAAGGTATTTATTAATTAGCACCTTTTCATCTTAAAAAAAAAATATATATTTAGCATTTAATGATTTCTAAATTAATGTAACTTGGAATAATCGTTACACCGTTCAAGCACAACCTTGTGGTCAAGGCAGCGGCCTGTCAAGATCCTGGGTTCGAATCCCAACGCCGGCATGGTTTGTTTACTTCCTTTCCTGTGTTTGTCTGCTTCTCTTCAGGTTTGAAGCCGTTCCAAATTTGCCTGAGGAAGGCAGATGGAAAACCCCTCAGTATCTATTTCCCCAAATGAGAAGAAAACTCACAACCCTACGCTTGGTTCTTGCGGCCTATTCGTAGTACAGTGCAACTTGGATAATTCGAAGCTGAAGGGACCACTACAAAACTTCGAATTATCCAAGTTTTCGAATTAAACAAGTTACATCTTTTAACTTTAATTTCAGGTCCACTGAATGCTTAAAAAGATTATTCTGTCAGTAAGTAAATATTTATTCAGAAAGATCATGGTATGAAAGACTTAAACACTATGTATATAAACAAAATGAGATTTATATTACGTAAGCTACAGTACATATTACATTCAATACAGAAAATTATAGTTTTTCAAAAAATTTTGCAATGTCTGATTGTTTTGTAGAATTCAGTCACTTAAGGGTAGCAATATCATCAAGCATGTTTAGGGAACGGAAAACAGCTTCATTTATGTTGGTTTGTCCTTCAATGTACCGACGAAATTCGGCGCTATCCCATACTCGTTGGCGATTTGGTATTTCTTCTTCACACCCTTTTCCACCTCGCGAATGACGGCGACCTTTTCAGCGAACGTTAAATTCTTGTACACGCGTAATTTACTGAAAGACATGGTGACACTGCCAGCAGAAAGCTCGAATGGCGTCTGAAGCGTCACGTGTCGAATGGCGTCACGTGTCGAACGGTGGCGGGAAGGGGATTTCAGTTGTCACGTGTCGAATTTCTTAATGATGAAACGCCGAAAAGTCGTTACGGTTCGAGATTTTTTATAAAAAAACTTCGAATTAAGGAAGTTGAACTTCGAATTATCCACGATATTTTAACATTGATTTAATAAGAAATTCAAGGGACCAAGAGAAATCTTCGAATTAACCACGATTTCGAATTAAAGACGTTCGAATTATCCAAGTTGCACTGTATTTGCCCCTGAGTATTTCGATGGGAGCTACTTCCGTATCAGAGAATGCACTTCAAGAAGAATGCACCCCACCCCTCTACATTCGTGATACACTGGCTTTAATCTCTCCTTGGCGTAATTAAAGTTTAAGGTTATTTTAACAAAATCAATCACGAAAAATTATGCTTTTAACGTTAACTGGCTATTTTCGTGATGCCATAGTAATTATAAGGCAATTGAGTTTCGATTATAAGATAAGGTATGTCAGTGGGAAAACGGAAGACAATTGTGGGAATTTTAATTTACACACCTGAAGGAAACAGCGGAATGGTTATATTGAGAGCAAGTTAAATAGTTATTGAAAATTAAGAGTAAAATTAAAGCGAATAAGACTGCATCCCATTTGAATTTTAAAACATATTACGTACAATTATAGAAAGTATTATTCGCCAACTACAATACTGCTGAGACACGGGTAAATTTGGAACACTTGCTAATGTTTAAACTATTAATGTCCAAGTGCACCAAACTTCAAATAAATTTGACGGCTGCATTGTGGACGTAGCTAAAATTAGTGGGGGGTGCTGCTGCAGAAAAATTTTAGCCTTTGCTTTAAAATTGTGTTAAAGAAAACAAACATGTATAAAAAGAAAATTTATTTATAAACTAGATAAATTTCTTTTTATACATGTTTGTTTCCTTTCACACAATTTTTAAACAAAGTCTAAAATTTTTCTGCAGCAGCACCCCCCACTAATTTTAGTTACGTCCACAATGCAGCCGTCAAGTTAATTGAAATTTGGTGCACTTGGTCGTAAGACTTGCATGATATTAAGTTAAATATGTTTGATTATAAACACGACATTTTAAAATATGGCAAATGTCTTTAATAAACTTTACTTAATTACCTTTTTTTTTTAATATTTCACAAGATCGAGTGAAAAATTACAAGCGAACATAAATATTTCGCGCAAAATGTATCGAGCAATATTAAAAAAAAAATGAATTAAATAATGTAGTGATGCGTGAATATTACAAAATAAACTTATTACAGTCAGACCTCGATATAAGGTCACCCCTTGGGACCTCGCGAAAGTGACCTTATAAGCGGGTTGACCTTATAACCGATTCATACGCAATTCAATTCAATGAGCCGGGACTTTAGAAAAGTGACCTTATATGCGGGGTGACCTTTTATGCGGGTGACCTTATATCGAGGTCTGACTGTATATTGTTATTCTGTATTTTGTTTTCTGTATTTAAAAAAAAACAAAACTAATTCAAATTTAATTTATTTCCTGGCCTGGAATTGACTTCAAGCTAAACAGTATTTCTTTAGGAGATGTCGGAACTTCTTCATGAGTAAGGGGGGGGGGGGGGGAAAAATACTTGCAATAATTAATTAATAAGTATAATTATTGGTAATCAATAATTAAGTTTAATTGTTTATTAACAACTTAATTATTAAATATTATATTAATTATAATATTGCATTAAACAATAATGGGACTTCTGAACACAGAAGAAGCGATAACATCAAATTATATTTTAATATAATATAATAATATATAATTTTAATTACATATAATTTTAATTTATATAATAATAATAATAATAATAATAACAATAATAAAAAACTTCACAATACTAAGCAAGGTAGGAATTACATCTAGAGCTGCGATAAAATGAAGTTTTTGTTGGTGTTTTTAAGCAAAATAGATTTGAGAAATTCGATTATATACACATTTACTCTTTTACAGTGACGAAGCGGAATTCTCATTTATTTAAATCGTCTGTTATACTGAATGTTTGGGGGGGGGGGCGAAAGATAGTTTTTGCCCCCCCCCCCATTCAGAAAAATGAAATTAAATTTTTACAATTAAATTTGATCCTTTCCATTGCTACCAACAGATACATTCCATTTTCAGCATTTTCTTTAATTATCATAGCTGTGTTCAGTGATGACATTTGTTATCCGTTATTGCTTTTTGTAATTAACCTTTATCTTATTTACTTACACTTCCTAATGTGAACTGAGCTTTCTTTGATTAAGGACCATTCCCAAAGCATTCATTTCCTAACTAATATGTTCGACTCAAAATGACTTTGGAACCCGTATTTCTTCGCTTTGTCTACCATTTCCGAAACACCCTGTATATATATATAACTATTATGCAGAAATTAAAAAAAAAAAAAAAAAAATGCGGAACTAAAATATCTTAAAATAAATAAAACAAAAAAGAAAAATGATAATACAAAAATAAATATCATCTTTCTATAGTAAGTTTATTGTGTAAACTGTTATACTTGTATTGTACAAAAGTTCAATTTTGCAATTTTTACTTTTTAATTGTATTATAATATTGTCAAAATTGTTTCACTTAAGAACAAATATTCAAATACGTATAAAAATAGTATAAATAAATAAAAAGTTAAAATTAATTTAATTTAATAAAAATACAAATAAAAAATTTACAAATAACCACACGTTAATTCATTTCCCATGAAAAGTGGATGAATAAATTAAATTTTAATTATTTCATTTTAATTTTGTAGTCTTTATTAAATATAAAATTTAATTAAATTATGCGTAATAAGTTTACATTTTAAGTTTTAATATAGTTATTGATATTATTAGTAATGTTATTAGTAAATAATTAATAATGTTTTAAAACAGTTAGTTAAATAATTGATGACATTAATTAAATACAATTTTAAACTATTTATTTATTTAGAATCGTAATTTTCTAATTACTTTATTTAGAAATGTAATTAAAAAAAAATCGTTAGTTTTGTCGCTAGCTTTACTTCAGATTCAGAAAATTAAAATGAAAATAAAGCATTTTTTTTTCTTTCTGGGTTTGGTTCCTTGAAAGGAAATACAAATCCATGAAAATTAGGTTACTAAACCTAATCCAAATGAATTGATAAGACTTTCCCATTGGCGATGCACGTGATCCACAGATGAACATAATCGAAAAGTGTTATCTGGGCGGCTTTAGCCGGATAGCGATTCTTATCTTTGGGGGGCGGTTATTACCATTCAGCTGGCCTTGCCCTTCGACATTAGAGGTCAAGGAACACCAACTAGGACGCTTTCCAATTAGGGATTCACTGGAGAAGCGATCTCATTGGCGTGACATAATTCTTTATCGTCTGCGCGGCAACATAAGTAAATCACTGGCCTGGGTATTTGTTTGGTTTTTTTTATCGCTAAACTTAAATTAAAAATAACAATCCCTGGAAAAAAGAGGAGTTTATTTTTAAAACATGGTTGTAATTTAATTAAGCTGCAAAAAAAAAAACAAAAAAACAAACAAACCCCAATTAAGTCAGTAGACTAAAAATAACTGTCTTCGGGATAGGAGGAACAATTAAGTATTATCAGACATTAAATTATATACTGATAATGCAAAAAACAGCTCAAAATCTAGTTTATAAAATAACTGCATGCCATAATCGCAGTGGAATGCATCGTCTTTGGCAAATAGCAAGGCTTTTCTATTTTTCATATAATATTGTATTCTCCAATAGGAAAGACTTTTTTTATTTTATTTGTTTTACTGTACTTAAAATGTAAATAATATTCAAAGGGCTTAATATACATGGATTTACAATTGTTTTCGTAAGGTAAGGAAATTTAGACGGATGGAATTTTCGTAAATATTGTACCTTCTTATGTTTCAAAACTATATTTAAAATATAAAACAAATCTCTTCCTAATAATAATTATAAATATTTCATTCATCCTTCTTCCATTTTATTTCTTACAATATTTCGATCGTAACCTTGGACGATCTTCTTGACTCTACAAATGCGTTATTTTTAAATTAACAGTATCCTCAGAACGTCAACTTCATATGTGGCATATTTAACATTTAAATTACTTTTAAATAATACATATAATAGGCCTATTCAAATTAACAATATCTTGGAATTAATAATGGCAACTTCATATTACATTTAAAAAAATGCACTATAAAAATCTTTCTATATTTTTTAAATTTTTCTTAAATAAGCATATTGAATAATTATTTAGTTTAAAGCCTTTGTCCTTATTTAAACACTTGAAGCTATTTATTATTAGTGCTTCCATGACAAATCGTTCTGTCATCGTTTATCCTTAGAATTATAAAAGGGAAAAATCTATAAGTTTGGTTTGTTTGTCATTCAATCACGCCTCAACGGTGCATCGGATCTCAATGAAATTTTGCATGCAGGTAGTCTATGACACGGAGCAGGATATAGGCTCTATTTCTCCATTCGATCAAGAACTTCCCGAAAGACCCCCCCCCCCCCAAAAAAAAAAACAAAAAACGCCACAGATCTCGATGAAAAATTTTCCAAAACTGTCGATGAGTGCAGTTTTAAATCTCGCTAAATTTGGTTTACAATGAGTGCATTAAGGAGACTGTTTGCAGGCGCCACGATTAACTCATGAGTTACGTGATACTTCTTTAAGGCGATTTTTACGGTGATATATATGCAAGACTTCCGGAGCGAAGGGACGGTAGCTGGTTAGTCTTATATAAAATTTGTATTATTGGGTCCCGATTATGTTTATTATCTATATAATGTTCAGCCCATTCTGACAGATTCCAACTGTTATTCCTATAGGCTCTAACATGCTCATTTACCCTTTCAATTAATGCCCTTCCCGTATTTCTGTAATGCACCACAATTTTTTTTTGCAACTATCGAATGTTAAAAGAGGTTTAATGTGCCCGAAACGGTCCGTCCCAGTCTCTTCCCGATGACAACTCAAAGTGCGAATCCTAACTTTAGCTTTGGTGCCTTCTTGCGATCGATTTCTATTTCTATCGAATGTTAATCTTGTGAAATTTATCCTATCTTCAAAGTTATTCAAAATACAGAACTTAAAAGGGTTAAATCTTTGACTTCTATAATACTCATTAATTGATTTTTATAAATTAACATTTCTAATCTTTTTTTTTTTTTATTTTCACTCCTGTATATTTATTAAGAGCCCTACAACACTTTAATAGTGTAATGACTTTTTATTAGTATTATTTTTTTTTTTTAATGTTTATCAATCCTATTACTTATAAGCGGTATACCTGTGTTATAGGAATTGAGCATTTTAATATATTTTTTTTTAAAAAGTTATTAATTAATACTTAATTTTCCCATCTACCACATCTGAAATTATATTTTGTTTTATTTGCTTAAAAGTTACATTATTTTTTTTATTAGGATCTATTTGTTTAAATATTTTATATTTTACATAATTAGCTAATCTATATCCATAATTATTTTTAATTCTTTCTATTTTAAATATTTTATTCCAATTACATCTAGTTTTTAATACTCCTTGTTGGTAATTTATTTCTCTTTCCACTTCAAAATAGTTTTTAATTATTGTTTTATATATAAATTTTTCGTTTATTTTTAATATTTTATATTTTTTTCTTATCCTTAGTTGTTCATTTTTTTATTTATATTTATAATTTTTATAAACATTATTAAATATTTTTAATGTTTTCTTATTGATATTTTCTATTTGTTGTTTATTCATATTTATCCAACATTCCAATCCATAATCCAAGATTGAGTCTACAAGGGATTTGTAAACTATGAGCTTTTGTTTAAACGGAACAGCATCCCTAATGTGATAAAAGAGAAAAGCATATGAGCTCAGCTTCCTTATCACATAACCATACTGTTCATTCCAGCAGAATCTGTTACCTATATTAATTCCTAAATATTTATAAGTTGAAACAATTTCTATTCTTTTGCAGTTACAATCTTTCGTTAAGATATTGTTATTCTGTTCTATATTTGGACAATCTATTTTATGTAGATTAATAATTACATTGTTATTTATTTTCTTATTTTTGTTTTTGATTATCATTATTTTTGTTTTTTCTCCATTTACTTTCATTTTATTTTTAAATGACCATTTATTTATATTATTTAGATCTTTTTGTATATTATCTTGGGCTTGAAGTTGGTTTTTGTCTGTAGTTATTAATATTACATCATCAGCATTTATTACATTTAAAATTTTTACATTTAACATTTCCAGTACTTTTGATAAAGAATTAAAAAAAAAGAAATCCTTAATCTCCTCGTATGTAGGTAGGCAACATTTTATGATGTATTGTTTCTTGAAAAATACAAGTTATATAAGAACAAATGACCCAATTTCATTACTAAAAATTAATCATACTATGTTATTTTAAATTTATCTAATGTTCAAAAAAATATAATTTGATTGATGAATAATTTTCCCTGTGCCCCTCTGTAACACTTTGGCGAACTCCCACATCATTATTTCGACGGAATGATGCTGAAATTTCATGACATTTATAAAAAATAATTAGCCATTCTTTGAAGTTCTTTTAAGTCTCTCATTAGAAATCTTTCGTAAAGTCACGACCTCGTGGTAGCCGTTGGGGCGTAGCCGAATGATCAAAGTGATGATTTGTGTTGAATCCAGTGCTGGCCTGGGTTTTTGTCTTTCTCTTCTGTGCTCGCTTCCCTCCACGGGGGTAATGCAACTGCCTCCTATGCTTATCTGAGGCAACGACTATTTTTTGGACAAATTAGTCTACAATTATCGTTCCTTGTTAAGGCTAATGGAACACAATCGAAGAAGACACAGGAAACGAAACCAAAGGTCCGAAGATCAACATGTTGCCATTGTGCAATTCCGTTATATTACTTAAAACAAATTATAGCTGGATCAGACTCAAAAACTAGCGAAAATCATTAATGGCGAATTTCTTTAGTCTAAGAAATTCGCGGATGATTTTCGCTAGTTTTTATTGGTGAAGGTTTAAGTCTTCTGGAAAATTCTTCTACTGTGAGAATTCCAACTTTCTAGATACAAAAATCTACTGTTTTTCCGGTTAAGATCGTCTTGTTTCAAATTTTCTAACCAATCCATCATTTGTACGACAATAACTTTACTTTAAAGTTCTAAGAATACTAGAGTTTCAACCTCCATTGTTGCAACTTACTGGAGAAATGACCTGTGGAACAGACAGACAGACAAAAAGAAGTTAAGAAAGCTCTTCTCTTTTAAGATCGTTTCAATCTGGAATTTTCTGGAAATGATAGTAAAAGTGTTATGTTTCTCATACCGAGTACTGCCTAAGCATGCGCAGTCTCACTCTGCCATCTGAACATTCTTTTCCTTTGTCTGTCTCCGTACAAGAGTATCACGCTAAAACGGATGGACGGATTTCCATAGAACTTAATACATAGCTAATATGATCGAACTTAAAACACACACACATTTATTTTGGTCCACAACCTCCCATCCCTCAGAAATGACATCAAAAATGCTTCGCCTGTGTACAACAGTGGGCATGCACCTGATGTCAGTTCGAGCATCTCACAACATTGAGCGCGCGTTAGTGACCGTGTGATAATTTACAATGGCAAGCAGGGAAAGTGGTGCGTTCCGATTCACGTTTATTTATGGTGCGTCATGTGGTTTATTTATGAGTGGAAGGTAACATCTCTGCAGCACAATCTGATGAGGAATATAGTTTTTTTTTTCTCCGAAACGTGAAACGTTGACAGTAATCATGAAGAAATTTGAAGACACTGGTTCTGTTTCAACAAAACATGCTGCAAAAAGGTCACATACGAGTCACTACCGAAGAGAACCAACACATCATCGCCGAAATTGACCAGGTCATTTGATTGTTACCACTGTGTGCAAAATTGATCGGGTGCAACTGATACACCCTGCATTTTGCAGTACGTATCTGACACAAATAATGTATATTATTTACATTTTACATGTTGCAGATTTACTTTTTAATTGAAAAATAAAGATTTATAACGGTATTTTCCAAAAAAAAAAAAAAAAAAATCATCCTAAGAATTATACAACTGATTGTAACGATGCGGATGTGAATATTTTTGTCATTTTATCGATCGGGATAAGATAAGGTGATATTATTTACATTTTTCCTCTCATTTTCTTGGTCCAAAGATCAAGTGTCATCCAGATAAAGAAAATCTACTACATTGACTCCCTCGATAATATAGTAGTAATTGGAACTTATCCTTTTTCGGCATCTGCATTTGAATGTGTCAGTCTATTGTGGTTGCTAAACGCTTTATCACAATTAAAAGAAAAGGACTTTGGACTTAGAGGAATCCCGCATGTGAATGAATCGTGTTGTTATCGTCGCTATGGCTTTGAATAGACATACTTATTTATGTCAATAACCAGTGGCGTACCAACGCCTTTGGGGGCCCGGGGCAGGAGTTCCATTATTCAACAACCAAAAAAAAAAAAAAAAAGAAGGAAATCTTGCTTTTACAACCAAAAAAAAAAAAATAAGGCTGGTGGGGGCCCCCTAGGCTGGTTAATGGGGCCCCTCTCAGGCGGGGGCCCGGGGCGGACCGCGGCCCCCTTCCTTGGTACGCTACTGTCAATAACATACATGGAGCAAACCTATTTTGATAGTATTAAAACAGTTGCGAAAAATAATGGCTGATACAGAAGTATTCGTTCTCTTTCAATAAACTAATAGAATAAAGAGAAGGTTCCCATATTCCAATGATAATGTGCTAATTATATATATGACCTTCCAATATCATCGCTGTTGCAATATTGGATGAACTTATTTATTTGCTTGTTTCTGTATAAGATAATGGTAAACTCAAAATTGCACGTAGCTCTATATCAGTGTTTTGTAATCTTGTTGCTTAGTATGATTTATTTTTTACAAGGAACGGACTATTTCTCTTTGCTGAAATATATATCCTGTATTACTATTACCAATATAATTTTATCGAATCTGTAACAACGCTTATTTTTGATTTTGGCCAATTAAATATATTGGTTAATTGATATTTCGCAAAGTTTACGATGCACGAATATTAAAAGCCATCCTCCAAAAACTTTGTTTTTTTTAACATAAACTAGGCCATCCCCCTGGTAAGTATGAGATAATCCAAGAAGAATCGATTCCAAGCGGTTATGGCAAAAAGTGATATTTTATTCCTTTTTGAATGAACTCATTATTTGATATCGCGCGCCATAAAAAAAAATGAACATTGAAATTTAAATTTTAATCTAATAGGCTAAAATTAATGATGTTATTTTCTTTTTTCTCTGGCTCTTCTCTCATTGCGCCACACACAGACACACACACAAAGGGAGTGATAAGAATCAATAATTTGAATGTAGTCCCCGTGGCCTAATGGATAAGACGTCTGATCAAAAGGTTGCAGGTTCGATTCCCGTCGCGAAGGTTTCATTGTAGTAATTTTTTTCACAGGAAATTAACAATTGCGCCGGACAGACAGACAGAGAAATAAAAGATTTTAGTAATATAGATTGAAAGAGTGGAATTAAAAGAATTGGCAAAGAATACACATAAACGGCACGCCTTTTATTGAAATTCCACTAATTACTTTCAATTGCTAATTCTCCAGCTACAACGAGGCCAAGCATTCCAACACGGGGACTCGCCCATTCTTAAAATGAACATATTGTTAATCTCTTTAAAACATCTGTATCAATTTACTGCTTTAGTCAACTGATATCAAACATACAACTAAACAGAAAAAGTTCTTGCTTTTTATAAATTAATAAATCATACATTTTTTTTTTTTTCAGATTGAAACAACATTCTCACTTAAAAAGAAATTATAAATCTACAATTCATTGTAAGAATTTCAAATTTCAGTATTTTGATTCATACTTCAAATTTACAGGATTATTTCATTTTTCAAATGAATATTTAAGCATCCGCTAATGCACGCGGAACGACGTTTGCAAGACTTAATAGCTGGTTTAAATAGTTCTTGCTTCTTGCCTGCTACAGCGACAGGCAATTGTTGAAACGGTCAAACAGACCAAACCTTTCGTAGGGTTATACATAAGTTAGTTAGAGATTGTAAACTATGATAAGGAATTGAGAGATTGGCACAACGACGATTGATGTTCATTTGAATTCGAAATTTACAAATTTTGATAGTGCATTAAGTAGGTGCGGATGGTCAATGTCTTTTCCAGACGCTGGATTGAGGACTGAAGGAGCCGGCTTCAATTTTCAGCTGACCTTTCGACCTCAACTTGACCTCAACTTTTACGACAATTTACATTTTTTAATAATGGAAAGAATTACTTTTGCTACATTATACCACTGAGGTATAACATACTTCATAATATATGTTAATCACCGGTTAATCGCGCTAGTATTTTTTCTTTTTTTTACATAATTTTGCTTTATATCAATATTTTTAATTCGTATTTATCTAATTCTAGACTTAATACATCTGGTAAGTGCTAAAAACGACCAACAGATGGCTCTCGTAGTCTTTTTATACAATAAATCCAGTTTTTTGCAATTTCAACAGAAAACTATCAGAAATCGTTTCAATAGAAATAATATACTTAAAATGTGCACACACACATTCGTAGCAACTCGAATATGTATTAACATTACTAGATAAATGTATTTATTTTCTGAACTAGAAATATAAGTTAAAAACGCTTTTTAGTACTATTACGGCTAATAAAAAAAATCTTGTTAAAAGTTGGATATACATTGGATATTTTTGGATTAACAATATATGTGGAATTTTTCTAATTACATCATTTCAACAATAGGCATTCACGTTTTATACAATCTTAATCAAAAAATCCCGTGAGAGTTGGTATTTTACGAGAATCAGGCCTATTTGGACGAAAGTTCACAGCGATTATCACAATCGTTTCCTGAGATGTTTGTGTTTGTAGATTTTTTTTTATTGTTGCTGTTTTGGTCTGATATCCATACAGACTTCGATCTTCAATAATATTAAAAGTATTCCATCACAATCCAATTAAATTAAGGCTGCAATTTTCAAATTTTAAAAACAAACACTCATTTTTATTTTTATAAACTTTTGTCATTGAATTAAATATGTGTTCGAATAAAGCAGGGGTGGCCAAACAGCGGCTCGCGAGCCACAGGCGATATAAATTATAATGTGCAGTTAGGGTTTACGTTGGCTAAGCTCTTTTTTGCATCACAGTTAATATAAACGGTAAATAAAAAACTTCAAGCTTTCGAATTATTTAGCGGATATAAACTGAAACTCTACTGGAATAAAATGTAAGTTTATTTTTCATATTATGTAAATATATTTAAGAATTTTAATGCTTGATTTGAGTAAGGGATTAAAGAAATTTAGGATCAGCAAGGATTACAGAGCAAATGTAAATAAAACGTGTGTGTAATATTTGTTCATATCTTGCCGCCCTAAAACATCTCAAGTTTATCGTATGTATTTACTATCTTACTGCTGTAAACCTTTTTCGATTTGCCTTTAGGGAGTCGGGGAATGGTTCGAAAACATCTACCTTATATAATTGGCCAAGTTCGTCTGTCTTGTCTGTCTGTCCGTCCGTAACTCGATAGAATCCCAATCACACCGCAGCGTTGGAACATGCGCATGACGTCATGCCCATCGAAAAACATGGCGCCCAAATAAATTGCCGTCGATTGAAATTCACGGACAGCGATTACAGACACAATTACATATATTTCTGAAATTCCTTCACGCAGAAAGAAAGTTTATACGTAAATGCATTAAATTATTGCGGTAGAATTTTACAGAGCTTTGGATAAACCTCGGTATTTGCAATTTTACACTGCAACAATCAACTCGATAGAATCCCAATCATAGCGCAGCGTTGGAACAGGTCACGCCTGACGTCATGCCCATGGAAAAACATCGCGCCCAAATAAATTGCCGTCGATTGAAATTGACGGACAGCGTACCGATTTTAATGAAATTTGGCATTCTTACTCAGTTTTTTACGCTGATTTTGAAACTCAAAACCATTTTTGCCATAAAAGCTTCGTTCACAAGTTACCGCAGTATTTAGATTACATTTACTTTATATTTGATAGTTGAAAATAAAATGATTTTTCAGATTTTTTTATGCCTGTCGTCCGACAGGCTTTGCTGCTAATCTCTACTCATAAAATATCAAACTTATAATTTTTTTTTTTGGTTGGGCATTATGATTTCTTAAATTTTTTTAAAAAAATAATTTCTTGTGGTATTCATTATACTATATTGGGTAATGATGTTCCATTGAGAAACGACCAGACAGCATCTTCAATACCTACAGATTAAGGAATTTGTTTTTATACTTTTTTTTTTTAACAAAACAAAACAAAACAAAACAAAATAAAAATATTGAATGCTTTTAAATAATAAAGCATTACAAGTCAAAAAATATTTTTTGTAGCTCATAGACCCCTATCAAAATCTGTTGAAAAATGAGGAAAGATGAGATTAAAAAAGAATATATTTTTAATAAATTTATTCGGTATTTTGTTTCGCATTCATTTTTGTTTTTATTTTTCAGTTGTGTGTTTTGGTTGGTGTAATGATGGCTCTGGTTATGTAAATACCATGAACTTTTTTGTTTTTTCCGTTTTAGTTCACTTACTTTTGTACCAGAGGAGCATTCCTCTGCGTGCTCCGATTCCATTGCTAAACACCTTGACGGTGACGACACTTGTAGCGGATTCAAACAGCCGCAAGGAAGCCTCTCTTTCGCCGCAGGTCTGCAGTAGTTTCACTTGGCCGTCGAGCAGCGTGAAGTGGTCGGTGCAGTACGTCGGACGGTCGAGAGGTGGCTCCACCATACTGAGATCGAGCACTTGTACCAGCAGACGCTGACCATCCGGCGCTCTGAAATAAACAAAACAGCAATTAATGGAAACCGAAAATAGTTTTAGAAAAATAGTATAAACATTCAAAAAAAAATATCAAAGAACAGAAAACGTCTCCAAAGAAAGGATAACGCCGAATTAAAATTATTTTTTTTACATAGTGACACCTGCTTTCTTATTTTTTTAAAAATCTCTTTTGCTGAAGGTGATCTAGTTAGAACGTCATTTCCCTGATAATTATCAACTTTGTCGCAAACATGCTTCGCTTAAAGATGTTTAACAAATCTACATTTTTTCGTTTTTCTTATAAATAATAGAAATTATAGAATTATAAATTATAGAAAATTAGAATTTTGTTGATTAAATGTCTTAGTATTTTATTTTTAAAATGTTTACATTACAAAAATCAATGGTCTAGGATACGAAAAGTAATAAATATAATTATAATTGTTACTTTTCGAATCATTGATTTTTTTAATGAAAACGGAAGTTTCGAGATTTTCTGTACCTCTACAAAACAACGTCAATTGTAGATATGTTTTTTATACAATACTTTCTCATATAAAATAAAAGTAAAAGAGAACCACATTTTCACAAAATAGCGTTCCTTATAAAAAATACAACTTACTGTCTAACAGATTTATTTTGACGATCACGTTTGCGCGAGAATTACGAAATTCTCGAGATCTCGCCATTAGCCTCTTCAGCAGATCTCAAGAAATTTAGTATTTTTAATGTCTGTCACTAGGAAAATGCTACATAATGAATTTATTGTTTGTTTATTGACTGATTTCAATTTATTAAAACTGTATTGAAATGTAGTAAAAGTCTCATGCATTTCCCCGTATTATAATTCATTTAAATGTTTCAATATTTTGTGAGAAGACATGGATAGAGACTATTCTCGCGTAAATTACGTGAAATCACGAAAATACGGGATCGTCAACTTCCATCTGTTAGACATTACAGTTGTAATTTAAATATATAATAATTTCAAAAGTAAATACTAGATGGCAGCACTTGTCACAACATCCTAGAAGTCTCTGAAATTGAGTTATGCTTACAGAAAGCCGTGTTTTCTACATGTTTTTCATCGTTTTCTGAGTGGAGAGCAAATAAAAAGCTAAGAAATATTAATCTGGGCAAAATACAATAAATAGATCAGAATAGGAACAGAGGGAAGGGAATATTTCCTTGGTTATTCTCAAGGTATACGCTGGGCTTATTTAAATGCGTCGGATGATCCAAAGATGATTCAAGTTATCAACTGAATAAAACAAGGAAAAAACCCCACCTAATATAAATAATAATCTCAAAATAAAGTTATAAATCTTATTTAAAATGTAATACAGCGTTGTGCAGTTTAAATGTAACAAAATAAAACTAAGAACAATTAAATGATTAAAGGAGCACATATATATTTTCTCAAGCTATATAATTATCTAAACAACTTTTAACAATGATGATATTAAATAATAATCACAAGCCTTGTCATTGCCAGATGGATTTGGGAATATGGCAAAACGATTAAAAAAATTAAATTAAATTTAAAAAAATATAGACAAAGCCACAAAATAGAATCTGATAAAAACAACGAAATTTAGAGAAATAATAATAATAATAATAATAAGTCAATTATTTTATTTCGGTTAATCGTTTTTTTTGTTTTTTTTTCAAGGTTAAGTTTATGGATAGGTTATTTTCTGAATAAAAAAACAAAAAATAAAAAAACAGGATGAAACACAAACAAGGAAGCCACAATATCGTCATCTCGTAAATACCCAATAGTTCAAAACAAGTCTACCAGATGGCAGCAGATGACAATGATAAAAGGTTGTATTCTAAATGGTGGTTACTAAAATTTTTCTCTCTTTAAATTAAAGATTTATCACTCATTTAAAGAAATATGTAATCATAAGAAACTTTTGAATTTGGCGTGTTTTTTCATATATGAATGATGGGATGCAGTAATTTTATTTATTTATTTATTTATTTACTTATTTTTTTTTGTAAGGGATGGGGGACGGTTTTAGGTTTAACCGGGTATGAAAAAAACAGTTGCAGCGGAAATTTAACAGCTTTTTAGAATGTGACTATTGGATCGACAAAACAAACAAACAAACAAAAAAATAACAATTTATTATCATTTTATTTAAATTATTGGTTTTTAATTATTCTTTTTTTAACCAATCCAAAGATTAGAAAACCGGTTTTAATAAACAGATAAATAATTAAAATAATTTTTAAACTCATACAACACTTCCAAAAAAAAAAATGTAAATAAAATGTATTTTTTTTAGGAAAAATAAAACTGGCTTAAAATAAGTCCGTAATAAGTCGGTAAAGGTTCTATAATAAACAAAGAAGAAACAAAATTCTCGAATTGAAAAACCTAAGTAAAAAAAACGGTTATTGAAAAGATTATTATTATTATTATTATTATTATTATGTAAATGTTTCAAATTATTATTATTATTTCTTTATATAAGTTACAATGTAATTATCAGAAAATTTTGAATTTTGTCGTTTTATTGTTTATAATAAACTAGCAAAAAAATACCTGTGCTTCGCTACGGTTACAAATAACAGCTGTCCTGATGTGGATGACGAAGAAATTGTATTTGTGTGATCACTTAGAAACTTTTCCAGTTGGTACGTGGTGGTTACAAATTAATGTCGTATTCCTATTATGTAACTCAATAAGCCCTAGATAATCAAATTAATATCGAGATGGGAGAATATAAGATTTCCTACCTGCCCTTCTCCATACCCTTATCATTTCAACCTTTATTAGTTGGTAGAAAAAAATCACATGATAATAATGTAATGTTATATTCTTATTTTGTAACCTAAAAACCCTGTAAAGTACCTTTTAATAAAGTTCAGGGGGAGGGCGAGATGCGTCCAGGTTTCGTTGCAGCTTGTTTTTCCTGCGGGGTTTTAAAAAGTAATTCTGCGAAGTTTGGTCCAGATTGGTCAAGGAGTGTACAGCGAACATACTTCCTCCTCTCTTTGTCTCTCTCTCTCTCTCCCTCCCTCTCTCTCTATATATATATGTATGTATGTATATACAGTGGTACCTCGAGTTACGAACTTAATTCGTTCCAGAACTCGGTTCGTAGCCTGAAACGTTCGTAGCCCGAAACATTGAAATCAATGAAATAGAGACGATCCGTTTCAAGATGAAAGAAATGTTCCTTTTTATTAACATCCGGTCGTTTACCTGACAAAAAGAGTACGTGTACTTCACATATTAAATAAAGAGAAATAAAAACCAAATAAATTAAATGTAAAATAAAAAAAAGATTTAGTCTATCATTCTTACTAAAAAAACGATCATGGGAAATTTGTCACTTTCTTTGCTGTTCTGAATCATTAGTTTCATGAGTTTCTTGTCGCTGTTTCTTGGCAACCGACTGGGAATCTTTCTGCACCAAGAAACTATCAAAAGAAATTTGTCGCTTTCTTTGCTGGAGAATCTTTCTTGAAGTGGGCCATCGTGTTATCATTCGTCTTGTTTACATCGGAAAAAGAATCATGTGGGCGCGGAGAGATACTTTCAGATGCTAGGTGAGACGCCTTTGGTGTGATTTGGCCCCGTACCTGTTCGTATATTATCAGGTAAGATTTGCCAGGACTGTAGGCTAGCGCTAAGCGTGCGCAGAAGATTTAGGCTCCAATGATTTTCGACCAACGGTACTAGTTGAATCGGACGGTCAGTCCGACGTGGCCCCACTTTGATCCCCGAGTTAGAAACCCGGTACCCATTTGACAGATGACTAAAGTGGAGCAAATCAGAGAACGACTGTGGGCACCAGATGGCGCGACGGTAGAATTTGAATCGATTGTTAATGTCAGTGTTTATGGCGGGAAAGTTTATGGCTTCTGATTGGCGACTCTCAAGCGAGGCAAACCTTTGTCAATAATTCTCTTAAGTCCTGGAATGATTAAGAGATCATTGTCCTCTATGAAGGTCAAAGTCAATCTTTGGCTGGTCTTTTTATAGGTGAGGCCCGAGTCCCTCTGGAGGAGAAATAATCGTGGAAAAATCCTCAATCACCGCCGCAAATTGAATCTGGCTCCAGCCCGCAGTCCAGCTCCTAAACTACGGGGCTACCGGATCCACATCTTACGTTAGCCTACAAATTTAAAAAAGTTTGTTTCTTTATTATTATATTTTTTTAACAGGGATTTATTAACTTCAACTGCACTTCGACTGAAATGAAATGTTAAATAGCTCCCTTTTAAGAAGCGTTTTACATAAACAAAAGGTTTTTAATTAGGTTTGTTTTCCATCGAAAACAAATCAGTAACGATATAATCAGTATATCGATTACACCGATTAACATAAAATCAATTTTTTTCCCCAAAAAAAATCTCAATCCTTACTTTCTCCACACAACTCACTTACCTACGAGGGAGAAAGAGATGACTTATTTTAAAAGTTTGTAAGCCACACTAATGTGTTTAAGTTTTCCCGCTCAAAAAAAATGACGGAAGTTCCCATGGGAAATCTGACAGAGAACTGAGAGAAAGAAGACTTCAGAGCTCGAAGATCAAAGAGGGTTCACATAATGGAAGAAATACCGAAAGTTTTCACTTAAACCTCAATAAAGAACTAAGCGAAGTAGGAATCTTGAAACTGATAAAAAAATTTAAAAAAAGCAACACATTAACGTACAGTATTTAACGAACAAGGATTTGAATTGACAGAATTACAAAATTAAAGTTCACGCAACCTAATACAATAATTATCTTATTTATTTACATGAAACAAGTGATGCATAATGAAACCTACTTAAAGACAATAAATAATTGAATTAAAAAATAAACCGTTCATTTTAAAACGGTGAAATCCGTGTTGGGAGAGCCAAATTGTATCATAGTGGAAAAAAAATATAATAATAAATAAATAAAAAGAACTAAAAAGAAAAACCCTACTACAATATAAACTTAATTCAGGCTATTAATAAAGGAAGGTGGAGACATTTTATCTTTGAATAATTCTTTACTTATAAAGTTCAGTATTTTCAACCGAAATGTTTTTAGCGATCCCCGTAGGTGCTACTGCATTTGTCCTGTCCGTTCATTTGTCTATCCGGAAAAATGCGACACAAACAGTCGACTGTGCCTCAAACTGTTACACATACTGTCGAAAACAAATATAGATTGTATAGTAGACACTATAAACTAAAGCCTATCCAAATTTCAAGTCGATCGAGTCAGTAGTTGTCCAGGAAAAAAGATTCCGAAACATCACCGTTTTCCAGTGGTCAGTCGGCTGTCGTTGAGCGGCAGATAAGCATCCAACGCTTCTTAGGTGAAATTAAGTTTTATGGGTCGCCCTTAATTTTATGCTTTAGCACAAATTTTTTTACTTTTTTTTTTTTTTTTTAAACAAATTAAAGGATAAATCACTTCCATAAAGTAAATATCCCCCTTCATTTCTATTCTAAGTTTGTAAATAGAATTTTATTTGTATAGTATTTTTATTTAAGTATATTTAGTATTAGATGCAATTTCCGGTATCGTCCAGTGAAGTCCCATCCATTCACCTTTC
>JAFIDM010000002.1:56627550-56640336 GCA_023159025.1 Thereuonema tuberculata
ATGCAATTTCCGGTATCGTCCAGTGAAGTCCCATCCATTCACCTTTCTATCCTTCCGCTATAACTATGTTTTTGATGACATAGTGATTGCAAATGTCCAACAATGGAATTATTAAGTGTTCCAAAGAAAAAAGTTATTTTTTTTTTGAAAAAGTAATTATGGCGTTGCGGAAGTATAAAAGTACAAAAGAAAGTATAAGAGAAAGTGGATAACGTATTTGAAATTTTGTAAAAAAATCCGAAAAGTTTTTCACCTATTTCTGAAAACTTTGTGTATGGGGCAGTTTTTTTCACCCATTGTTGGTCCCTTCGTCCCCATCTTATCTTTGGCCTGATTCCATCTGCAGACACATGTGGGCCGTGAAATATTTAACGGCTCTAACTAAATTGAAAGTTTTGGGAAATCTTTTCCAAAATGCTTTGAAAATTGGAATCTCCTCTCGGTTCTGGTCGACCTCGTCTCGACCGTCTCGTGGATCGATGATTATAAGCTTGGCTGATGCAATTTTTCCTTACCAACTTGCTGATTGCGGTTAATTTGCCCAACAGTAAAGCATCGAGCACAATTGGGATATGCAATTGCTTTGTTCCAATGTATTGCAGCTTCAGTATGTACAATTAGTTTGAATTTATTGAAACATATTTATGATGACATCATTTATATTTTGCTTTGCTGATAGTTTTCATGTTAACTATATTGAAAACCATTACACATTTCATTATTGTAATATTAACGTCATCATTTGAAAGAAAATAATGTTATGCTGACAAACATTAATTCTCAGCATCAGAATGCGTCGGAAACTTGCAGAAAGATTTGCAAACGATATTGAATGATATTGTGCTGGTTTCAACTCTGTGAATCAATCAGCGAAAGAGTTCTAAAAGCTTTGTTTCTGTCATATAAAAGCATTTATACGACAAAAATTACATTAAGAAATTAAGAGAAATTTAGTAAGATTCATCTTCAGATATTTTATTTTTGAACATCCAAATAGATGGCAATTCCTATAGTTTACGATTGCGATTGGCTATCCCAAAATTCCGTGCATAGGACAGTGAAATCTTGACAAATCTTTTATCAAATACAATCTAATACATTCTGATGCATTATATTAATAGATTTCAGTGTAAATATTATTTTCTTAGGAAAGATGACCTCATTACTGCAGTAATAAGTTTATAATTGTATTCTATTCATTGAAAGTGAAGACAAAGGGTGAAATAGATTGAACTTGGAGATTAAGCATGATATCAGAATTTTTCACTTATTCTTCAGTCTATTTAGTCGTATGGAACAGTTGGCATGAAAAAAGAACACGGTCTCGTAACGATTATTGGCTCCAATGCAGGGATTCTAACCCAACCATTGGTACTAACAGAAATTGACACAAAAAGTGTATTTAGTCGCTTAGTGTTTATGGGACTGACTTTACAGCGGCTGAACGCATATAAAAGAAAAACAATTATGAATGCAAACATTGTCTTTTATACTGTAGATTAATACGAGTAGATTTTTTTATAATAGTATCTGCATTGTTCATTCAATTGGATCCGTCTTAGAATAATTTATGGGCCCACATATAAAATTGAATATCTTGATTTTTTATAATTTAATAAAAATGAACACAAACTTTCAATAGTCATCTTCATAGCTGAAAAATAGACAAAGTCCTTACAAAATTTTCATCAAGTTTAATAAATTAGCGAAAAATTTATAAGTAAATAAGTTTATTATCATTGATATGAAATGGTGGAAAAATGCATTTAATAATTCCATTAATAATTCCTTTCTCCATATAAAATTCTTTCTCTCTGTATATTTTCATTAAACCTTACTTTCAACCTGTTGGATTTAAAAATCGATTTAAAAGTTGTAAGGTAATCATTGTCTTTGAAATTTTAATATATTTTTTTTCGCCACTTCCTATATTAATTTTTTTTTTAATTATGTGTTTTGTTCATTTTTGTACAAATTCATATTAGAATCCGGAAGTATATCAATTTCACAATGACGTCAACGATTCAGTTCAATATGTGAACGCCAATTTTTTGTTTACATTTCAACTTCCGCTGTGGACTCTGGAAGCAACAATTTCAATTTCATTTTTGAATTTTCATTATATAAAGAAACAACTTATGTTATTTTACAGAAACAGTAGGTATTTCAGTGAAATTTCGTCGTAGAAAATCAGAATTTATCAAAAATTGGTCCGTCTTCCAGAGCCAATTGGGTTTGTTTAATGTAGGATATACTGTTCGTTTTCAAAGCCAGAACTGCCACTCACGGACGATTCTACTCCGCAGAGGGGTGATACGCTGATATAAGACCCGTTGACTGGATCTGGAATTTTCAGCCCCCCCCCCCTCCACCCCCACAAAAAAAATAATTTCCATAATTCTTTCCCGAAAAGCTCAAATAGAATGCAGCTACTAGTAAACTAACACTGATAAAAAGTAAACATCCCCTCTTTATTTCTCCTCACCTCTATTTCGATGAAATCGAAGGAGACCTGACGCATGCGCAAAAGCGCTGAAGGTTCTCGTAAACAAAAACGAACAGTATGTAAGATCAGGCGTAATACAATAAACATAACAATAAACGTACAATAAACAGGGTAAGTCAGACAAAAGGCGCCAAAATACAGAAAAAAACAGGTAAAAAGATGAAATACAATTAAACACACACACACAAAAATAGGTATGGATTCCATATTCTTCTCTTAGTCTTTCTCTATTGTTCATATTTCTTTAATAAAGTCATATTACCTTCTATTCTGTCATGAAATTATATTAAAATTAAATATATGCAAATTTTCGAAAGGGATTCTCCGTCCTTCCTTTTTCAAGCTATTCATAATTAAAGCTAATAATAATGGGTTAAACAATAGTTAAAATCGTGTATCTCATTGCACGATTATATCTTATATCTAGTTATAAATTGTTACTATTATTGTTATTACAAAGCTATGTAATAATGTAATATCGTATAAATAATGAAATGAAAATTTTGTATACAGAGAAAAATACTAAAGCAAGGAAAATCATCGAAAGCTTAATAATAAGGACAAAATATAAACAGAAATGACGGAGTGGAATTAGATGAAGGCTTCGTAAAATTGGCTAATAATTCGATAAATTTATGTAAAAAACAATCTCAAAGAAAAATATTTTTTCAAGAATTAGCTGAATGACTCTTAATTATTATTATTATTATTATTATTATTATTTCGCGAATAGGCCGCAACGGACCATGCGCTAGCCCCTCCTGACAACGTCAGAACAAGTCTAGGAAATCAGAGACGAGAAAGAATACACTTTCTCGTCGAGGATACACCTGAGCGAGTAAGTCCCAGGGGGAAACGGACGAAACACAGAAGAAGAAAGAAACATCCATCCACTACCGGGATTCGAACCCGGGAACTGGCGCACTGGCCACAACGGCAGACCGCCGTCTAGACCATGCGGCCACGCCAGCACGGCTCTTAATTATATTAATATCATGATCTGGCATTATTACATAGCTTTGTAATAACAATAATAGTAACAATTTATAACTAGATATAAGATAGAATCACGCAATGTGATACACGATTTTAATTATTATTTAACCCATTATTTTTAGCTTTAATTAGGAATAGCTTGAAAAAGGAAGAACGGAGAATCCCTTCTGAAGATTTGCATATATTTTATTTATTTAATTTTAATATAATTTCATGATGGAATAGAAGGCAAGATGACTTTATTACAAAAAAAAAAAAAATGATAAATTAAAAAAAAAAAAAAAAAAAAAGGCTTTTTTAATAACACAATTTTGGATACTCGAAATTCATCGATTTCAATGAAATTTGATAATTGGGAACTTCACATCAAATTGCAATTAATTCGGTTTTGACAAAATATAATCGTGATTCCAAGAGAATAATGAAGGAAAGAAAGTTTAGTACTTTCGTAACCGCGTTGGATAAAACAGAAACTGAAGGTTTGAAGGATATCTGAAATAGATGTTGGACAAGATTTGTAGCAAAATTTATAGCAATTTTCACTAACAACATTCGAAATTTCTTCTTCTTTTTAGTTTATGTATAAAAATATTTGAGGCTTCACTGTCGTTACTTTAAATAAGTGACATCATCGTATCATTTGAAAAATAAACACAATTTAAACAGTGCGGGTTGAGTGAAGTGCTGCCATCTACCGTCAGTTTTCAGCACTCCACTGATGCAAGACAATTTGAAATAGATGTAATACCTTATCGTCCACTCGCATCGTAGTGGTCCCGGGTAATATCTCGGATAACCAGGACTTCTGATGTAGCCTTCTGCATCAACGATTTTGCGATTGCAGTAATGGTGGACTTGATTTGCTGAAAAGAATTAATAAAAAAGAAATTTAAATTAACATTAAATGAAAATTAGTAAAATCAAATCATTACAAAGAACACAAAACATATTTGATTAATATGTAAATAAAAAGAAGTTGGTGTTTTTTTTCTTCCGTAATTATTAAAATGATTTGTAATTACACCAGTTTCAGGCTATAGTTTTATATATTACTATTCGGTTTCCCATTCCTACTCTCCGGAGGTCTAATGTATATAACATGATTACAGTTAATGAAGGGAGCCAACATTGTATTTATTCAAAAAAAACGACTTTACATCAAGTAAACTACAAATTAAAACTTACTACTAAAACGAAAAATTATTTAAAGTTTACATTCTAACAAATATATGCAATGCAATATTTACAATTCTAAACAATTTCTCTTTAGACAATATTTTTGGTTTTATATTTTAAAGTATTTTCCTTATCTAAAAGAATTCTGATGAGTTGACCATGCAACAATACTCCTGTTGCCTGGCAACACGCGTGCGATATTCCATTGTTGTGGATGCAAGCATAATATCGTCGAATTGATCATGCAACGGATGTTGCCTGATAACGCTTCCATCGTTCCAGACGGACGGACGTACGCACAAAAACAAAAAAACACATGCAGTTTTTTTAATAAAACAGGTTTTTAAGTTTGAATATTGTATTCCTTTAAATAAAGATTACTATAAATTTAGTATTTTTCAAAAAAAAAAAAAAAAAAAGGGTTTGTCATATTTGGTCGTTATGTAGCGATCGATTTTGTCTGGAACAAACGTCACCAGTCATGACGTCATCAATTTGAACTCCGAGCAGTCAGTCCAAGATGGCGTCGTTTTGTGATCGCATAAGCGTGACCAAGAAAGGACAAACTTTGCATAGCCAAGCACGGGGAATAGTGTGGAATGTTTGTAATTTCAATTTTAATTACTGTTATGCATTCGTAACTATAGAAAATACATTAGATAGAAACACACTCTTCCATACATTGCATTAGTATTAAAATATTTATTAAAATACTAATAAGGGAGACAAATTTTCAGGAACTGTACATATTCCTTTTTTCAAGTCAATAATATAGGTATAACAGAATTAAGAATAAGCTTGGCAGCATTGGTTTAAAAACATGAGCTATTAATAAAATTAATTGTTGATACAATATGCTTAAACATCTCAAAGTGACTATTAACTAATTTTATTGTTACAAAAAATAAGTAAACAAAAGCATGGTGATACAACAAATTTAATTGTTGTTTACAATCTGACTTATTAATTGTAATCTATAATTTTTCAAAATATTGTTAAATACAAAATACAAAATAGAAAATACAAAAATCAGAATGTTTTCGTAATGTTTATAAGATTCAGTTACGGATTTTAGCAATAGGCGCTGTTACGTCCTGAAAACATCAATCTGTAAAGAAATTACCTCATCAAAAGCTCTTCTTTCATGAACTGAACTGTAATTCCTAAGATCCTTAAATTTAATTTAAAAATTTAACAAGTTTCACCAAAGACTGAAATGAAGAAACATTTGTATATGTCTTCCATTTGCTGATTGAGTTGCCGTTTTACTGTGAAAGTGGAATCAAAATGGCACCGAAACAACTAAACCCTTGTAGATAGAAACTGTAAATCCAATATTAAAGTATGAATTCGGGACGATCGAATCTCGTTGCTGTCGGTTATAACTAAAACTCAAAATATTTATTTTAAAACTGACTGGATCAAATTCCATCAGGAACTGACAGGATGATAAAAGAATTAGGAAATTGGTTCAGCATAAATTATAGATAACACACTTTGAAATTACAAAAGTTGTCCTTTATATTTTATGTTTAACATTTCCATACACGTTAATCCACAGCATTACGAAATTGCTTATTCCAAATTTAATTCTACCAGTAAAATGAATCGGAAAAGGCAATTCTTTTTGTTTATTCTTGTGCTGGGCTTAACAGACATTTTTCAGTGAATTTGTCAGCACGTTAACCCTTCCTTTTGCTTAATTCTACCAGTACTTTAAAGTTAAAATTAAAAGTCATTTTTTACCCTGAAATTTGTTAAAAAAAAAAAAAGACTACCAGTATTACATTAAAATACCATACAACTACTAAATACACAACTACATAATATTTCAATTAAAAAAAAAACTAATTTTTCTTCATTTTAATTTATCTACAGTTTTTAAAACTAAATAAAAAATTCTTTGTAAAGAATTAATGTAATTTTATTTGCAATTTTTTTATGCAAGATTTGAGAAAAAGGATCGAATATTGTTATTTCTATTAAAAACTTCACATTTTCATTTTAATTTAAATTACAGTAGAACCTCATTATAACGGACTAATAGGGGCTGAAGGTTGTCCGTTTTAATGAAAGTCCGGTTTATAACAAATAATTCTTATAGCGGTGTAATGCAGCAGGGTATACATCAATGAAAGTACAATAGTTAGCTATAACAAGTGTTTATCATATATCAAATAAAAAACAGCCTTCAGCATAGTAGGTTGATTTGAAAAAGGCGTGTACGTATACACTGCATTAATCTTTAGAACAAGAAGGTCCTGGTTCATGTTGACTTCTTACATTCATTGGTTTGAAAAAGTAATTTATTTTCTGCTGGATTTGTTTGCTGCTTATTTCTTCAGTTTAATAACTGACGGAGCTACCGTAAGTGTTCATAATATGCAAACACATTTTCATTTGCCGATTGTTCAACATATTGAATAATAAAATTTAAATGGCCTTTCACTTCGCTCACCTTATTTGTAGGCTGACAATTTTTTTTTTTAAACTGTCCGTTATAAGCGACGTCTGTTATAATAGGGTCCGTTATAATGAGGTTCTACTGTATCAGCTATTATTTCTAACGTCATTAATTTTACTTTTTTGGAAACTTAACAACAACAGCACTTTTTTTGAGACTTCAGTTGCAAATAAAACGCTTTCAGATTGTAGCAGGTTATCTAGCAAAAGATTGGACACTTTGATTATTGTTAATAATTTTTTTTTTTAAATTCCGAATTTCTGTATTTGATTTCTTGAATGATTTAGCTTTATTTCTTCTACTTTAGATAAAATTGTTCAATTTCAAATTTGAATATGTCCAGGTTCCCTTTAAAAATAGATTTTCTCAGCTCCAAAGTTAAAGGAGATACGATAACCCTTTCTTTGTTTACTTTCTGTATAGTGGATTGGATTATGAAAGAAATCTTATTGTATCTCTTCAGGCAAAGTAATAGGTTTCCGGTTGAAAAACCTATCTAATTCGAGAAGAACATTTACTTTATTCCCCTGCGAGATCGAACAACGATTTTCGATTGACTTAAATCTAATACAACGAAAACATTTATACAATTGGCCGATTCGAAATTGACAATAGGATTAATACGTAAATATTAACTCAGAAAAGACAATCAGGCGAACCTATTATCCTAAATAATAAAAAAAAAGCATTGTGGAAAAACGAAAACAATACATATATTGACAAAACAACAAAATTGGAAACAAGCAGCACAAGAATAAATAAAAATGCCTTTCTGATTCAATTATCGGAGGGAATCGGGAACGGCCGTTTCGTCTTGCATGGGACTCATCAGCCCGATCCGTCCTCCCCGATAAAGAACCCAGAAAGGCAAGAACTTAAATGAAGGCCACCGTCACACCTGGGACCCCCGAAACCAGAAAAGCAACAATAATAAATATTGTGATATTTTTGCACAACCAAAAACCTTTTTCTAATAAATGATAGGATTTGAACGCTTTTTATGATAATAAAATTAAAGTTCTAACAAGGTAAATTACTTAAGGAAATAAATTTATTCTTATGCTGCCCTTGTTTCTAATTGTTGCCATACAATTTTTTTAACAGTTAATTACGATTTTTTTTTTTTAAATTCTTTTCAGAACAGCACCTCTGAAACAATTGCAACAATTGATTCTAACCAATTACAAAAAAAATAAAAAATAAAAAAAAAATAACAAAAATAAAGAATTACCACAAATTCTTTTTAATTACCTTTGATTTTAATTGTGTGTAGACCTACTTCAATTCATCCTGAAATGTAGTTGATCGTCGCATAAGATTTACAACTTTTTGTATGATAATTCAAAAAGATAGATTGATGCAATCCACTATTTTGTAAGCGACAATATTACATAAGAGGACAGAAGAATCGTAAGTTGAATTCTCTGACTGCAGATCGAGACGACTGCGTTTCATCAGTTTTAAAAATTATTGTTCTAAATTAACGCACAAAGTTTGTTTTTTTCAAAAACTATTTCTTTCTCCCAACAAGATTTGTTTATTGTTTAGAGAAATTTACCGAATCAGTTTACGTAAGTTTAAAAGGTATATTGAGGAAATGAATACCTCAACTTCTTCATATCTTATACTCCTAAAATTAGATTAAAAACTCCATCTTCTTTGATATATTTAATTTATTATCGGTGATATTTCGCGGAATTAGTATCTTCCCGCTTTTTCAAACCTTTTTTATGAATTATGGGGACAATCTATAAACTAAAGTGTAGAACATGCGGAGGCGTATATTTTGGAAACTCAGGGCGAATGTTAGAGGAACGGGTTGAGGAACAATCGCCCTAAAGTATCGAACTGGGCCGAGCATTGCATAACAGAAAATCATAACCAGACCCAAAAGTTACAATCCTTTTCAAAATTAAAGATAAACATAGTAGATACGTAATAGAAGCATGTATCATCTTTTCAATGCATAAATAAAGACAAAGGATATATGGTAAATCCGAACACCCTATCATATTTACAGGACTTAGTAAAAAATCAAAGGGAAAAATTTCAATAAAGAAAGTGAACTAATAATATTATGGTACATTGTTAGTAATAATTGGTTTTGTTAAAAATTCTTTTATTATTATAACAATAATATATCTGTATTATACATACCAGTATCAGTATTAAGAAATGTAATGGAAGTTATTCTTTGTTGTTTTAAAAAAGGTTTGAAAAAGCGGAAAGGTACTAATTCCGCGAAATATCACCGATAATAAATGAAATATATCAAAGAAGATGGAGTTTTTAACCTCAACTTCTTTTTCTTTTTTATTAACAAATTACAATATCTTCTATTCAAGAGTTAGTATATGTTTGTAGTGGACAGATCTAAATGAGTACGCATCGATGAAAATAATATCTTCCGATAGACACAAGTGAGCTGATAGTAGAAGACCAGCACAGCGATGAAGATAACGATGAAGATACATTGATGACTGGAAGAAGTCGACAAATATTATTAACGAGAAAGCATAAATAGTCCAGACAGGAGGCGGTAAATGGAATTAACAATTTCTCAAAAGCTGGAAGGAAGAATGGAAGACTAAGAAAAAAAAAATCATCAGTATAAAATAGTGATTTTTTTTTAGCAATAGGAAGACAAATGGAACCTTCACTAATCTAAACTAAAAACAAAAATACACAAATAGAATTGTATGTGCACTGTTCATATTTTACTCCACAAATGATAGCCGATGTGCCTGGTTAATATGCAAAAAGTTCCTTTAATACAAAAATTACAATACGACTACAGTTTCTGGCACATCTGAGTGCCTATTATCAAGTGGACACTTGATATCAAGTGGATTATCTGAGACTTGATAATAGGCACTCAGCTGTGCCAGAAACTATAGTCGTATTGTATTTTTTGTATTACAGGAACTCTTTGCATATTAACCAGGTGCATCATTTGTGGAGTAAAAAACAAAAATACACATTAAAAATAAAGAAAAAGAAAATTCATGTCCTGGTCTCCGCCAGCCTCAATGAATTTGTATGCACATTTAACTAAAGAAAAAACGCCTAAAAAGGAATAAATAATTTAAATATGAGACCAATGTCCATCAGTGACATCTCAATTCACCTCCGTTAGGAGATCTGCTTGTTCATTCTGACTACTCTCAACTGATGATTGCCAAGTTAACGTGAATCAGACTTTTTTGACATGAAAAAACTATATGAACATTGAGTCTCAAATTTTAATAGTGATTTTTTTTCTTTGAGGCTGGATGATGTGAGCTGCTGATTATTATTATTATTATAATTAATATTTATGATGTTCCACAAGTAATACATATACAAGGTGATTCAGGAGGTGTTACGGAGCTCATTTGTGACGACATTTAGAGAAAAAAATGTCATATAAATCTGGATCCTAGTTTCAGTATTTACAGAGTTACAATAATGTGAAGATCTCTTTCGTTAGGGGGAGGAGTAAAAAAAATAAGAAATAAAGAATGAAAGTTTCAGAAATAATGTTTTCTTTCATTGAAAACGCATTATTATGAACAAGGCTTATAACAAGAATCAAGTCGATAGAATTGGTGTGATTTCGACTCCCCAATGAAAAACATTGTAACTCAATTTCAACAATTTTCACGAATATCAAAATAAGTTTAATATCTACCAAAAATAAGGATTTAAAATAACAAAACAAGACTCCCTAAGTATGTCCACGGTATGCAACTACTTCAAGGACTGTGGTAGACATTGGATATTCAACGTTATCAAGAATATCGTCCGAAAAACATCGTTACTCAAATATGATATTTTTTGAGTTACAATGGTTTTCATTGGGGGTATCGATTTATAACAATTGCTTTGATAAGTGCATCAGAACGTTTTGTTGTAGTTAAAACATGAATGACTATATTTTCGGCTTTAACATACTGTAGCCAATAAAAGAAATCATTATTTCTGAAAGTTCATTCTTTAATTCCTCATTTGTTTTTACTCCTCCAACTAACGAAAGAGGTATTTTACAAGCAAACTTTACATTATTGTAACTCTGTAAATATTGAGAATAGGACCCAGATTATACGACATTTTTTTCCTCAGAATGTCGTCGTAATTGGCTGTAACTCCTCCTGAATCACACTTTTGTATATATCCAGCTACTCAAAATTCCATTGCATTCCACTTTGGTTGAGAGTGAATGAATCAAGGCACATGTCGTGATGTGAAAACAAACTTTCTTGTTTCCAGATTTAAGGAATATTATTCATCAATCTCCTCCTCTTCATTGATCTACCTACTATAAACACACTACGAGATAAAATATAAGTAAAGTTCGGACTATTTATAAGATTCTCTGAATCTATCTGTACCTCATTCCATAACACTTCTTAATTACGGGGATATGGTAACATTTATTAGCATTCGTCAATAGGCCTTTTTCTTTTTTTTTTAATTGTGAAATCTATGCAAAATAAAAGATTAGGAACGTAAACTTTTAAATCCTTACAGGAACTTTCTGTTTTCTTTCTTATTTTCGTGAATTCCTTTCTGGCAATAAGCTAAGTCAATCTAAAAATTGTTTTCAATTCTCCTAAAAGCCGTGTCATTTTCAGTTTGAAATCTTTAATACAAAAGCTGTTTGTTTTGCAAATTCATCTGTCAGTTTAATGAACCGTCCATTAAAGCACGAGATTTTCCAGTTTGGCGCCGGAGAAACGAATTTCTTTATCTGGAAAATTGCCATGGAAGTGATGACGGTTGGTAAACAAGATGCTGTTGCCAGGCAACAAGGAGAAGGTGTAAAAGGAGAAACGAAGATAAAAAAAAAAAAACTAACTGAAAGACAGAGGCCTATCAAAAGGCACAAACAACAACAAGACTGCCATTTTGGCAGACAAAAAAAAAGTGACAATTGTTTGACGAGACCAAAACAATTTCCCAGACGTTGTGTTGCTCGTTTCAGTTTCCTGTCAATAGAGGTCACTCATGCAGTTCGTAGAATCTTCGAGATTTTTTTTTTTTTTTTTACAGCATTACGTAATCGATACTTCGTGAAAGAAATATCTTGTTTTTCTGGAAGATAAACTTAGGTAAGAAAAGAGGATTTTAGTCTTGACTGAAATCCAAAATCCATAAAGAGCTTGAATGAATTTAACATAATTTATTGGAGGGAAAAAATGATAAAAGAAATGAAAACGAAGCGTCGTAACTGACAATTCATGAATCTTGCAAAAGTAGAAGTTAATTAATTCAAATTATTTTGAAAAGATTAACATTAAAATAAGACTTTAAATTTGCTTGATTTACATTAAAAAATATTTTAAAAATTTTGCATTGATAATTAATGCTTAAAACTTTTATAAATATTTATAATGTTTAAAGATATATATAAATCAGCTAAAAAGTAAATTTATAAAAAAACAAAAAACAAAAAAAATATATTTTTTTTAATTAACTTAACGTTTAATCGATAATTTCAATACTACTATCATGAAATGAAATGAAATGATAAAACTTCAGTAATATAAAATTCATATAAAATTCATCAAAGGGTGAGCCCAGTTGTTTACAACGTAAAATTCATATTATTGTTTGATTTTAGAATATTTTCGAACCTTTAGTTCGCTTATTAAAAGCCTTTTAC
>JAFIDM010000002.1:56640346-56658374 GCA_023159025.1 Thereuonema tuberculata
TTATTGCTTTGTTTTTACTATTCACAGCACGTTAAATTTATTATTTAATAAAATTTCTAAAAAGATTTTTATTTTTAGACCAGAAAATGCAATAAAACACATTTAAAATACTCAGTAAATTACGTCATATATTTGAAAACTATCTTACGTAATAAAGGCGTTATTCTATCTGTCACTGTCATAAGACTTAACGTTTTTACAATTTTGTGACCAAACTATAAGAGATTGTCATGAAAATGGATAAAATGTAGATCTTTTTGAGACAAACAAAATGCTACAAAAATCTTTCGAAAAAGGTTTTTGGTTTCCAAGATGGCGCCTTTTAAAGGGTCAAATTTTCACTTTTTCTCGATTTAAACGAAAAATATAAAAGTTGGAAGAGAACATTGTATTGAGAAAATGTTAGTACAGTCGGACCTCTATTTAACGAAGTCGCTAAATCCCCCAAAAAAGTTCGTTATATGGAAAATTCGTTAAATAGAGATTCACCTTTTATTATTCAATATTATTAAGAAAGTAATAATTTTAATGACATAAAGCATACATTATCACATGCGTACTTAAATTTTACTAATAAAGTCTGTTAATTTTGGCTGAGTTTTTTTTTTTTTTTTTTTTTGAAAAATGTTCTCTCATCTTTGCAATGCACCAAAAACCCCTTCAGTATTTACTTCAAATTGTAATCCGCGTCGGATTGTTTCAAATGATTTTAGAATTTCATCATACGAAGGTTTTTTTATTTCTGCATCATGACCATTTCCATTTTCTTTATCTTCATCGCAATTCATAGTTGTATTGTTTTTATTTTTCACACTGTTCAAAATTTCCGATTCAGTTAGTGTTTCCGAGGTCTCAACTTCAAAATCAAGTGAAAGATAATCATCAATCAGCACATCATCGTTAATTTCTTCTTTTTCTCTCAGCTGTATCCACATTTCTTTCATTTCCTCTAAGGGAATGTTGATAATAAAAACATTTCAAGGAAGAAAAAAAAAATAGATACCACGAAAAAGTTCGTTAAATAGAAAATGCACTTCGCTATTTGGAGGTTATTTTACGAAGAAATTAGCAAAATGTTCTTGGTTCCAAAGAAAAGTTCGCAAAATAGAGGTTCGTTAAATAGAGGTCCGACTGTACTATATTTGAAAGTTCTATCGAACGATGTATCAGTTATTCACAATCGTTTCTGCGTTTGGAAGATATATATGAAGTGTTTGGCGCCAACCCGCAATACACCTGAGTTAAGCGGAGAAGGCCATCTGAGTTAAACGGGTTGGGAAGTCGTATATTCTCCGGATCTCGACATTAATTTGCTAAATAATAAAGTTTTTTTTTAATGCTTTATATGTAAGAGGTCCGCAGCGAAGCGACGGTACCCGGCTATTATATATTATTATTATTATTATTATTATTATTATTTTGTATATTATAAAAACGTTATTCATTCTGTCATAAGACTTTATATATCAGTCATTCACAAACGTTAGTGCGTTTGCAAGATACAAAATGTGAAACATTTCATGTTGGCTATTGTGAGAAGCTTGTGAAGGCACGTAAAAACGAAAATTCCTAAATCGTCAAATTTTAGTGCATCAATCAGTGATAATGATGCATTTTTTTGATAAACACACCCATGGGTTGAGAGGCGGGGTAGGTCTGCACCGAAGCGCATCTGCGAAACTTCGCAGGTCCGTGTTCTATGACGCTCTAGCGTTGCCATCATAGCGAACCTCTAGAAGCAGCCAGATATATCCAGATATATATCCTGGAGACAGATACTGAGGTGGTTTCCCGTCATCTTAATCAGGAAATCATTAAGGAATGATTTGAGACCGGAAGAGAAAGATGAAGAAGCAGACAAACACAGGAAAGGAAATTTTTCAAACATCCATGCCGAAGTCGGATTCGAACCCAGATTCCGACACATCTGCCTCATGGCGTACAAAAGTTAATATTAGAAATGTTGATTAATTAAAAGAAAAGTTCTTATTCTTGTTTGTTTAAGTATTTTAAGCTTATGGTGAGAATTTCATAAATCATCATTTCGAAAAAGAGAAAAAAAAGTAGAATGAAAGAAAGAAAAACATTCATTTCTCCAATTTCCGCCATTTCATTATTGTGAGAGAATTATTCAGTACAATATTTTAAAAAGCAACGATTTTGTGTTGAAACTAAATATTAATAACACTTGTAAGAACGTAAATGACTAGAAAATTGCAGCTTCATAGAAATGTTTGAACTTTGCTAGAAAGATGTCAATGTACACGTTTTTCATTCACTGTCAGACTGAAAGACAATTCAATTCATTCCCACAATGCATTGTTGCATCAGACCAGAGAAGTCTATTGGACACTTGCCAGCTACCGGAACTATTCTATTTTGGAAGAGAGCAGACTCCCCCGCTAGAGAACAATCAGCAAAAGACTGCAAGAAAACATCTTAAGCACAAAAAAAAAAAAAAAAAATCATTTGCGAACGAAAAACAATTGGTAACGTTGTGAGAGACCGTGGACAAGAATCTGCTGATGCTTGAGTGACATCTAGCGGCAAACACCAGAAAGAATGAAAATTGCCTTGAAAGTGGAACAGGAGAAATGAAAAGGTTTAAAGTTTTTCTTCTCTTCTTATATTTAGACAAGGGAGAACCATCTTAAGAGGGTTCGTTTTCTTTTTTTATTAATATCTGCAGTTAAAGTGCTTTTCTCAAAAGTAAGAGGACGGTAAGTGTAGTGGATTAATCTATTTAAAAGCAAGGGTTAATGCACCGAGATGAAAAAACTGTCGCCAAAATAAATACTTCATTAGTTTAAACCGTAGAGACATAGGCCTATTCTTGATCATTTGAATTTGTCAAAAAAAAAAAAAAAATCACTAGACTTTTGAATTTATAAAAATTTTAAAAGTGCTTTTCAGTTATTTTATTTATTTTTGGGCGAAGGAGAGACAACGTGAAGGATACTCGACATTTATTTTTAAAAACAGAACAAATTACAACGAGAATAATTGCACTCTTGTTTAGCTTAAAGAAAGTGTTTAATCCAAAAAAAGCTTTCCTCATGTGGAAATTAACTATCTAGTTGAATTGCTTAATTTTACGACTTAATAATTCTAAAATTCAGCATTAGAATTTCTTTTATTTCAGCAATAATGTATCAAAAGTTGAAAAACAACGGCCCAAATAAATAAATGCCTAACAAAACTAAAGTACAGAAGCAGATCTAGCGGAACATGAAGAATTGAGGCTTAAACCAACGATAGAGAACCCAGGGCCGTTTCTACCGTTAGGCAAGACTAGGCGGCCGCCTAGGGCGGCAAGATTTTAGAGCTGCCGAAGGACGGATTCCGTTTTTTTTTTGGTTGTTGAATTGAAGATTGTGTTTTTTTTTTTTTGTTTCAAAAATAAAGTTGACGTTTTTTTTTTTTTTTTTTTTTTTGGTGGGGGCGGCATTTAGTTCTCGCCTAGGGTGGCAGAACACCTAGAAACGGCTGTGAGAGAACCGCTGTCGCAACTTAAATCTTTTCGCCTTTGTTATGGCGGAATACCGTTCAAATAAGTATCGAAAGTAAATCGTAAAACATTTGTTCTGGCAAGACTTCGATAACAGAATGTCCGTCAAACGAGGAATCTATATTACGAAAATCTTTTATTTCTCTGTCTGTCTGTCTTTCTGTCTGTCTGTCCGGCGCAATTTTCTGAGCGAATGGAAAATAGAAATAATTTTTAATAAATTAAAATAACTATTAAAAAAACATACAATTGCTTTTACAAGAGTATATATGCTAATGTATTATGATCTCATTTGTCAGAGCAATACAATTTGTATAACAAAGGATTTCAAAACTCCTAAGAAATTAAGAAAACGAAAAGAAATAAAGCCAATAAAGAAATAACTAAATAAATACAGCTGTTTGAGTTCTTATTGAATTTAATTTCATGGATTTTGACAAGACTTGCTGTAAACGTACTTGAAACATTAGAACGACATTTTAATGTGAACATCACGTCAGACAATGAAAACGCTGGCCACTATGAAAAACGATGACCCAATACAAAATTGACATCTTAACTCAGGATTTTACATATTTCTTTCATGGTGGAATAGCTGCATTGCAAAGCAAATAATGTCATGAATCATTTGCGTTTTGTTAGTCTAATACTTGATTAAATGTTCACGATAAATGAATAAATATTGTTTTATGTTAAAATAGGCTATAATGTATTTATTAATAAACTACATTAAACTGTTGATATATAAAGAAGAAAATTGGTTGCTTTCATAGTCAATACATTCAACTGCAAATTCAAAAAATAAATAAGTTTCGTCTTGATTTTTATGAAACTATAGTCCATTCTCTGTAAATCTGAAGACACATGACAACTCCTTATATGGTAAACGATCGAGCATTAGTTACTCCGCATACTTCCGTTTTGAACATGGTTCTGAACATGGCTGCTGCTGAACACACACCGTTGTTCGTTTTGCCAATAAAACTTTGAAGAGTCAATCGAGAGGAATCATTTGGAATATTATTTTTTATTTCAAGTCGTCTATCTCTATCGTAAAACAGCTGAAGAACAGGTATTTCATCTCATTTAGTGTTCAATATTGTTAACGATACCGAAGCTTATCACTAAGCCTAGCCCATTGTTTGAGCAAGAAAAGAGAGGCCGGCACAGATAACAGAAATGGACGACTAAAAACAAATTTTTTTTATGAAATCGAAAATACAAAAAAAATAAAAATAAATAATAAATAAAAAAAAATTCTTAGTATTGAAAAAAACCAACAAAAATAATAAAAATAAAACATTGTAGGGCGAGAACAAATAGGATATAAACACCGGAAGTACCTTACAACGACATTCCAGACGCTACCAAGCAATAACTAGTGAAGGAAGGAAATGATAATGATTGGTTAAACTGATCACGTGTCTTCACAGATATAATGAACGGACTATAGCAAACATAGCAGCAATGAGAAAATGAAATGATTTACAGCAAAATGATTAATACGCTAAGTTTGTAACTTATTTTTCACTGCTTAACGTTAATAAAAGACATTTTTAAAATGTGATTTCCCTCAAAACTTATATGTAGAGAATTAATTAAAGTTGAAAGGATTATAAAAGTAAGTTTGTCACTTATAAAACTGAAATTGAGAGGGTTTTGAATTTTTTCAATAAATATGATGAAGCGCTGTGATTTTATGACATAAACGAGGTCGATTCTAGGCTAGAAAACACAAGGGACTGAAAGGGTGTTGCAACGGCAGTCGGAATGATTTACGCTACTCATAAAGCCCAGTTATTTTGGTATCTCTGGTTACAGACTGTCTTCCCGGAAGATTATGACAAACGAACTAATAGATACACAGAAATCTCTCTGCTGGTTGATCGACCACTGAAGACTTCTTCCGTTCCCGCGATTGACCTTGGATCTGCTTCTCATAGGTCGTCGTTGGACTAATCACCCACACTATCTTTCTAATTCATTAGATAATCAACAAGAAGTTTGAAGGACTTCAAGCCTACTTTTCATTTGAACAAATCTGAATTCTAATTTTGTCTGTATGAAAACTATAAAAAACGAAAAGCCTATAAATTTTTCAAATTCTAACGTCTACTGAATACGAACAGTACAGAAAAATGGTTTCTTATTATAATATTAGAAATCTGATCTCCCAAAGAGATTTAAGTGACAGTGATATTTTGACCGTGTGAAGATAGCATAATCATTAATATTTTAAATGTGGAACGAATGACTAGACGTAAAAAATAGCTTTTTAAATTTTAAATACTGAATTTTAATTTTAGTGTTGAGGTTAAAATATAACCAGATCCAAAGATCCAAAATTTTTATTTATATTATTGTAATCTTCAGTGTTTTATCGATAATAAAGAGTTGCGAACACGATGTTGGATTAATTCATGAGTTGAATGAGAAGATAATTCCAAAACTAAAATTAGTTATTTTATTTTCGAAGAACACATGAATTTAAAGGATATTTACAAAGGTCATGATTGGTTAATCAGTAGTTATTATGATTGGTTAATTTCAATCCAATCAAAAAGTTAATAGTTCAATTAAAGGTAAGAATCAAAACAAAATCCAGGGAATAAAGTCTGATTTGAAACGTTCAAGTGATTACTGAAAAAATATATAAACTTCGGGAGCTCATTCTGCATGTAAAAGTAAACAAAAAGTTATATAAACATAGGTCCGGAAATGCTTCGGGATCGAGTTACGGCTAGCGAAAGATTTCGCTCATAATGTAGTACAACAATACGCACATGGACTACATCTCCGTTGTTAGCTTCACAATAAATCAAAACAATGCGATTCACGTTACTGTTGCCAACTTTTTTGTAGGTTCCACGTGGGATAAGCTTCAAACCACTGGGAGATACAGTTCTGCGACATGTTTCATTCGATTTTTCAGGTCAACAACCGTAAGAAACCACTGATTTCGCCCCTTAATTTACCTTCCCAGACTTCCAGCAAGTCTTCATTTCACCCAGGGTACTATATTATGGGTGAAATCTTTCGCTAGCCGTAACTCGATACGGAAGCATTTCCGACCTATGTTTATATAACTTTTTTGCTTCACTTTTACAAGTAGAATGAGCTCCATTCACACATACATAATACATACATAATACAATACATAAATGAATAATACATACATAAAATATATAAAATTCTTTGTAATATTATGGTCCAGAAAACCTTGCACTTCGGTCTATGGTTACATAATCATTGTGTAAAAATTAAAGAATACCTGTAATTATTTGCAAACCTCATTGCTTTAACACTAACTTTGCCAAATTTATTAATGTTCGTCCCAAATTTTTATCAAAATAAAACAGTTTTAGATGATTTTTCTTTACTTATGTTTAAGTTTTTACATTACGTATCATTTAGAAGATGTGGTATCTAACAATGATAAAGTGAATTGCGAGCATTTCTCATCAAATATACCATCCTACATCTAAGCAGTAAGCTACTAAATATACAGACACTGTTTTATTATAACTACTAAATAATTAAAATGATTATTGCTTGAAAAACCTATTCATTAACCAGTTTTGTTCCTCTGAGACTGACATATGAGAAAAAAAAACTACTGATGGAAAACGGCGCTAGATGGCGCTCGTCGTTCGTTCCATTCTCATTCCCATCAGGCAGAGATGTTTGGGGCATTTTATTTGCTCTGGCGTCTGTTCCATTCATACGAAAGAATGGAAAATCGAATGGTCAAGCGGTTCTGGCTGCTCCCTTGGAAAGATGGGGGAGGGGGCACTAGGAGAAAACCACGCCTAATTATTTAACAACATCTCCCATGCCAACATGTAGATGGTGAAAAGATATCCCCTTACATAGTTTGGGGGTCTGTTAGCTTTCATCTGTTCAATACACCTTCTCCCTCCCGCGTGGATTAGCCCTCTGTTGTGACGAATCAATGAAACCAGACATAACCGAAATCCAATGAAAATTACAGCCTTATTCAATCACTGAAGAACATTAATCAGTTAGAAAGAACTTCTGGACACACGTTTCTTTGAAATGTCCATTCAACATCAACTACAGCAATATCTGTACTTTATCGAAAAACAAGAACAAAAATAAGCTATATAGAACATTAAATGTAATTAAGTCAAATTATGTAATCACATTTAATCTATTTGAAATCATTAATGTATGGTAAAGTAAATGATCGGAAATTATTTTTACCAACTTGTAAGGCAATATTGTCTTAAATTATTACCAAATAATGGCTTGTCTTTAAAAGTTTCAATTCATTCAATTGTATCATGTATTAAAATCGACTTTTCAGCCTTTATGTAAACGTTTCTTTAAACACTTAAAGTTAGAAATAAATATCATATATAATCTTTAAGTTAATATAGAATTGAACAGTTCAATATTAAGTATTCAACTGATATCAATGAACAATACGTCGGAAGCGCAGTGGTGCCTCAAAGAAAAAAATACACAATAAAAAACTCACCAATGAAAAATTAGTGAGAAAATTCATGTGCCAGCAGTGTGCAGGACTCAATGAATTTTTTTTAAAGCATAAAAATTCAAACTGCGCATTTGAATTACTTTGTTGTACTAAACTCAACAAAAATAAGCTAATGAGATTGATAAACATTACTCAATCAATCTCAAAGTACTAAACAAAAATTCTTTAAACACCATTAAATTCAATTCTCATCAAAAACAATTCGCGAAATTATTTCAACTCGATCAATCATTTCAGGTAATTAAGAAAGATTGACCAGGTACCAAAAGTGGTATGAATTTTTAAAAAATTTTTTTATCCTTGGAAGTTTATCAGAAATTTTATTTTATTTGAAAATCTTTATTTCAACTCCATTCACCTTCGGATTTTATTTTGAGACTTACTGATACATACAACTTAAATATTTAATGAAACTTTTAAATTGTTTTATTCACACCTTAAGAGAATAAATATACTAGAAAGTATTAGATAACATTTTTGAAATGACTCTTTGCTTGTGTGTATCCAAAATGAATGTTTTAGGGATATGAATTTTTCAATGAATGATACAATGATAATGTAAAATGGATGTTTTATTTACTTTTTTTTAATGATTTATTCGTTAATGTGAACTTAAATTGTTACAGATACTTCGTTTCTTAATTTTCAACTGGCAACAGCGCCATTTATCCCCTGGTGGCAAGCCGCTGTTTAACTTGCATTGCAAAGACTCGCTCTGGTCAGTAGCCTATACGGTTTTGGAGGCATTTGGTGCTTTGTATGCTACTCATATGAGGGAGTCGGAGGCAGTTGAAATTGATTTTTAGGATGTCCAAGACGTACGATGTACTATAGCATGTCTGACTGACAAAATTGAAAACGAGGCCAGAACCCAATGTGCCATTAACGATCTGAAAAGCTCTTTTTGCAGAAGCAAGGTTTTAGGGGTTATTTTATTGTTCTACGACTATTCGAGTAGAAATTTGACTCAATAATCATGGAGCCAGATTTTTAATTTTTATAGACAGATTTAAGTACCCCTTTTTAACCACAGCATATCTTATATTTTATTTTGTATTTGCTTACATTTTTGCCACTGTCTTCTGCTAGATTAGTATTTTTATGCTCTTTGCAAAGAATGTATATATTATCATGATTTTTTTTTTACTCTACTAACTCTACTAACACTAAACTTCTATACTCTGCGATTACTAACGGAGATAGCATTGTAGAAGTTACAGAGGTTTAATACAGTTTGCTATCTCGCATAAGGAAAGAGTTCTTAACTAAACACTTATGTAAAGTCTTAACAAATCTCATAAAACTTATTGATACTATGATATGAATGTACAAGTGGCATTTATAAATCATCTACATATCATTTATAATAAGATATCAGTTTAGACAATGCCGGGAATTAATTCGCTCATAGTTCAATATGGCTGCGTTCTCTCCTGTTCGATTGTTTCACCGTCTTTACGTAGCCAATCTAAAAAAAAATATGTTAAATGTTTATTTCAAACATAACAGAGATAATACTTCTCGGTCAGTTTATGACACTGTCGAACTGACAAGTGTTTTTATTGCAGTTAGCTCCACTGGCTGCGCAACGGAGCAAGAAAAAGCGAAACGCATTCTGCGATTCAGATGCGACGGAAGGTATAACAGTTCCAAAATGAAATATCTTACTTCCAAAGCCCTATAATAAATACAATGGCAATGCACATCGTCCTGTCCGCATGCGATGCTGGCTACGATCGGCGGTTCCCAGTGTCTGCGGCTGATACCACCGATATGCCGGTATCAGCATGGTCCAAGGATTCGGTGAATGGAATAGTAAAAATTTGCTTGAAATAAAAAAAAAAATCTTTGTCGGGCTAATAAAGAATAAGTAGGAGAAATCAATTCGTTCTTCATATACAATACACAAAAATCAAATAACATTAATAGGTCATTGAATTACAATCTAATGAACGTTTTCTTTCCCCCAACCAAAATCACTATATATGTATTTTAAGTTTTTTTTTAATTAAACTTAAAAAAGTATAGTAAAATATTGAAAACTAAACATACTTGAAACATTCTTCACCTGAAAATTTCTTCAGTTATTATCAGTTAATAATAAAACCAATCAAAATTAAACTACTACTAAAAAAGAAAAAAAAAAGTAAATAAATATTTAATACATCATTAAATCAAAAATAAGTTTTATGTATTTATTTTATGTTGCGATACAGTATTTTAGCATTGAAAAAAATAAAAATTATAATATTGGCAGATTTTGTAAATATCTCGATGAATATACTTATTTCATCCCTGTACCGTTGATAATAAAACACTCGTTGGCGCAAGGATACAAGTTTTCGCCTCATTCGAGTGATCCGGTTACGAACAGTTCCAATTCTATCTACACTATATTTATTTCAGTTTTTCTGAGATAACAGACGTTGAAAGAATTCTTATTCAATGCATCAACAAGATCATTCAGAAATCAATAAAAACACCAGATAAAGTTACATCATCTCTTTATAACGCTGTTTTGTCATTGAATTACATATGATTTGTTATAGTTTTACGAAAGAACGCCAAGGAATTACCATCAATTTCCTCCGAGGACAGACGCTAGTGTGCACCAGATTTTGATAACAGTTTTGCTCCCTAACTTGACATTAATAATGGAGAGTTTTGTTTATTTTTAGTAATTAACTACACAACTAATTACTTAATTGTTAAAGTTAACAATTAAAAATATTATAGTGGTCGTGAGTGCTGTCCAGGCAATAAGAAATAAATATTTCGTAATTAAAATTCCTCTGACTTAGAGCTATTTTGAGAACGAAACAAAAGAGCAACAGAATAAAGATAATAGAATAAATGAACAGAATTAATTAGTTGAAATACTTCAAAAAATACTTAATTAAAATATTACAATTTTTATTTTTAAGCAAAAAAAAAAAAAAAATGCTAAATAAAACACAAAGTAAAATACATGAAAATAACTAATAACAGGAAAACAAAATTAATAAAAAAAAAATAAAACAATTCAAATTAAATTTTTTATATAAACTTTTCTCTCTATCAAACTAAATATTAGTTATTTCTTTTCAATTAAACTAAAGTTTACAAAAAATATTCAATAGTTACTTAAAATGTTACTTAAATATTTCGATGATTTATAATTACTAATTTCTTATTAAAAGATCACAATGGATATATTTACTGTAATTTGACGATAATATTTAGTTTAGAATTAAATCTCTGACAAAATACAGAAAATGTAGTAATCACCTGTAAAACTCTTCCGTCAAGATTCTGAAGAAAAATGGACGATGCAGAAAAGGGAGATATATCTAGTTCTTTTAAGCCTGCACTGAGATCCGGAATTGACTAATTTAATCAGTTATTTGGATACTGGATATGAAGGCATTTCTGTTAAGTTCAATAAATGAAAAATTTAACTTTCCAATTTAATTAAATACGAAGTCTATGTATAAGGTTCAAAGAACTGACGACTGAAAAGTTGGAAGTCATAGGTGCATCCTTTACCAAATACGAGAAAACAAAGGACAGAAGTAGTGCAAAGGAAAAATGACTGGAAGAAAATTAATTGACAGTGATATTACGAGACGTTCATTTCATAATTTGCTTTTCTGTTTAAAGATATCAATTTTATCTATAGTAATAAAAAAATAATATCGAAATTTATACAAATAAGTCAAATACTTTTTTTTTTAAACTAAAAACAATTCATTGTTGTTTAAGAAGCCAAAGAATATGTAATGAAAGTTTACAAAAGAATTTGAAACCTACTTTCTTTTGTTTACATCAAAACAATACCTACTTTTGGAAATTTCTGCTTATACTAATATTTTCATTTGTTGTATAAATTACTTAAATCTGCAAATACTACTTAAGTTGATAAATCCAAATTAATTGTAATTATTGATATAGCGGATTTTGTAATTTAGGAATAATAGCGTATACGCCCCGTCAACAATGATGAGGGAACAATGTGACGGCTTTCAGTTGAGATAGAGTATTTCAAGTAGAAGTCTTTTCTGTGTTTAGTTTCTTCATACATGTTGAGAAATGTCGCGGACTTTTCATTGTAGGAATTATTTCTATTTTCACAGGAAATTAAAATTATTTTCCAAACACAGAGAACACAGACACAGACAGATCTGGAAAACTATATAAGAGATCATTATTATACTTTTTATAAAAATGTTTCAATTCTAACGCTTTTCTATGAGAATTTTTTTTCTTTCAGAATTTGATTCGACCAAAATAGATTTTTCAATTAAGTTGCAAACAACATTCGGGAAAAGAGAAAAGATTTTAGTTTCCTATTTTTTTTAAATTATACGTATTATATTTCTTTCAAGAAGGGGTATCTGGTTCATCTGCCTGATTCGTGTTTTGATTAATAATACGGCCGCCATCTTTAAACACTGGTTCCGGTGGTCTTGTGCAAGATAAAAACCCTTGGAAAATCAACGAAGAAAAACCTGTTATTCTTGATAACAGTTGTTTCGTACGATAAATTGGATTAGAGCCATAACACAGCTGCTCTTCAGCTCACTATTGAAAAACAAATCGAAAAAAAATCTGCATATCAAAAGATTTGCTGCATTAAGCTATGTATAATCAATAAACCAATAAATAAAAATGAAAAAAAAATACATTGAAAGCACTAGTATACTCGTAATTTATTTTGGTAAAAGATATTTAAAAGCTATTTTTTTTTTTTTTTTTAATTTTAAAATGATATTATTTGGCAGAATTTTTGGAAGTGAAGTTTGGCTGTTAGGTGTTTGGGATTGAAGGGTATATGTGTCTGAATTTAAAGTGTTTTATTGGGTAGAATATTCCAATTTAATTCGAAACTAAGGAAAAATAACACAAGAGTAATGTAAGTATCAATATAAACAATTCAATTTTGCTGTTTGTTAATTTCATCTCCTTTATATTTATTTTGTGTCCACGAAAAGTTTAATACATTTTGGAAATAGCTTTTAATTTTTGTGTTAATCTTCTCTTGTTCTTTATAATCTTTAATATACTTTAAAATGTTCTTTGAATTAAGATTAGTCAAAATCCATAAAGATTTCACTAGAAACAAACGATTCCAAGAACTACGATTCATTAAAAATAGATTATTTCAGTATTATAAAATTATTTCTCGAATTTTATATGTCCGTTTCTATTTTATTATAATTAATACTGTAATTTTTTAAATTTATAATAACTAAACTGGATATCGTAAATTGATATAATGTATATGTATTTTTTTTTTTTTTGTCTGGATGAATCAAAACATCAACTTACGTAGGAACTGTCTCCTCCCCTACTCTTACGGGTTTGGGGTAAGGAGAGAGAAGGTACGAAATCCCTAAGAAATCAAGTTTAACGAAATCAATTCTTTTATTAGCGACTTCGTTGTGTTACGATTTAAACGCACAGATGCCTTCTAATGTTCAGGTATCGTGTAGAACAAATGTTGACTTGCAACCTTATTTAATTTTGAAATTATATTTTAAGATAAGACTGACTTAATTTTAAAAACAATTATTCCATTTATTGGAGATTTTTGTTAAAACCCACAGCGGACGAATTGTTCGGAAATAGTTTTATTTTTTCCCAATAGATGGCGCAATCATCTTAGGAAAAATAAATAACTATATAGAATGAAATATAACCTATGAACGAAATAAGTTATAACCTATGAGTTAGTAAAAATATGCATATTATCTAAATAGAATAACGAATGATAATATAATAATTTATAGGATATTAAATATACATAACATTATATATCACTTTTATTAAGCAATAGAGCGGGAAAAAAAGACAGTATCAGTGTAAATAGAATTGCCATCAACGATAAAACAAATTCGAAAATAAATTCTACTCTGGTTTTTACAATAAAACACAAATAATGAAAGAAAAATCAAGGAATATAACGAGATTTATAAAGTATACATAAACAGTGTCATTAAACAAATAAAATTAAAATTATTTTAAACAATAACGAGTTAAAACAAATAAATCTACATGTGTGTTCGCTTACGTAGGAATCATTATTATAAAAGATGAAAGAGGAGAATCAGTCTAGTACAAGTAATTAGTTGCAAAAGAAGAAAAGTTTTGTTCCAAATGAAAATAAAATAATAACAATTAATTTATTACGTCATTAAAATTCATCTTTGGAAGCTTCGAGTTTCAATTTAACGGATATAATGTTGAAAACTTCAGAACTTTGTGAAAAGCAGAAAAACCCAGCACGTACACATCCCATCATCTGAGGCCAGTCAACAACAGAAAGGCAGGACAGGTTGATTAGTGAGGAAGAGTCCCTTGGCTCCGATCACCTGTGCTTCCGGAGTCCCGATGAGTCTCCTACGACAGGAGGACAATCATTCGTTGCAGTGGACGAGGGGGGAAAAGAAGATCTAATCTCGACCATAATGTTTGAGTTCGCTCAGCATGAAAAGGACGAATTAGATAGAATGGAACAAAACTCTAGAACAACAAATCAGATAGTGGTAAAATCAGGCGATTTTTTTTTTCCTCAGACGAATTATTTTGAAATTGAATGCTAAGGTCGGGTTCTCATGATATTAAAATTTCAAAATTGCTGGTAAATCTTCAAAATCAGCACATGTTATGTAATAATAATAAATAGTATTCGTTTGGAGGTTACCTATCAAAAGGTGAGCAGAAAGAAAAATAAAACATCCACAAGAAAAAATATACACGCACATGAAAAGGAATCACTGATCTGTTTTTAGATTTTTCGATACCGGGAATCCAGAACAGCTGCTTCAGGTTTCTTAACTTTCATCAGCTGGATTCGCCCAGTATCTAACAGCTCGGTGGTCCCAAGAAACACGTGGGCGAATCCAGCTGATGAAGGGTAGGAACTCTGAAACAGCTGTTCTGGATTCCCTGTACCGAAAAATCTAAAAACAGATCAGTGATTCCTTTTTCACGTGCGCATGTGTTTTTCTTGTGATGTTAATATCATTTCCGCATGTTAAACTTGCTGTTAAAAGAAAAATAAAACAGTTCAAAAAAATCAATTGAGAAGGAGTATATATATATATATATACAGTGGAGCACCGTTTATACGTTTCTCGTTTATACGTTTTTATCATTTATACGTTTTTTTGAATGGTCCCGGCAAAATCCAATGCATATTAACGTTCAATAATTTCATTTATACGTTTTTCTGAAATCGCAAATTTCATTTATACGTTTTTTTCAAGAACTCAAGAAGAGAGAAAATGCGCATTTCAACCTCAGATTCCCACCTGCCGATTGTCTAGTCTTAGAAAAGGCACGCAGTCTTAGAAAATTTGCACCGAAAAACCTCTGCCATGTTTTCAACAAGCTTTGGCGGGTTTTAACACCATGCAAGAATACCTCATTAGCAGTGATTTAAACGATAAAGTTAAGATGGCACTTTTAACTGTGCACAAGGAACTTTTTTCTGTGCATTCCAAAAAAAAAAAGCCCTACAATCTAAAATAACAAAATATTTTTGTAAATGCTGAATGAATTTGAATAGTAGCATTAAATCCGGAATAAAAAGTTTTGTATTACATACCTCTTGTTTTTCATTTTCATGTAATATTTTAATTTACCTCGTAACTTTTGTGAATTTCGTTTATACATTTTTTTTTCTCAGTCCCTTGAAAAACGTATGAACGGTGCTCCACTGTATATATATATATATATATATATAGTCTGTGTGTGTGTGTTTCTGATATCGTCGAATTGAAATTGAAGGGCAATGAATTTTTGGCGATTTTTGATCCATAAATTCTTTATCTATTTGTCCGATTTATATCAAAACTAATTGGAACTTACTTTAAGAGCCTACATCTTCATCTGAAATTTCAGCTATTTAGGGTAGATACTTTAACAGTTATCTTGAGTACAGACAAACGGCCAAGCGTATTTTATTTAGCATTGCATTCTAAAATTTTTTATTTCAATCATTTTATCTTTTCGATACAAAAGAGATTAAAAATTTCTGCAAACATTCGAATGAATTCAAAATACTCTTGTTAGCAATTATAAGATTTGTGAGTTTTAAATAATTATTGTCAGAACAAAACAATTTTATTCCGTAAGAAAAATAAATTAACTTGCACGTGTATAGTTTGGTAAAAAAATTAAAAATGCATATAAATAAACAAAGGTTCTCACATCCTGAGCTAAGTGCATTTTTAATTTTTTCCCCAAATTTTATTTCGTGTTTTGTTATTCAGAAAATGTGGAAATTTATAGGCCGACACATCGTTCTTGACGATCCCGAATTTTCGCGATTTCACGTGATTGACGCGAGAATAGCCTCTATCCATGTCTTCTCACAAAATGGCGCGAAAGAAGGCTTATCGACTCCGGGGAAGAAGCGGCCACGAGCAAGCCCCATTACTGATGTAGATGATTTTGACCGATCCCTTATTCGCCGCTGCATCCACCGCCTCTACGCTGAAGGCAAAATTCCAACTTTAACATTTTTTCTCTGGCATTTTCCTAGTAACAGACATTCACAATACTACATTCCTTGAGACCTGCTGAAGAGGCTAATGGCCAAATCTCGTAATTTCCGTGATTCCCGCGCAAACGCGATCATCAAGAACCATGTGTCTTTATTAATATGACAATAGTCTTTATTAATATGATTGGCGCAGAACTGTATGTACACGTAAATAGAATTCTAAATCCAATATAGAGCACTTCTGAACTACTTCAAATTCGGGAAAATCTTTGGAACCCATAAAATAAAAGATGACGCGAGTTCGATTTCAATTTCTCTGCAGGGCAAAGGTTAAGTGGATTAATTGAGGCAGAAGGTCACGAAGGCACTGGAACCCCTGTTTAGATGGATGATCTCCTTAGGAAGAGGCTTACAGAGGTCGTTAGCATCCACTGAGAAATCCACTACAGAACCAGGAAACTCCGCCAGAGGTCGCTATTTACCATCCGTTTTCTTTGTAAACTCCATTCCAATTGATTATTGGTTTAATTCAATGAAGCCAGAGATGTAACCCGGGTGTTCATTTTGGAATCAGCGCCGCGGGAATCTCATTTCATTTCAGTTTTGCTTAGAGCAAGTCAACAAATGCAATAACGTCAAGTTAATTGTTTATGGATGACCAATCAGAGCGAAGCGCAAAGATGGACAAACTCAATATTACAGTCATCTTTAAAACTGACTATTTATTAATGCTTTTCTAGAATTTGCTAATGAAGTACTTGAAAATTTCAGGCAATTGTTGCCGAAAAAGCAATCCAAGTTCACGGAAAGTTAAGACACCTGAATAAAATTAAAAAAAATAAAACTGGTTTACGAGTAGAGTTACGAATGGATACAATGTTTTATATAAAATTTTGAGTAGATGTAACTATAGTAATTAATAGTACCGTAATTCTGGAAATCATGATCCACAAGGTGGTCGTAATTAAAACGAAGGTGTTCAGAATCCTATAACGAAAAATGCAGTGAATAAAATTCAACCAAATTTCTATTAAAACAGCTCACAGAATGCTGTTCTTAGAATATCTGAACGAAGGACATATTGTATCACATCGTAACTTATACGAACACGAAACTGATTTGTAGCATCTCTTCCAGCCATTACTCTTTCTATAATCCCAAATCAAGAGCTTCTAGCGCCAAATTTCTCCTAGTGGCAAAATTTTTTACTACTTTTTTTTTTGTAAATCGAAACCTATGTTCCAGAGACTACTACGTCAAGTTTGGTTAAAATTAGTCCAACTCATTTTTCGTTACAGGGCTCTGAATACCTTTTTAATTCTTGTATAAGGAGAAAATATAAAAAACAAAACAAAAACATTCCAGTAATATTTACTTCAGGGTGTGATAATAAAAGATACGTAAAACACGATTGTGAAAAATTCGTGATTATGGATCAATGTTAAAAAAACAGTGCGAAATCTTGAAAAGAGATTGAAATTTCTTATAACAAGCAAGAAGAACGGTGAAAATA
>JAFIDM010000002.1:56676802-56700014 GCA_023159025.1 Thereuonema tuberculata
AAGTGCGTTGACCTGAACCACATATATCATGGATGTAAGAACATCAAAAGTAATCATCTCAATTTTTTTGAAAAGGAAATCTTGCAATTTAAAATCTCAAAAATGTTTGACTGAAATTGCAGGTTTTCTGTAGATTCACCCTATTGCAAGTTAAGACATTTTACAATGTATCTGTTGGCAGCAATGTAAAGGCTCAAATTTAATTTTAAGTTTGGCACTACCTGGTCGCAGCAAATATATAGGGGGACCGCGGGGAGGGGGCGGACTAGGAGTTGTGCACCACTGATCTAAACAGTTAAAAAAAAAAAAAAAAAGGACAAAATTGTATTCGATTGGTTTAGTGTTTTTATACCAATAGGTTTTTCTGATTCACGAGAAATATTTTATATTTTAATATCATGGGAAAGTGTAATTAGATCGTTAGAACACGATCCACTTTTTCTTATTCGAAATCGCAATAATGATATTGTAAGGTTAGGAGGAAAGATTGTTTTCGAACCCTTTTCGAATACTGGAAGATAACCCATTTGTAATTGATCGTTTAGAAATTGCTGGATTTGTTGTAGACCATATAATTTCCCTATTCACTGTATTATATAAATAATGTAAGATTTATTAAAGTCTTACCTTCATATCCTTAAATCAGATTGTGGTCATTCCTTATTCGTGAGTGGCCTTAGGCAATTGTAATATTCAGAAGCCATTATTAGCTTTTGCCTTCATGTACTCAGAAACGGTCCTCAGATTTCTCTAATTATAAAATAAAAAATGACGAGAAATCTGAGGACCGTCAAATAACATTAATTGTAAAATAAAAAATGACATGTTATTTGACAGGTAGATGTTCATCTCTTTCTCTCTCCTTTTTTTCTTTCAGTAAGTTTGATTGTCCACTGCCTCATGGAGGCTCTACTCTTTCACTTCCGAATAAACAGATGACAAAGGGCTGCAATTATTAGACAAAAACACTGTGCTGTCCAGCATTACAGGATCCAGTACAGCTCACGTTGGCGAACCTGGCTGCTGACGTCCTATCTCAACACCGTATCTTCATAATGTGACAGGGTTGACTGACCAAATGACAATCGGTCCGATTTGAGTGCGAAAGGATGTCATCAAGCCCACACAAACTAAAGCTGCTTCATTCTTGCAGAGATTGTAACCTGTCGCCCTAGAGAACGTTATCATCTGCACAGATCCTGTGCTACCAACGCCAACATGCATGCACACTGCCGCCGTTCCTGAGTCTCTGCCATAACGAAAACCCAGTCACAGTCCTATCTCTGACCGAAGATCAAAACTGTGGCTGTCCATAGGATAAACTGACTGACAAGCTCTACTGAATTTGACAAACATTACAAGCTCAGCGAAGAACATACGTCCAAAAACTACCGTTAAACGACTTTAAGTATAGCAATGTTTTAGTGATAAAGCAGGAAAAGTTGAAATTTTAATGGTAGGCTTAAATGGTTCAATATCTGTTGAATAACTATTTTCAGATCTTACAGCACAGTTATACGTAACTATAATTTCTTTCCCCTCCTTCCTCCTCTAAAAATACTGATATTGAAAATCCTGTTGTACAGGTCTCCTGATATTCTTACATATCATGAATTAACAATGATTACTGTTTCAGATACATGAGATTCAGAGCCAGTCTTCTATCGAGAAACAGACGATCAGAAAGTGATAAACAGACATTGAGCATGGCGGATAAAAGAGGAGGCTGCAATTTATTTTAGGGCTAGCGCTATCTAAAATTAAATTTAAAAATTAACAAAAAAAAAAGAAACACTTTGAGAAATACGTAAAAGCATCTCTATTTAGGTAAAGATTTCAGCACTTTATTAAAAACACTAAATTTTTTGATAGTTGGGAATATAATTCTAAAAAATAACAGCCCTTGAAAATAAATTGGCCTAGGGCCTAGCAAACCCTAGGGACGGCCCTGATTTTTCAGTAACAAAGAAAAAAAATAAGGGATTACCAAATAATAAAAAGCAAGAAACATTTTAAGTACAAACTGGAAAAAAAAAAAATATGAACCAATTTACTGAGAAGTAAACTGTACTTTCTTTTAGTTTTGTTGAGAATGGAATTGAATTTCAACGTATTTTAGCACGTATTTTAGCGATCTTAATAATAATCATCATCATCATGATGGGCGATCTTCGTATATACGAAGTTACGCGGTCTACGGAACCTAGTGACCCCCGAAGGGCGAACCCCTAGGAGAAGCCGTAGATAAACTAGGGAACAGATACTGGGGGTGGTTTCCCGTTGCCTTCCCCCAGGATGCCATTAAGGAATGACGTCAGACCGGAGAGAAAGTGAAGAAGAGGCTGGACAACACAGGAAAGGAAATTAAAACAGCCATGCCCCTGCCGGGATTCGAACCCAGGAACTGGCGCATTGGACGCCACGGCTGGCCGCCGCCGAGACCGCACGACCACGCCAGCACGGCTAATAATAATAAAGACTCTAATTTTTAAAATAATAAAGACAAATGTTAAATGATTAAGCTGTATTCCTCTCGGAAACTGTTTCTAAAATTTTTTGTTTCGATTATATTTATATCAAGGTTTAATTTTATTTTTTAATAAATATAATTGTCAATTTGTATTTTGAAGAATGTGTATTTGTATCTACATTTGTTTGTAAACTTTTACTTACAGAAATCCTGTATATCTACGGATTATTTACATACGGTACAAATTACTGATCTAGGCTGAAGGTGGGTAAATCCTATACGGATCGCTGCAGTATTCATAAACATTCCATCACGGAATGAAGCAAAGACAGCAATGGAGCAAAAGCAGCAATGATCATCAAATCTGTGAGTTTCTGAAAATGGATGACTGTGTCGTGGAATGCGTAGTAGGCTACATTACAGTGAAGTACAGTACATTATAAGCAGTATTTTCTTACTTTTTTTTTTTTTTGCTAGTCGAACTGAAATTCAGATCATTTTATTTTTTGAAATCTAGAGCTGAGAAATAAGGAATTCTGTGTTTTTATCCCTTCTATTTCAGTATTGGAAAAGTGATGGAAATCAGCAGACAAAGCAGATTCTTTATAATCCATAGTAAGTATTAATCGTTTCATTGACGTTTGAATAACTCAATAATTACCATTTATTGGGTTGGCCAAAACGTTCGTTCGGTTTTTAAGTAATAATAAAAGACACATTTTTCATTTTCACCAATAAGTTTGAACAACGTCTTCAACGGTTTGTTCCACTACCTTCTGCCCTCTTTCAGGCAACTTCATAATTCCATCTTCACAAAATTTTTTATCTTTTTGAACAAAAAAATGTTCCAGGTGCGTTTGGTGTCTTCCAGGGAATTGAATTTTTTCTCAGTAAGAGAATTTTGTAAAGATCGATATCAATGGAAATCCGAAAGTGCAATGTCTGGTGAATACGGCGAATGAATCAGAACTTCCCAGCCAAGCTGTAACAGTTTTTGTCTGGTCATCAAAGAAATATGCGGTCTTGCGTGCTTATTGTCTTCCATCTTCAATATTAAATTGGCGACACAAAATTCACCAATGTTGATCAGTTTTTGTTTTAAATGCACGCTGATTTGACAGCTGTCACAATACAATCTAACAAAATGGTGCCGAATGATGCTGAAAGAAACCTAAGCGCTACTAGAGCCAACGTACGTAATAAAACCGAAAGAACTTTTTGGTCAACCCAATACAATACACAACCGTAGGTTTACAATATATGTTATAAAAGAAATTATCTTTATTTGTATAGACATTTACACTATTATTGCAACTCTATCGTCCATAAGTTACTGTTTACTTGTTGGAAGAACTGTCGCATCTTTAGAATGTGTTTCGTTGGAAACACAAGCATACCGGTTGTCTTTCTGTCATCATTATACCAATACACAAGAAACACTTGAGCCTTACTCAAATTTCGAAACCAGACCCAAACAACGTGCCAGAGATTCAACGACACTAAATCTAATTAAAGATGTTCGCATTCCAGTCGATCTTTGAATTTCACAACAGCAAGAATCTAATTAAATCTTCTTAATAACATTCCTTTATAGTCTTAATTAACCAATAAAAAAAAACCATTTCAATTAAAAAGATAAAAATTATTATTTCTTATAAAGAAATTCAAGATTTGAAGCATTACGCAATTAGAAGTCAACAGCTACTCAAAATACTAACATAATTAATAGAAAATTGTACAAGACAGCGCAAAGTACAAGAGCGGACAGCTAAGATTTATTTAAAATTGTATTTAGATCAACAAGTATGTTTACGCTTATTTAAAGTAAAGTATTTTTATACTTCCATTTTTTTTTTCGCTTTATGTAAACCAGTGGTGACCAAATCCTTACATTCGAAGCGCCAAGTTTATCATGCATGAGCTCAGCTGTATCATGTAACTCTTTCACCACTATTCAATTCTTTTAAAAACTTTACGTATAAATATAGTGTATTTAGCATTTTTTCGTGATATTGATTTTAATATAAAAATAAAATCAAACAGTATCAAATGTATATTGAACACTTATGGAACGAAAACAGAACAAAAAATCCAAAAAAGTCTTTGATAGTTGTCTCCTTGAACTTGAATTCCTGCTATAATTGTTTTTCTTTCCTGTGAATTACAGTTCAGTTCATGAAAGAAAAGCTTTTGATGACGTAATTTCCTTATAGATTGATGTTTCCAGGACGTAACAGCGCCATCTATTGCTAAGATTCATAACTAAAATCTTATAAACATTACGAAAACATTCTGGTTTTTGTAGTTTCTGCAATTACGATTACATTTCTATATTATTGTTATTATTATTTTAATAATTTTAAACTTTTTTTACGATTATTTTATTGAATTTTTTTTTTATTAATTGTTGAGTTCAATTTGATAACGTCATGACTAGTGACGTTTATTCCAGAAAAAATCTATCGCTACGTGATGAATATATATGGCAAACCCTTTTTTTTTTTTTTTGCAAAATACTACAATACAAATCGTTTTTGATTATTACTTCTTGAATGAGTAAACTTTCTTTTTTTTTTAAATATTCATATCAGGGTTCTAATGCGCCACTTGTAATCATCCAATTCTCAACTTTGGAACATACAAAGTTGGCCATCCCTGGTGTAAATGATTCAATAATTAAAACAAAACAAAACAAAAGCAAAGTTCAAATTTTAATTTACAATATTCTAAACTGGACGAACAATTGGCTTTCAAGATCAATGCCAGTAAATAGTAGCCTTCTTCTGAAGATTTACTTAAGAAGCCGGCTTAGTGTTTAGTTCTTTTACACTGAAGATGATCTGTTAATAGATCGCAACATGTATGGACGTTTTTTATTATAAATATATTTTTATTTTTATCTTTTAAATGTGTGTAGGCTTAAAGCAAGGAACTTTTATCTATAACTTAGTATTGCAAAAAATAAAATAAAAATAAAACAAGAACTTCCAAACAATTAAAAATCATAACAATGGATGAGCCCATGTGCTTACAAAGCTACATCCTAGAACAGTTGTTTCACGGAAAATAAGGCGATCATCAGCTAGGAATAGTCACAAGTAAACAACGAGGCTACACATTGATTTCGACGAATTAAAATCATATAACCCAATCCTTAATTTTTACTTCTTTAAATTTTTTGTTTTTCTTTTTAAAATCTTTAAAAGAACCAAAAACAAAACCGAAAAGTCTACATATTTAGAAATTTCATATTTAAATTATAAAATCCACTGATTGTAAACAGTATAAATCTTTATTTTCTGGACAAATAAAATCTGCATTATTTGCTTGAATTCTGTAATTCGGATTAGCTTATACAATAAGATAAAAGTAAATTTTAAATTGTTAAAAAACAACAAAAAAAAAAAAGCAATCGAAACTTTTGGCAATAGATTTCCATTTCTAGATCTTTGTGAATAGATCCTGGTGACGTCACTGAATTAATGGCGTCGTTGAGTGATAGCAGTGGATTCCACATTCCTCTACAAGTGAGTGAATCACGTGTGTGAAGGTATTTTACGGTTCGATTTACTCTGACGTTAATGGCGTGATTCACCGATTGGCAAGTGAGGGGAAAGCCACCGAGGAATACCATTACATTCCCTCCCTCTGTTGTGATCGAACGAACCATCACCTGAGGGATAAAAACCAATCAATAACAACATCAAAATAACAACATTAGGAAACGAAAGAAAAGCGTAATTCCGTGAACTGAACTGAAAAAGAGGCTTCGTTTATCTTTGTAATGAAATTTACATCGCAAGCGTTTACACGTTCAAGGAACGTAGTATTTGTTTTGATTATTTAGTTATTTTTTAAGAATAATTTATCACTATAATTAGATGTAACTTAACAATGGTTTCCTTTGCTTACAGGCTACGACTAGTGACAAGGATTTTAATACATATCATCGAGTTTTGTTAATTTGCATATTGAACAGACCTTTTGTTCACTGCATGTAGAAGAACGCCATAACAAGAACAACTACGGAATATTCATAGCATCCTTGTAGAGATTGCAAATAACTTTGCCAGGTTCCTGTAAATTATTTTTACACAAATGTAATAATAAATAACGAATAGAAACACAGTTGAAAAAATTCTTATTACGTTGCGGGTATTAGAATGATTTAAAATTTCCGTTGGTTCACTAAGTAACGAGTCACTTAAAATCATTCTGAACTGATGAAGGCTAATACCAGCAACGTGTTCGTATTTTGTAATTCCGACGCATTAAAATGATACTGTTTTAATAAAAGTTTTTTTCAACTGTGTTTTCTCATTTATTATATTTTTATACACAGCTTATTGGAAACATCTGTAATAATGTTATTCTCCGAAAAAAATAAAAATAAATCACAGGAATTATTAGGACCGGAGTCGGGAATCCGAGTCGTTTCTTTTTTCTTTGGTTTGGCTGCGATTCAGGTCTTGTTGAAATTTAGGAAAAAAAAATGTTTTTCTATCAAAATGGCAGCCGGCCCATGAAACGGGGACTCCAGATGGACTTCCCGTCCCTTGAGAGATACTGAGTATTTCCCACCCTCGCCATTAGTGTGTTGTCAGTACACATCACATTCTTTTATATTATTCATTCATTTTTGTACTATTAATTAAATGTATAAAGAATTCTGGAGATATCTGGATAATATATATTATAAAACTTCCTCTGCATTTAATATAAAAAAAATAATGATGCTTATTACTATCTTTTTCTTTCTCGTAATATTTTATTTTCATTTGTTATTTTGCCTGAGATCCTTTTGTCTTCTTGACGAGATCCCCGTTAGACAATTGGTTTGTCAAAATTTTGTAAATATTTTTGTAGGCAAAAATAACTTATTTCTAATAAAATAAATTAATATTATTATTGCAGTTGAAGATAACATATCACGACTATGTTGTCATTACGTATCACAAGTTGAAGATAACATATTGTGGTGAATTAATCTGGTCACTGGTCCGATAAAGAAAGGTAGATCGAGTCTTAGCTGGATCTGAACTCAACTGTCTTGTGTTAAAGTGAAAACATCCTGAATAATAAATTTGTGCAATAAACTACAAAGCAATAAAAACGAAAACAAAAGACAGCACCAGAATAAACAAATTGCCGTTCTGGGTCCTTTATCGGGATAGGCGGATTGGGCTGATGAGTTCCAGGAAGGACGAAAGTTTCCGGCCGTCCCCAATTTCTTTGGGAGATTTAAATGACATGTGATTAACAACTGGATTTTAACTGAAGTTTTGAATTAAAGGTAATTACGGGAGCGCACCAACCGTAAGAATTTAAAAATAAACAAACAGAATTTGACCGTTAACGGAAAAATTTAAAATGTACAGAAGATTGAATAATGATTGATCAGAACAGTAAAATATCAATGTAAGATAAATTGGATAAAATAGAATAAATAAAACTATGATACAACTATAAAAAAATCATCATAATGTATTTAATTCCCTGCACTAAAAACAAAAATCAATGTGCTAAGGAGAACTTGCTAATGTCTCCGTGAACTAGTATTTGTATATGAACAAGTTACAGAGTTATGACATGTTACAACTGAGTGAAAACTTCAGTCTGTCCTACCACAAATATCTGCATACACTACTCCCACACAAATAACACCATCTAGGATGAAATTCTACGTTCACGTGACCATTTTATAAAACAAACCTTTTGTAATGTATTTTAATAGTGCATTTTTTTTAATGATATTCGCGGAATGGGTCTGACAGGTAAAAGAAAGTTATTTATTGGACAACCAGAATAAAGTTATTGTTGTTGAAAATCAGTTTATTAGTTTATTTATTGACAACTCAATACTCTTCCGTGTACTCTACAACCATAGCATATGACCATCATTTCAAAATATAGTCATTTATAAAAATGTATAGTAATTTTTTTTTTATTTCAATAATATTCGAATAAGTTAAGAATTTTAAATGGAGAAACTTAATACAAAATCTTTCTTTTTATCTTGATGACCTATTTCTAAGAATAAACTGCGAAAGGAAGAAATTAACAGAAAAAAGAAAGAAAATTAATAACATCTGTCAGTGTTTCATCAGATTAAGCAACAAAATGAGACACAGGCCTATTTTGAAATTTTGAATTTGATAAACAAGAAAGCCTAAGTTTGAAACTATCGGATTTTCAGACAAATTTTCAGTGGTCTAATTAAAAATAGGGATAAAACCATCTCGACTTTACCAAATTTGTTGTTGTTGTTGGTTGAGGTTTAATGGCGCAAAAGCAGCTCTGGCTATTCTGCGCCAAGAAAGGTAAAAAGGGGAAGAAAGAGAAGAAAGTGGAATGAAAACTAACTACCTAAATAAAATGGACAAAAACAAGAAAAGAACAGGTAGTGCCGAAAAGAAGATGATAGGAAATCATCTATAGTGTATAGAAGTAAAAAACCTGAGAATTACAAGAGTGTGACAAGGCCACATTGATGAATGAAGCATAAAACTGATGAAATGGGTAAAAGATCATTGTCATTTAAAAGGAAGGAAATATGAAAAGGAAAGTGAAATTTAAAAAGAGATTAAAAGCACTGACGACGATGTTGATTAAAAGCAGGACAGTCAATTAAAATATGATGAATGGTCAAAACAACGTTGCACGTAGAACACAGGGGAGGTGGACGAGTTTGCAGTAAATAACTATGCGTAAGTCTTGTATGCCCGATCCTCAGACGTACCAGAAGAACATCCTTCTGGCGAGTTGGAAACAGTCGATTGGTAGGAGAGGATAATAAAGGACTGATAAGACGAAGTTTATTGCCGTGAAGATCATCCCATTCATGTTGCCAGGCAGATCGACTTTACCAAATCTGGATGAAGAGGCCAGTTTCTAAGTGGATGGCCAACTGAAAATTGCTGTTCGACTACTGACCACTGACAAATTTTATACTTTGTTGCCAGTCTTTTATACTGTTTGGCCTCAAGATTACACAGAGATAAACCCAAAGAAATGTGTCTTTTTCCATTCTCCGTCTTCAAAGTTCTCGTATGTATGGTCAGACAATGAACCAAGTAGATAAACCAGGGCTATGGAACTGCAGAATGTTTTTTCCGACTCCCCATTCCACCAAAAAAAAATCTGCCGATTAACGATTTTGTCTTCGTCCGAAGAACATTGCAGTGCTCCCTGTAAAAACCCTTGCAACGTTAGTCGAAAAAGAAAAAAAAATGTTATAAATGTTAAATTCAATTTTCATCATGAATTGTTAAGTTTCTGAACGTGGATTATTAGTGTAAAATAAATCAAATTTCTCTTTTTAAGATATCTATCAAAGATTAACAAAAGAAATTATAAAATTGTAAAATTATATAAAAAATTAAGTAAAAGTTTCCGCATTTTATTTATTTTATACAATTTTTTTCCCTCTATAGTAACACCATATTTTGTATTTTTGAAAAATTACTGAATGTGTTCACTACACAAAATTTTAATAATCATTTTTAGATGGACAAATTATCTAAAAACATTAGAATTTATATTTTTTTTTAAGCATTTTTTTATTAGCAAACAAATTTTGATTGTAAAAAAAAATTCTTATTTTTGTAATTAATTAGGTTCATTATTATCCATGTATAGTATTCGAATGAATTTTCATTATTACTAAATTTACACAATTTTTATTGAGATTTAAGAAGTTCTTGACTTCTTTCTTTCCTTCCGCCATAAACGACTCTCTGCTAATGACGCTACAGGTGCGAATGATGTAGGCGGCGGCATGCCTCCAATCTCATTCGCCATCCCATCCTACGATTTATGATTGAAGAAGACCGGTTAATCAAGGAACCAGTTCTCGCAATTATATTTTTTTCGACGTATTTACTTACGGTAGCTCGTGTCACGAGTGTAAGTTATTAATGAATTAAGATTGGATAGCTTCCAACATTTGTCACCAGATGGAGCAGTGTCATATTTCGCTATTAATGACTAGTTTTCGACTTTTGACTTTTACTTGATAAAAACGAATTTAAGTTTCATTAATCTTCGTTTTATTTACGCTAAATGAAGTGCTCTCATACAAATCTATTAATCATCTAATAAATTTTAATGCTGTGTTGTGTTACAGGCCAAAATAGCTTGTTAACATATTACTATGTAAGTATAAAAGTAAATGAATTTTAATAGAAAATTATATAAACCTAAATCTGTAATACTGGTTTATAATATATAATTTTTAGCGACCCATTTGTGAGCTATTGTGATAGCGATCTAAATCAGTAGCTATTGCGTTCGTCTGTCCGTCCGTCCGTCCGTGTCTTTTTTATTTGTAATCGAACTGTATAGACCAAAATAAACAGTTAATTACAAATTAAAACGAAGAATGAATGCAACGTAGAATTAGAATTTACACTGCTTATTTTAGAAATCGTAGGTAGTGATTTTGCGATAATTTCGGCGAGAAAGGAGCAGACGGTTTCCTTGATTCGGTTAAAATTTGTTTGTTTGTTTTCTTTCTTTATTTTGATTTAGAAACCTCTGCAATCAAAATCTTACTTACATATCTTTATTTTAAATATCTAAACGCCGATAATTAAATGCTTTTTGATCTTTACTCAGAAATTAAAAAAATTACTTGAATCGAGCGAGGAAATTTCCTCGTTTGAGGAACTCAAACGTTTCGTGATTGGCTGTCTGAAAAACGATAGTTTCCGCGACTCTGATTGGTTCCCATTTTAACAACGAAACGATCTGATTGGCGTGCGCTTTGTCCTCTTGAAATTCCTTGAATCAGTATCCGTTAAACTTTGAAAGCTCCTACGTTTTGCTTCCGCAGACTCTTGCGGGATTCGACGTCACAAACTAACGCTGAAGACGCGGAAGTCCGTAGAAGTACTCAGGTGCCCATTTGTCCGTTGCGTGTGCGCGTTGGCCTTAACAACTCCCGAACGGAAGGTCGGATCGACAAACGGATTTCACCATCGTGTTCAGAGGCCCAAACATCGTAGGAATGGGATATTTTCAGGTGCCTTCGCAGAATCTGGAATACGATTTCTATTCGTGAATCTTCGAATGGCTCACGAAAGGAAACAACATAAAAATAATTCTATGTCGAAAGTAATATTAAATACTTAATATCTAGTGTCACCCTTGACTGTTTTTTAAGAAAAAAATTAAAATAAATAAAATATTCTAAATTCAAATTATATTATTATTATTACGCAAATGTTTCAAATCTTGGGTTTCTCCAGCAAAGACAACATGACGGGTCAAGGACCAAAGCATATGGTGCCAAGTGTAAAAAAAAGAGTGCAAGAATGGTTAGGAGGGATGTGTGGTTGTGTCCATGAATTTCCTAAATATTCGTGTTGTGCTAGAATATCACAGCCTTCTGGAGTTGTGCGTAAGTGTTTTTGTGAAGTCCTAGTGTGCTGAGGCTGTGGTGCAATGTGTGAGGCACCAGACCAGTGGCGGACAGGACGATAGGTACAACACGTAATCGGTCCTGCCTTCACTGCTTCTGGAGCTCGTATGCTAAGTGTACTTACTGATCTTGTCTGCGTGAGTTTTCTGCACGTTCTTGCTGATATCCACTGCAAAAATCAATGAGATAGATCTGTTTGTTTTATTATTATTATTTAAATTATTATTAATGCTTCTTTCTTATTTTGATAAATTATCCTTTTGTTTCCAACATTTTCTTAATTATTTAACTTATATATACCACTTCAAATTAATTTTAACGGATAAATTAATCTAAGTAACAATGGATTAATAGCTTCCTATATCTGTAAGGTTCTAATCTGAAGATTCGAAACAATTTTTCAAACTCTGAACAAAGTGTTATAAATTACCGATGTTTTGTATACAAGAGAATGGCAACACTCACAGTTAACTAAACAACCAGTAAACGTTGTTTTTTTTTTATATATATAAATAATCTATAATTTCATTGACCATTATTTAAATAGAAAAATGCAATATTCAAGAAATTTATCATATTATTCTGATGAATTTCTTTTGAAAATGAAACTCTCTTCGTCTCGTTCTGTATATCGTGTATAAATTGATCTATATACGGTACAATTGCTGTTGTAATCTACTTTTGATCCAACTTTGCTATTATAAAGATATCAACATAATGGATATTTAATATTATAAACATTATGTGGAATCGTACAATATTAAATTGTAGTAGCAAATGTTGCAGAAAAATATTCGGTGCTATTGGGCTTTTTGGTGTCTTCCCGCCCCCCCCCATTGGACAACCAAAAAATCTGCTTAAATATTTATCTTTGAAACTAAATAACGTATTATTAAGACAAAATCGAAGTTCTAGAATAAATTCAAAATTTGGAATATTGTTATCTACAATATTATATTACGATCAGGTAAATGATCCTTAACGATTTCACTCGCTAAGGAGTGTTAACATTCATCAATAAAGACACAACATCTAAATTAAACATCTTTGCTTTTTCTTTAGATAATCCTTCACTTTATCTAATAATGTTAAATTTTTAACACTAATTCTCTAATTTTACATCTAGAACCTTTACATGTTAAGCCAAGAATTTTGATAATTGATAACAGTCAGAAAAACGAAAAACAACAATTGATAATAATATTACCGTTCATCAACTGAATTTCACTTTTTTACATCAAAATATAAATTATTTCCAAGCTGTGGCTGATGATACTCGCCACACAATTTATTTAAGTGCTATAAAAATTTTCAAAATCACTATTGTCGGTTTCTTGCAAAGATTGAAGTGATGTCAGAGAACCGCATAACACATTATTCTGCAGCGAAGAATATAGTTCCGGCGTTCTTGTTATTTCATCCTGAATTTAGAAGATTATTGTTGATTTTGAAAACATTAAATATTTTAAGAGACAGTTACTGTTCAAATTATTAGATTTGTTGATTTTCGATCACACAGCAAGGGAACATGCGATTGGTTAATGTTGTCGAGGGTCTTACTTCAACATGGCAGCCTCCAGTGCATCGCACGCGTCTCCTTATATACATTTCAAAAGTAATTGCAAAGGTCAGTCGATTCACAGCAGTGTGTAACAAATAAGGTACTAGCCAATAGGAAGGCTCCTAAGGATTCAGCGCCGACGGGGTGTTTTACTGCTTCCGCTTAATTGTTTATTCCGATTAATTAGCCTAAGTTACAAATTCGAATGAGGTCCGAAGGACCGAAGAGTTTATTCCGATTTGCTGTAGGTTAGGTTAAGTGAGGTCTGCTCAGCTCCAGGATGTATATATTGGTAACTTTTGAAACAATTTTTGCCCTTCCAAATAGTTCCAAAACGGCCATGTTTGACGACGCGAAAAAAAAAAAAAAAAAAAAAAAAAAAACAAACTCCCGATACCCTAAACTGCAGTCTTACCAAAATTTTAAATGTTATTCCAAGTTAAGACAATTTGTTCGAATATTGATTGATTCACGGAGTAGAAATAGGCACAATATCATTTAATATCGTTCGAAACTTCTTTCTTCAAAATGTTTTCTATCGTATTTTTTTTTGAGTAGAATTAATACATTTCAGTATAAAGACTATTTTCTATCGAATAATAATCTTATTAAATATTATGGCAAATTGCCATATTAGATTTTATTGGTTTCACTACAGTTAAATTCAGAACTGTCACCGGAGCAAACTATGAATGATGTCACCAGTGACGTACTTCAGTCCTTCACTCTGATTGGTTGGATTGGCGGCAAGCACGTTCGACCGTTTTCTACCCTTGCATCAAACATATTTGCGCCAGACACGTTCGAGGAAACTGTACGACAATATTGACTGGCAATTAAGTCAGTTAATATATGACTTAAGTTTTGTAAATTTTTAAGATAAAACAAAATAAGGTAAATTCTTACTTTCTACGCAGGCATAAATAATCTTCACAGTTCCTGGATCTTGGCACTGCCGCGTTGCATAGTGGGCCACTAAAACAAAAGTGCATTTTGTTTCACCGGAACACCTACAATAAATAAAGAACAAATAAGTAAAGAAAGAAAGAAAATGCAAATGGTTTCACTGAAAATTACTTAATAAATAGTACATTCTCTGTTTAAATTTCTTTAAAGTATTATAGATTTCTAATTTCGGTTTCTCAAAACATTATTGAATTGACCGGGACGAACTTCTTGTTGTGCAATCTCGATATAAAAAGTCAGTTATAAAGCTTTTAAAGTTTAATTTTAAATTTATCCACAATTTGTTAATTTTTATTGAGAAAGTACCAGATCAGCAGTATTATCAAAATTGTTTAATCCCTAAGCGTATATTCAGAGTACCTCAAAAATATCTTACAATAATCTTACAAAAAAATACTGAGTCTTCTTAATAATACAAAGTAGTTACATATACAAGTAGTTCTTACAAATTTGATGTACGTATTTGTAAGTTTGTCTTGATTTACAAATATTTTGTTACGGTTATGGAAGAAAAAAAGAAATGTACGATCTTTAAGTACGCGAATAATACATTTAAAAGTTTATATATTTTATTAGTAAAATTTTCAAAATATTTTTCGGCTTCCTATTTTTCAGTTTCTAGCCTTTCAATTTTCATACAATATTTGCTCTATATTTTAATTATCATCAAATGTATAATTTATGTATAGCAAACTTATCAAATAGCATATTTTATTTAATTTGCCTATGAATTTTAAATCATATCACAAGATTAATGCAGTAATTCATTCATAGATGAATATTTTTAGTAGCTGGAGAAAGCTTTGAAAAATATTCATTTACTTTCAGTCCATTCATAGAATTTTTTGTAAACTGTCGAAAAAAGATATATACAATTCTAAAATATCAATATAACACAGATTGAAAAGATCATTCTACCAATTTTCTACCAATTTTACAATAAATATCAAAATAAATTAATCAGTTACAAAAAAAACCCAAACATTTTTATTTATAATTCTTTTTAATTGTTATTAACATTTTGATTATTTATAACTTTTTTTTTAAAATATACTGTATATTTTGAATGATAAAAAAAAACTACAACATTTGAATGATTTATTCTCTGTTCAGTTGTTTTTTTAACTTTTGTCATATAACTGATTAAAAACAAAGTAGTGACAGCGATTAGTAAAACCAATCACAATGCTTCGCAACGGCTTCTGATACGTAAAAGACAATATAATTGATATTTCTTTAATTTCCTTAATATTATAAAGGTGATTGTTGTGATTATTGTGATTGTTTTAGAGCTATATTATAAATGTGATTGATGCGCATGCAAAAGAAGCAATTGTTGCGATTGTTGCTAATGATAATTTAATGATATTTTAATGATACTTGTCCACAGACGGACGGACAAAGCGGGGTTATAAGGCTTCTGATACTTGTATCAGAAGCCTAAAAAAAAACGGCAAGACCACGATGATTTAAGATCATATCGCGATTTATTTATTAATTAAATTTATTATATTATTTTATTTATTATTTATTTTTATTGATAAATTTTGTATTTATTTTTAATTATTTAAAAACAGTCAATTAACTGTATTTATAATTTGCATGTTTCTAGAAGATTCCCGAAGTTAAGGAATTCTAGAAATTTCGTTGAGGCGCCATCTGGCGAATAATTTTTAAAGATAAACTCCCGTGGTGGCAGAGAGAAGGCAGATCGCGGGAAAGTCTACAGTCAGGAAGGTTCATCAGAGCGAATAAAATTTATTTCATCAAAGTTTTTTTTTTTATTATTTATTTCAACGAATATGTGACAATATTTTCAATATTTCTGTTCCCAAAAATACAGTTCCGAAGTAATAAGATATATAAAGAAACTATATCGGTTGGAAAGACGGATATTATTATTATAGTTTCAAACCATGGGATTCCCCAGCTAAGACAATATGGCGAGTCAAGGACCAAAGCACATGTTGCCAAGTGTAAAAAAAAAAAAAAAAAAAGTTTGGAAGAATAGTTAGGGATGTGTGCTTGTGTCCATAAATTTCCTAACTATGCATGTTGTGTTGAGTACCACAGCCTTCTGGAGTTGTGCGTAAGTGTTTTTATGAAGTTCTAGTGTGCTGAGACTGTGGTGCAATGTGTGAGGCACCAGACCAGTAGCGGACAGGACGATGGCTACAACATGTACTCGGTCCTGCCTCCACTGCTTCTGGAGCTCGTGTGCTAGGTCTGTGTATTATTATTATTATTAATATTATTCTTATTACTAAAATCTTATCAATCAATCTCACTGAAAACAGAAAGCTAATTTCTATCTGCAAAATACATATTAATTTTGATATCTGTTCAACAGTTAAATAAGTAATTAATTGATACAATATCTCAGAAATATTTGCCTGATAAGAGGCTAGCCAGGAGGAACTGAAAACTAGCAGAAATCGTCGTTATTTCAAGCATCTATAAAATTTAGGAAAGAAAAAAAAAAGACAAATTATTCTTCAATCAATTCTAATGAAACTAACATACTCTCAGACAGTGCTTGAGTTGATCTCAGCAAACACGCTTTTCATCGATCACGCAAGTTCACGCTTTGGTGATCTTTGAATATCGATTCTTGACTCAATCCTTTTAGTGTCAAGATGAATTTTTCCACAGGACGAAAGAAGGGGTTCAGAACGATCAATCTCGTTGAGTTCACTTCGCCCACTCAGCATGTTTCACAAAATAGACTCCACGCCTTTCTAATCTACTTATTTTAAAAGGCATTTAAGTTAAGTTCTTCAATATTCACTTGAAATTGGAATAATTCGTTTCAAAGAAGCACTTTCTTTTAATTCAAGAGAATAAAAATTTACAATTTCGATTAAAAAATAAAAAAGACTATTTAAAATTTGATTGGTTATTTATCAATAGTAATAAAAATAAATGATCGAAAAAGCTTTAATATTTTATTAATAGTTATGAATAAAGAGAAAATTCAAAATAAATCCAACGTAACTATGGTCTATGATGAATTTTCTCTCGTTTTGTAACTGTTAATAACTCTAGCTTTTCAATGAAGACAATTTATTTATTTATTCATACTCTGGCTTAAACGTATTTTCAGATGAAAATGAAGTAAAAAATTTAAATAACTTCTTAATAATCACTTCCCCTTTTCCCATTTACATCGATTTCTGAGAATTTAAATCGAACCTTCTCGAGATACTGTGATAGTGCTAGAATTTGTATTGCAGCGGACCATTGTTAGTTGGCTAGTTGGCTAGCATTAGTTGGCTACCGCCCAAGTCAGAAAAATAATTATCACAAACTCTGTCGCGCATCTACCGCGTTATTGTCCTCCAAATGAAAGTTGGCCGGCGGAAGTTTGAACTGCGCAGCCCTTCCGGTAGCTGATCAATTATGTTTTCCTGTCACAATGGACGACGCCGTCTGTTTTCACTGAGAAAGACATGTTGGTAACGCCAAATTAAAACTTCTCTCGACTATTTAGCGTTATTTCAATACCAGTTGCTAACAATAAGTATTTATATAAATAAATAAATATATATTATTTATAAATACAATGCTCTTTTGCAAAGTAACAAGCGATTACCGTAATGGCGGCGTCCTGTCATAAAATCAGACGGAAGTGCCTGACCAGACTAATCGATCATACATGCGCAGATCTCACAAAAACAAGGCGGCCAACTCTCATTTGGAGGAGAATAAGTGTATTTCCCAAAGGGTAATTACCTTGTGAATCGTATTTGTTAACAGTATTTTAATAAGAAAGTTTGATATTCAGCCATCAGTGAAGCTTAATTTTAGCTAAAAAGCCCAAATTTTACGGAAGTTATCCACATCACAACTTTGAGGTCACGTCACATTTCTAAGCTCCGCCCCCTCACAGATATCAACTTTATTGTTACGTATTTGTAGTTGTACCAATGCCTTAGAAGCTGTACAAAATATGACATCCAAAAATGTATCTACCTTGGCAACTTAGTAATATCATCATACGACGACATTATTTATCTTAATTTACTTTGTATTGCTGTCTTTTTCTTTTTTTTTTTTTAATTTTTCTCAATAAGACATGTTTACATTCTTGAAACTAACTGACTGCTTATCAAAAAGTATATTCTAATTATTCTATTACAATCTTACTACAGTAAACTCCCGATTATCCGCGGAATTGGGTGACGCGGCAACCACAGATAAGCGAATTCCGCGGATAATCCGAAATAGGACGAAAAAGGACAAAAATCAACACAAACATGCTTTTAACATGTTTTAGTTACATTAAAATGGCAGTTCATATATTATAAACAATTATTTTATTTTATTTTACTCTATTGCTTTTAGCAAAAAAATCGGTTAATTGTCTATTTTTTCGTGACGAAACACGAAAACCACCTACTTGGACGTCGCTAAATGTGCCTCTTTTATTGTTTACCTTATTCTAGATTTAAAATTTTTTTGTTAATTTCGTAATTTATTATATAGTAAAAAAAATGGAAACAGGACAGGTCCGCGGATAATATATATTCAGAAACCTCTTCAAAATGTAGCAAATGCTTTTCAGTCTAAAATTAAACGTAATGATTTATCTTAGATAAAATACAGATTCTATTTAAGTATATAATGAAATGTAACAAAATCTAAACATGTTTAAAAAATAAAAAAGGACTATTGTAATGGTATTCAAAGACACTGAATTCTTCGATCAAATATAGGAATTGGGTAACTATTCATAACATAAGGACTAGTACTAGGACAGAATGGAAATTCTTTTGAAGAATGATCAATTGGAATACGTCGGTAATTCATTATTTAATATCACTAGGAAGTAGCTGTATCGAATCAATCGGTTATACTTTGATCTTCATTACTCGGCACTGAATCGATCTCTTGCTGTAACTTATAACCTTTTCTACATGGGTACAGTCTTCTTACTATCATTGAACCGTTGGATAAATTTCCTAAAACTTGACATGCGCATTGAAAAACAAGAGACGATCATACGTTTTTATTTAAAAAAATTTCTGTGTGTATTGCTATCGAAAAATCAGCGTGAGAATGCCACAAAAAAATACCTTAGGAAAAAGACAACATTAGAATAGAAACTATGAATTATCTTAAATAAAGGATATTAATCCGCATATTAATCCTGTAATGTATGCGCGATGTGCAATAAACATTACGATTTAAAAGCAATTGGAGATTTAGTTGTATTTGCACCGTTTTTAGGGGCATTTCTTGGGGAAAACATTTTTTTTTTTTTTAAATATACCAGCATATCCGGCCACTTTATTAGATACACCTACCTACTAGCGTGTTGGGCCTCCGTTAGCCCTCAAACAGTTTGAATCCGTGGAGGCATGGATTCCACAAGATGCTGAAAACGTTGTTGAGGTATTGTGTACCATGCAGACATGAGTGTGTCACGCAGTTTTTGAAGATTTGATGGAGGCGTAGACCTGGTGCGAACAGCCCGTTCCAGCTCATCCCATAAATTTTCAATCGGGCTGAGATCCGGGGGACTGAGCGGGCCACTGCAGCAAGCTAAAGTCATTGTCATGTACCTAAAACCATCCTATAGTGATGCGGGCTTTGTGCATCAGCGCATTATCCTGCTGGACATAGCCATCTGTTTTAGGATAAACTGTTAACATGTACGGTTGTACTTGGTCAGCTACGATGTTTAGGTACGCTCTAGCATCCTGACACCTACAGAGGTATCAATGGACCCAACATGTGCCAGGAAAACATCCCGACACTGCCCCCCCACCGGCTTGAAGAGTTCTTGTGAGACACAGCATTTGTGCGCACAGTATGAATGTACCTAATAAAGTGGCTGGACAGTGTATATATATTCGGCGTAAGATGCATCTTTTTTTTTTTTTTTTTTTTTTGAGACAAAAGTTTTAGGGAAAAAAAGTGCGTCTTACATGCCACCAAATACGGTATTTCGGAAAATTAAATAAAAAATCTTTCGTATTTTTATTCAATAGATATTTAATTATGATAAAAAAAGACTTTTTAATTAATACTGTTATCACACGACTTTAAAAAAAAATCAAAAGCTTATTTTTATCTATTTATAAAGAACATGAACTTTTTTGTTCAAATTTTCAAATTTAACCAATATTTTAATTAGATGGTTATTTTTTAATAGTTAGAAATAGAGTATCGTCAAAACTGCATTAAGTTTTTTGAGGCGAAGTTAGAGGTTGAAGAAGATATGCGAAAGTGGAGAATTTTGAAGCAAACTTTCGTAGAATAGAAAAGAATATTTAATGTTGCTGCAAGAATTAAAATAAACAGACGAAAAGCAGGAGAAATAAAACAAATTCCACACAACTCAAAAGTTATGTAAAGTAACATGGAGTTCTGCGAGTGAGTTTTATTATGTAGCCAAGTGGAAAATAAATGCCCGAAGCGTCGTGAAACCTTTCTCTGATGTAAATCATGTAGAATATTACTCAGGCAGCGAAGAGGGACGCTAACTTCTAGAGTCGCTAGGGAAGTGTAATTCGAGACAGAGCTAAGAGCCCCTCAAGCTGTTCCTTTCCCTTGTTTCAAGGTGAAATGGGTCCATTAAGCTTTCGTTCTTCTCATGGGTCACAAAATAATAGGAAATGCACCTGCAATTGGAACTGAATACAATTTGCTCACAACTCGACCTCAAATAGTAAAGACAGATTAAGAGAAAAGAAAATCGTTAAATGGATATTAGGAGTTGGATTTACAAATCTACTGACTTCTTCCGGTCAAAGTTTTAGATGGTGATCACAGGATGCCCTTGCACCGGAGACAGCGTTTTAAGGGCGTTTTTATGCTGATTAAAAATAAATTAAAAATATATTAAAAAAAACCAAAAAAAAAAACCAGCAAGATTTAAAGAAAAGAATACATAAAAACTCCAGTATTTTTTATCAAATTTTTAACAATAACTAAAAGAAACTAGGAATCGCAATGTATTTTAATAAGGGTGCCATTTTTAAGGCAAACTTGCCTAGGGCCTCTCAAACAGTCAGGTCGACCCTGATCATCATCTTCTTGTTGTTGTTGTTGTTGTTTGGTCTTATAGCCCCATTTGCGCCTTAACCTCCTTTAGAGCTGTCTTCCATTCTTCTCTGTTTTCCGCCTTTTCTTCCAATTTGTAATTCAAATTCCTTTATATCATTCCTTACACTGTCCATCCATCTTAATTTCGGTCTTCCTCTAGTCCTTCTACCCTCTGGCTTTCTATTGTAAACTTTCTTAACTTTCATAGTATTGTCTATTCTTATCACATGTCCTAACCATCTTAACCTTATTGATTTAACATGTGTCTCCATATTTATATTATTATAATGTTCATATAGTTAAGGTGACCAGATTTTTACATTGGCAAAGCGGGACACCATTGACCGGTGGGGGGGGGGGGAGACTGGAAAGAAAAAAAAAAAAAAAGGAATCTCCAGTTCGACAACCAAACAAAAAAAGGAATTTCATAACCAAAAAAAAAAAATCGGGACTTTTTTAAAATGCCGCGGGACGCGGGACAAATTGTTAAAAATCGGGACGTCTGGTCACCCTAATATAGTTCATTGTTATATCTTTTTCTCCAGCAGTCTCCTTGTTTGACCGCCCCCAGGATTCTTCTTAATATCTTTCCTTCAAATATTGCAAGTCTTGCACATACATTCTTTGTTAATGTCCATGATTCCGCCCCATGTATCACAATAGGTCTTATCAGACTTTTATATGACCCTGATAGCAGTTAGAAAACAAATAATACTGTCTAACAAAATCTAAATTTTGAGAGTTTTAGCCAATTCGAAGAGAAACTTAAAATACTATTTTTTTTTTCTTTCTTATATTTGTAATTACCAATGTAAGGTTTCATTTCATTTTATCAGAACTAAGCTAATTCAAAAGGAGAATGCTTTTTTTGTAATATACATTTACATCTTTTATTTCTTTGTTTTTAATTTATTTCAATGTATTTGTTTCTTTGATCTCGCACACATTTAAGCTGGCGATTTTTAATAGCGCAAGAAAGAGGCTAAGCTGCTCCAGGAATAAGATTTGAAACAAGTCATTGACACACACAGAAGAAAGAAGGAACATCCAAGCCCACAAAGGAATTTCACCTGCAGTTAGTGCTACGTAGTACTTGATCACGTGACTGAACATCACTTGTGTCAGTTTAATCAAACTAATAGTTCAATACTGTTATTTGGATGAGTAAACACTTAAAACTGTAAACAAATAAATAATTAAATTCCTTTATTTGAACTTATTTCAGATAGTCTTTTGAAACAAGTCTTTTTGTTATTCTTTTAGAATCGTTTATGTAGTCTCTAGTTTCTTGTGGAAGAATGGCCATTTTATGTAACTTTTACAGAATTTTATAAACTATTTATTTATTTTATAAAAAGCAAAAGACAACTAAAATAATTATATATTTATACTGCCAATAAATTAAATCAGTGAAAACTCTGTAATGGCAGCTTTTATTTTATTGAAAATCTTTACAACCAAGTAAGTTTACATAAAATAAGCAATATCAGAAAGATCAGGTTCAGACAACATTTTTGACCATTAGTGTTCCGCGGACCACTGATAGAGAGAGAAAAAAACAACAACAAAAAGAGGTAGGGATAGCGATTAGTAAACCAATCACAATACTTCGTAACGTCTTCTGATACATCTATGAAAACATAATTGATATTGCCTTAATTTCCTTATTATTATAAATGTGATTGTTGCGAAAGACGCAATTGTTGCGATTGTTGTCATTGTTGCTCATAAAAATTGTTACGAT
>JAFIDM010000002.1:56713810-56727344 GCA_023159025.1 Thereuonema tuberculata
GCTTCCACTAGGCTAGGCCGGAACGGCTACACCTTTGTACTGCTTCCTTATTATTATACACCGCAATTCTTGGTGTATAAAATGTTCGAAATAAGAAAGTATATCAGGGCCTGGATGATGATGATTCGATACAATTTATGATGTCATCGATATGTCGTCTTATAACAGATTTGGGATGAGGCTCTCATCTTTGTCATCATTTTCCTTTCGCTCTTCAGAAAGTAGAACATTCCCTTCTAACTCAGAAAAAAATGTGAAAACCTGGATCATCAATTTCGAGCCATTCTTTCACATTGTCTTCAGTCGCATCTTTATCATTATCCTTCAGAAGTCTCCAGAAAATTAGACGCTTCAAATTCTTCCAAATCCACTTCGGGTTCGATATTGCACAACAATTGCTTCCATGTATTGGATATCGTAGTAAACAGCTGCTGCATGGAAGGCTGTGACAAGTTAAAGATATCAGAACTCATATTGTATGCAGGTAAATTTTGAAGTGTCGCAGCACCTCTTGTATCTTTTCTTTCTTCTTCTCTTCTAAAATAACCATAATCTCTTCCAAAAACTTCTTATACAACCTCTTGCATGCAACGATTACACCCTGATGCATAGGTTGTATTAATGGTGTCAGGAAGCAGAAAAAGGCATTTGATTCTCCAATCTCCAGTAATCCTAAGCATCAGAGCAGATGCATTATTAAGTAGGAAAGCAACCTTTATTGCATGAGAAGGAATTTTCAGGTTATCGGTCTGATAGTGGCGCATATTAGAAACACAATGTGAACCAGCAACAGGAAATACCTAATTTAAATCAGGTATCTTTGAGTGAGAATATGTTACTGATAGCTTATATATTCATTAAATCCTTTAAGGCATCCTTTGAGACTTTTTTGCCTTACTAACTACCATAGGCTTAAGCCGAAGCAAGCCATCAGCATTTGCACAAAGTAAAACTGAAATATGCCCGTTATTTAGCTTCAGGTCAGGAATACTTGTTTCGTTCTTCTACGCCTAAGTCTTATCAGGAAGAGTTCAGTCTAATCAGAATTAGAAGCCTGAGATTAACTGAAGCTTTCATTTTTAATGGGGTCATTTATGTATCTTCTGAAAGATTCAATTTGTTCTACATCAGCACTTAATAAAAGCATCTGTGGTGAATTCTTAACAATGTTAATGCCATGTCGCTTTCGAAAACGTCACAGCCATCCATCACTTCACTGAAATTTTAGGCCCGTATGCTTAGCAAGCTTTTCAGCAACTGATTTGCGTTCAACACCTTAACGATTACAATCCTCGAACGTTGCTGAACAAATCTCTGCCTTCTGTAAGTTTTTGTCTTTAACCACTTACCAACCGTAGAAGCAGTACCATTAGCTACACTGTATTTTAATGTGAATTTTTTTTTAGCGTCGGAACTTTTTGACTCCATAAATCTAGCAAACACGTACCTAACAGACACAATTAAGCTTCCCAATTAAGCCTAATTTTTGTTTAACACTCAAAACACACGTTTACGTTTAACTCCTTTATCCCTCGAGGCCCTAACAACGACAAATGTTGTGCATTTTTAATTAAACAAAAGTCAGAATTACGTAAACGATACAAACGATCAAAATACAAACAAGGAATAGAACCGAACTGCGTTGATTCTGCGGAGTCTATCAGTGGCGTCCTGCATTGCTTGATTAGAAAATGCTGATCTATTAATTCCGCTGGGAACTAATTTAAAATTGATATTAAATGCTATAAATTTCTCATTTTATAATTATTTTTTACTTACATATTTACCTAGGGACAACAGCAGCTTAATTGGAAGATTATTATTTTGCTTATATTAAAAATAAGGAGTGTTCCTAACAAAGTAATACATTTTAGTACTTTAAAACAGACGCCTCCATATTGTAAGGTTTTTCATTTTCCTTGTTTTTTAATAGGCATTAGCAGTCTCCACCCATTCAACCGAAATTTTGTGTGCGTTAAATCCGAAATTCGTTAAATCAGGGACCGTTAAATCGAGGATCTACTATACTTTCAAATGTTTAATTTAATAATCATGTTTTTTTTTAAAAAAATCTAAAATTGCACATCAGCTTTTTCTTATTTATGCTAAAAATCTGCTGGGCATTTTTCCGCTGCGAAAAGACGCTTCTAAAAAGCTCGACAAATTTGCTGAATCACTGGAGAATGTTTTAAATAGGAAAAAAAAATCTAAAATCTTGTGATTTGTTTCTTAACAGAAAAATGGTAGATGTAAATGCTATAATTCGTTGATCAATTAATATATAATATGACACTAGTAAAAATAGATTCATACAAAAAATAGACTGCAATTGGCAAACAAACTTTCTAGGACTTCGGTCAATGAATTGGTAAGTTACTGGAAAACAGACGCATTTAATATATAACCTTATCAAGGTTTTCAAAAACTAAAGTTTAGTAAGCAACTAAATTCAACCAAGCGGAAATTCAGGCCCAAAGACTTAGAATAATTTCAGACATTAGGTTTCCAGAGATTAATTTCAACTAATTTTCAGAAAACAAATTTATTGTTGAAAAGCTAAAATCTTCAGAATATTCAAATGAATGAAAATAATCATAAGGTATATGGGTCAAATAAGCCCCGGTCTCAAATAAGGCCCATCCTTCGTTTTATTAATAGAACGTTGACAATTTACCAAGATTAGTGATGTTTCAGACAGATCCTGGCTTCTAGCGGCTACACCAAAAATTAGGTCCGTTGAAGTGGATAATTTCACCTTGTTTGTTTCAGTTGAACAGTAAAGTCACCCGAAGCTTTTGTCGTTACTATTTCAACTTAATTTGATAAATCGTCTGCATTTTTTGGCAACTTAATATACATAAACATGTTTTATGTCAGGAGTAACATTTAATTTTTTTAAAGTTTTTATAATTATTTCAAGTGTGTTGTCGATTTATATATGTGCAATGTTTTATGTCATTTTAAAGTGTGTAATGAGTAGAATAACATACTGTATTTGATATTTTCCAGTTAACATGCATTTAAAATTTTTTTAGTAAAACGATGCATGAAAGCGTGGGTTAAAAGAGGGCTCCAAATAAGACCCATCAATTATCGTGTATGTTTTCTTATTATGAGCCTCATAAGCACATTCCATAACATAAAGTAATTATATATAATGAGAAAAAATATTAAAAAAAATCATCAAAGCTAGTTTTAAATTCCCAATTTTATAAATTAAATTACTAATTAATTATTAATTTGTATCTTAATATTTAGTCAGAACTAAATGTTGGAAATTGGCTGTTTTCACTGTCAAGCTCTTGTCCCTGTGGGCGAGTTTGCCTGTGAGCTACAGACCTTAGAAATCCCGGAGTGAATGCTGACACACCCTGTATTCTATTTGATTTAAATTTAATTATATAATTATTTTGGTTTAAATATAATTATTCTAATTTAATTGATTTCTGTTTTTTTTTTTCCTGATTTATTATTTATTTACACATGGGCCTTATTTGGGACAAGTAGTGGGCCTTATTTGGAACAGGGAGCTCAAATAAGGCCAATTAGTTGCATTTTCAAAACTGTATTATTACAGAAAGAATTTCAAATACCACTAATTCTAAATTCACTTTTTCATAGCAGCACACCTTAAACTAACTTTCAGTACAGTTTTCAGAATTTTAACTCTTGAAGTAAAAATATAAAAAATCTTTAAATGTTAGGTGGGCCTTATTTGGCCCATATACCTTAAATAAAATCTTTTTGAAAGATTGTCCGTCGCTTGTTTCGGAAGCCTCGCATATGGAATGGAAAAATTAAGAAACATTTTATTTATACCAGATTACGCCAAACTAAAACCTACAACTAAAACTAAAAATATATTTAAATTTAAATTCTAAAAAATATATGCATTGAGTATTGAAATCCATTTGTGACAGTCGAGATTTTGTTGCCTAGCAACGAACGTGTAAAATATCAATAATAATATCGCGGACACGGTTGACAATACAACAATACTCCCGTTGCCAGGCAACGCGCGTACCAATTGTTGAGAAATTCATTTGTTGGTGGACGTACGCACACAACGCACATGATTTTTTTCTAATACAGATCGGATGAAAATAAATAATAAAGAAATTCAGAATGTAAAACAGGTTTAAAATGAGAAAATATTTGATAAAAACTTAAAAGTTGCAAAATCAAAATTAACACTAAAGTTGCAAAAAAAATTTGAAATATAAAACCGAAGAATGAATGAAAATATTAAAAATACTTTTACTTGATATTTATTCTTTTCAACAAATATGTTATTAAATGACTAAACTCATCAATATTTATTGTTCAGGACACCCACACAAAAATTGAGGTAAGCAAAGAAATTACACAAGGAGATATTTTTAATATCAATATGAAAGTTACATTGAAATTTATTAGTTTCTTTAGAACTTATGCAAATTGTAAATAGATACAGATTTAATAACGTAAAACAATTTTTAATGCTATTTTTATCTTCTTAATGTATATCTACAAATGCTAAAATTGGGAGGAAGCACTTCCTGACAGCGTAAAACTAATTAGTAAATTCAGAGGAATTAAAGATTAATTATTTAATTGCTAACATAATTAGAGTAAAGGTTAATTATGAATCGACCCGATGACGCCTTGTGTGGAAAGGTTTTAGGTAATAAATTTATCAAAACTTAGATATATAATGATATTACTGTGAAACACTTTGACACTTGTAATGTAATCAAGATCATGTACCAATGACAAGAATACAATTAGTTACCTAATATCATTTGTGTAGATCTTCTTTCTACGTAATACTTGTAATTGGAAAACAACCGCTAATATTGATTGAAGTACTTACAAAACTACGAGTATTAATGAAAGAAATTTCTAGATAATACTTATTCACAAGTTGAAGTAACTCAAACTAAGTTGAGGGAATTATTAAGAACAATGAATCTTTGAATAATCCACCATTTATTTTTTAAATATATTAAAAATTAAAACATTTATAATTTTAATGATAAGTTACGAAAAAAATACTTAAATTTTACGTCTTTCAGAAATATATTTTTATCAATCTAGAGGTTTCCTCAAGCATGTCGACCTCTTCCTTTCTGTTCTAGATATTCCTGATGATAAGCTTTGATAAGTCTATTGATAACTTTTCTAAGTTCCTTGTTCTGTTCTTAATAAATTTAATTATACCAATTTTGAAACAAGATTGTGATTATTTTCGATAAAGTGGTATGGATAAGCTGATGCATTTTCATTGTTGTAAATTCCGTTAACGTTCTGTGATTCTGTCCCACGAATTGTACGGCAATGGTGTTGAAGTTCATATATTACCGTGATCTTCATAAAAATTTCGTCAAACATTGAAATTTACATTTTTAACTCCAACAAAGCGATAATTCTAAGGACTGAAATTTCCAAAAGAAGATTGAAGATGATATACAAACTTTACAAATATTACATCTTTACATGTAATTACAAATTATTATTGCAAATAAAGAATTACTTGTTAAGCTTTAAGTTTCAACCAACAAAGCTTAAACGTTATTCTAATTTTCAATTTTCTGAATGAAAACTTTTTATCAACTCTTTAAATATAAATGATATGTTTATAATTACATTAATGAAAATTTTAAGATTTATTATGTATATATTGTCTGAGTGTGGTAGAAGCCACTAAAAATGAAATACTGATTAAGCTTCTCTTTTGCCCTCATGTAAATATGGCGATCGTCAAAAATGGATGATGATAAAACAAATGTCAATAGATGTAATTTATGTGATGAAGAATTAGACATGTTTCTTCTGAAATAGACATCATAATAATGATTACCAAATTTGAAGTATTACAAATTACATGAAGGAAAGCAATGGTTGCTGATACTCTCTCCAGAATCTAAATTGGTTGGACAGTATGAATCACGGTAGACTATAACCCAAGCATGGATGAACGACTTACACTTTTACATCAATTAATTTACGATTTAACAAAAAACATATTTCTTTTTATGAAACTTTATTTACTGTCTCATTTATTTACTGAAAATTCGTAATTTTATTTTTCATTTAGATTGCCAATTTTCATTTAATTATACGTTTATTTATCTGTCAGGTCACATTGCCGTAAAAACTTACAGGCCTAGATAGTACTACACTTTTCTAATATATTGTGCATGGAGAAGGAATGATACATTTCCAAGAGTCTCTTCTGTAAAACCAAAACAAGTTCGTAAAATTTAATGTTACTGCTTCCACTGATGCAATCATCAATTACGAAGTTACACCAACAAAAATGATACATAAAACCACTTCTACAATGAAACGAAAATATTTTCCCCCCCTTTCTCATGATTGAAGCAAACCTTTCAATTTCTTGTAATCAAAACAGCTGCATAAGATGACCAAGAAACTAAATGAGAAAGTGTCTGCATCTGTTCCTTTTTTTAACTTTTTAAATTTTGAAAGACTGTGGTCCAATCCCAATCTCCCAACTCCAATCACTTCTCACTAGGCAATCAGGATCTCAACTACAGCTGCTTATTGACGAATGCTGACGCAATGCAGTGGGGGTTCTTGTCTGACAACATCTGGGTCGTTGAATTCTAGGGGTTTCATTTTCTTGGACACCTTTTTTTTTTTCCACTTCAGAATCTTGGGTTTTATCAATTTCCTTCTTCCATTTTCTGCCAAAGAACGCAGATAGTTTTAACTACTTTTAGTTAACTTATATTATTATAACCTGTTAAAGCCTTGAAACGTTAGCACTCTGGAAATTTCTTTACAAGTTAGATATATTTCTTTAAGGAGGCGATATAAATTTTTACAATTGATTAAGGAATCTAACATAAAATTTTGACTTATTAGCAAGGTCATGCAAACTTAACTTTCATTATACTCGACCTAGTTTTATTTTCGTTAAGGTATAACATCTGAGCCGTTTAGAAATTAAGTTTCTATCATTCCTTAGATGGCGCCACCTTTCGATTTAATTTGTATATATTGAAACTACAAAAAACTTAAATCTATGGTAAATAAAAAAGTGTAGTATTATAAATCAACAGAACTATTATATTTGAATGTTTATGTTTTTGAACGTTTGGAAACTGCAGCAGTTCCTACGGCACCTGATAATTTACTTACCCTGTAGAAATATCTCATTGCGACAGTTTGCACTTTAGTGTTGAGTCGCGTTGATAACGTGTCGTGTTTCTAAAATTGCCTCGATTGGTTGACATTTAACGTCATTTCCGGATCACTTTCGGATGCGCAAGTATTTTCGAAAGCAGCAGCTTCCAAGAGAAGAAGAAAAAAAATACGTGGGCCCAATTTTTCCCTTGAAAAGGTGAATTTCCAAAACAAGAATCTTAAAATGAATTAGCTCTATCCTAACATTATTTTCGATAGAGCAAATACATATTATTCATCTTCAAATCATAGGAATTGGAGTCATCTTGTAAAAGATAAAAGACGCAGAGGCTGATGGAAGATTTCTAATTGAGAACTGATTTAATAGAAGAAAGCTGGGCTGCTAAATTTTGATGACTCAACAGTGATGTAGCGACCGATGAATGTTTGTGCACAGAAAGTGTAGATTAAGAAGCGAGTTGAACAACCCTCAATGTAAGGTAAGCTCGGTGCACGCCGCCTAAATGAGTCTTGTTAAATCCACTTTGAAGCTTAGAGCTGCATTGATTTTTCCTTTCAACTTGTTTTAGGCTTAAGTTCAAATGATCGAAGGCCTTTAAATGGTTTTCCCAATTGATCAGTTCTGTTAAATCCCACAAATAAGCAGTCGTTCTAGAATGTTCCGAAGTCAAGTTAGCACCAATGGGAGTTTCAAGAGACTTAAACAAGTCCAATGACTGCAGCAGTGTAAAATATTCTCTGACAGAACAACTACATTAAGGAATTTTCTTTTTTCCTTCTAAGTAATGCTCGTTCAAAGAGAAAGTACCAATTATATCCAGTTCCTACAACAATTGGATTTCTCTTGCAGAAATTTTGATGAAACTTCACTTAGTGTTGTATAAAAAGTTCAATGTCCTTTTTTTCAAATTTTAAAAAAAAAGTTTGATCCAAATACTTTTTATTTATTTAAATAAAAATATTAAATATTTATTTATTTAAATTTTTTGAGGGTTTTATTACAGCCTATCAGCTATTTCCTTAATGAACCAATCATATTGCTTCGTTTTTATTAATGGCATCGGGTTTCTCATCTACTGTTAAGTATTAAAACAGCTTGATTTTATTTCCTGATAATGAAAAAACTGATTTTAATCCATATTTCTGTAAAGTACATGGAAGTAAAGGTAAATATGCATTTTCTGAAAAAGATGCACTTTGACTAGAAAAAGGCTAAGTTTTAATTTTCAATTAAATTTCACGTCAATCTTTGAAAGCGATCACTTCTAAAATGTCACTTTACGATTGTGATTTTACTTTTTTTATATTCCTTTCGGGACTTTTTTAATAAAGTACCTGCAGACAATTTGACATTCAATGTTTTGAAGAATAACTTATTATACATTCTCCAAGTAAAAGGAATTCGGAATTTTTCGAATCACCCAGCCCTCAGTCCAAATAGTTTCTTTTCCCTGAACTTTATTCCTCATAGCTACAATAGTGACACTTTCGTAGTAGCGCCATAATCGTGCATGTGATGTCACTGTAGTGATGTATTAAGTCACCTCTGCAATCTTCTAGAGGGGCCTTGAGTGATGTACTTTTAAGCTATGACGAATAGTTTCAGTGTAAATGATGTATTTTTTTTCTCGGCAATTACAGAATAATTGTAAAATTAATGAACTTGCACTATATTCTCAAAAACGGAATTAATTACGATTAAAAAAAAAACTTTTATAAAAGATAATTAAAGTTACTTTCCGTTTTAATGGTATTTTTAAAACGTATCAAGTCATTGCAAGAAAAACAAATAAAATTAATTTCTTAATCATAAAAAAAATTACAATTTTACTGAAGAATTGTAATTAAGGGAAGTGAACTGAAATATCTTCGTCATATATGTTTTCGTTTGTCTATAGAAGAAATCGTAGGTTATTGCTGTATCGCTATTTCTATGTCCGCCATTTCACTTCTGTAGCCGTAGTCCACCTCGTAATACTGTAGTCACAGCAGCTACTTTCGACTACTTTTGACTTTCCTGTTTATGAGGAACACCGAAGTAGTCCACTAAAATCTAATGATGAACACATTTTCGAACGTTTACTGCGTTACTATTCCGCTGTAGATACTGTGCTTAAGGTCGGTCGACCATCGAACTTGCACTCGATCTCAACTTCTGCTGATTCGCAGAAGCCTCTATCTCCTGTAATAGGCTTCAGGCCTTTCCACTTTTAGTAAGTAACAGCAATTACATCTGTTAATTCTACAACATTTATTAAATATCTTAATATTATAAGTATCTTAATAAATGAATAAAAATTAAAGATATTCATTATTTTATGTTAAAAATATTTGTGAAGAAAAAAATCATTAAATGGATAGGGGTTTTTCGGTATCCCTTAAAGAGAAATTGTGAATGCATTCATTTACGTTTCATTCATTTAGTATGTACAAAAGTGAAGATTCTCTTTAAGTCATTCAACAAGTACAGAATTTCCTGAAGGTGGATTTAATTAACCTTTTAAAAACATTTACCCTGATTCAATTTCACGTCGCTTTTGGCAGTAAACAAGGCTCTGCAGATCATTCCCTTGATACGGCATTGCAGTGTCAAAGTTTGTTTTTGTTTTTCCACTTTTACTTCATTTAAAGTCACAACTAATTTTAAGTGAATTTACTCATAACGCAAATACAAGGAACTTTTTTTGTCTTAACAAATATTTAACTATAGTGTGTCTCCGGTTTTTTTTTGATCATTGTTAGATGACTAATACACCTAACCCCCGAAGAACACGGTCCTTGAAGAACACGAGTTTCGAAAAACACGGATACCTTCGCCCGAATTTCACGGTTTCAAACTACACGATTTTCGAGTAATTCTTTTGAAAAAGAATAAAATACATATTTGATATAAAATTACAGTATTTAAAAATTTAGAGTAATATTCTCATTAATTACGTCAGCGATTAATGAAGTTTTAACCTTTTTAATACTTTTAGTGTTTTAGAAATATATTTTTCCCAATTAATTTGACTGAATAATTTATATATTATGTAGTTTGCCAATCATAAACCAAAATTATTCTTCAATTTATTGATTTGAAAGATTTTTAACCAATTGTATCTAAAATAGACTTTCCCACATGATCTGCATTTTAGCTTGTAAAAAGTCCCCATTTCATTCTTTGTTTGTACGTCCCTTTTATTTTGTAACAATGATTTCAAATTGCTTCCTTTCTTATATACAATTTTGATGTCATTCTTGTAGCAAATTTCTTTCATCCTTTGATTGATCTTTGTATCACTGTGTAGTTTAAGTATTATTTTATTTACAAATTCGTTCTTCTTATCTTTATTCTTTCTTTTTTTATATTCTCTGTTGAATTCCTGGAAAATGTTGTTAATTATTTGTTCAGGATATTCATTGATTTTAAATCAATTATTACAACAAAGATTATATTATTCATTTAGATAAGGAATTCCACTTCTTTTTCCTTATCGCTATTAAAAATAAATCAAGTGCTGAAATGAAGCTTTTGGAAGATTTTTGTCAACGATAATAAATTAAATATCATTTTTGCCACATAATAATTTAAGCTTATAAATAAATCTTCATTGGACGTCAGCTTTAGGATTATTAAGAAGGGAAAAAAAATTGAGATCGTGTTTTTTCATTATTTATGAGTCATTCTGCAAAATGGTGTTAATTTCAGTGTTTGGAAGGCTATTAAGTAATTGGTGAAGCTCTGGAGGATCCGTTAATCTAACTTCTACACAACAGGCCATGTTTGGAGGCATTTATTCTTATCATGGCAAATTTAATTATTGTCATGCAATGCCTTCATTTCCCTGTGCAGTTGTTCGAAGTCCCTTCAGGGGAGAATCACAACAAGACCACAATGTCTGCTCTTCTCACAAATTGGATGCAGCAAAAATATTTCATCATAACTTCATAATAATAAAATAATAAATATTAATTGTAAGAGGTTTTTTTTTTATCTTAATAAGATTCTTAATGTTTTTAAGTCTTAATTTTTTTAAAGGAAAATTACAAAGATCCTATGCTCTCAATCAAGAAAGCTTTTCCCATTTATGCCTCTCTTTAACTATGGCAATAGTTCATTACAATTATTTTAATTTAGTGAAATAACGAAAGTCGATATCAATTCGAAACAGCATCGGCTTTTAATTCAGCAGCTGCAGAAGGTGCCTTAAAGTGTTTGAAGATCACAGTAAATCATTACTATAATATCAAACATGAAGATTTGAAACATAGCTCAATCAAAATTCTTATTATTTGATTCTTGAATCTTTGCCAGAAGGATTGGTGGTTAGATATCTAACGGAAGACTCATCAATGCTGACAAAGTACCAAATCCAGAGTTGTATATAAAATGTCTAGACATTCTGCGTGATCTCCAGAATCCGCAAGCAAGTACAAAATCGCGTTATAAAGATTGTAGCAAACATTATAAAGATTTGCAATGCACAGGACATGAACATATTCTATGTGCTATCATGTAATCAAACATGATTAAGTTTGAGAACTTGGTATTTAATGGTCAATTACAAATCAGATCCTTTTTAATTTTTTGAAAGAATGAACGATAAAACATTCGGATTCCAAAACATTCATTCATCCTATTACAGGTGCCCCATTCAAGTTTTTCGTTAAACAATAGCCGTTTAACATATTTTGAAATCCTTCGAACAATAACATCTACAGACGCCAAACTTTGCATAAGCTTTCTTTTCACTCAAGAAATACTTTCGATTTCTCCTAATTTCATTCTTCGTTCTCACAATATCTTCATTGCCTTGCTGAGATTGTTAAGTCTTTGAGAATTCGACTTAGTTTCACTTATTTATTTTAAGTTTTACTTATTTTATTTACATTAATAGTGTTTCGGTATTACATAAACTAAAAGTCCTACTATACAAGTCAGCGTCGTTCATTTAAAAATATAAAGTCCACCTGTTACTAGTTAATAATACTATTAATGTTACTATTCTTCCTAAATATAGTTAATTGTTTTGGCTTTTTTCGTAAATAACATTAAAAATACATATAGAAATTTCCCAAGTTTGAGTTTCATTTTGTGAATAAATGTTATTAACGAATTATATAAATATTATTCTACAAATTTTTTGAACAACCATAAAAATTGCGAAACAACCGGTTTCGCCCTCAGCTTTCGGGCTTCTTCAGATTGCACTCAGGGGGAAACCGGCTGTTTTGCAATTTTTGTGGTTTTTAAATGTACTTAATTTTAAAGGATTTGTGTGTTTAATTCTAAATACACAGTTTACAGAAAATTGATTTAAATAACATAAGTCTCATTAACATATTTGGAGTTTCTTAGGAGCTTTAAGAAATGACGGATTTTCCAACATATCAAGACAAAATGCAATAAATTACAATGTTCTTGGCTTAGTAGAATAATCATTTAACTCGAAACTCGAATTAAACAAATATAATGAACATTATTTAGCATTTATCACAGACTATCACAGAAACAATTTTACTGTTCTTTATATGTAACTTTCTTCCATTTTTTTCGAAATTCGTAAGAATTTCAAGTACTTTTCATGGAAATCCGTAACTCTTTAGCACTAATCATTTCAGTTTTGTCTGAAGTTCGTTTGCTTCGCCTTTTTATCGCTTTTTCATATCGTTCTTTGGAGCAATCAAATTAAATCTGCTTTGTTTCTCCATTTCACGCTAATTTGAGTTTGAGGCAAAGCCTTGCATTTAAATCCGAAGGCAGTGTCAATCCCGAAATTGGCCAATCAGAAATCGCTGTTCATTTGCCTCTCGGTAATTGGCGCGAAAACTTATCAGTTGTTAACTCGTTGATGTTAAATCCACGGTTCACCAATTATTCTGAAAGAACGGCTTTCAAAAAACTGAAAAATTGCAGGCTTTAAGAGAAACAGGAGAAAATTCATCGTTCATTAAGAGCTTTATTGTTATTCCTTGTAATCCGAGCCACAATAAGATAACTGCATTATTAACAGAATTAAAAGTTAATTTCCCGCCAAGTAATTTGAGCATTCATAAAGCAGCGAAACCAGACGCTTTTCTACATCAAAAATCGATAGAAAAAAGTTACGTGGTAAATTAAAATTAGCACAGATTTAATTAGAAGGAAATATTAAAAGAGCAATGGCAGCAAAAATTAATATTACCTTAAAACAAGCTAATTTAAAAGAAATGCAATAAATATATATAAAGTTTAAGAGCGTAAAGAAGGGATAAAGAAAATGCGTATTTCATTCTTACCTTGAGCTCTCGTGAAGAGGAAATATGGGACAGCTGTTTCGTTCTTATTAGGACTCATCAGCTAGGTTTGACCATATTGATGATCAACTTGAAGGCGTGAAAGGTTTTAGGGATCGTACCC